>JAQJVL010000099.1:1624564-1986954 GCA_035578905.1 Stictocephala bisonia | reverse complement strand
AACACCTCACCCAGATGACGAGGTCTGCTTGACGCAGAAGTTGCGCGTCCTTGGTGTGAGTGCGCATTGATGAGACAGACGTTCTATCCCTTTCAAGTCGTTCTTGACGTTGCTCTTCACTTTCTCCAGCATATCTCCTTCTGTTAGCCCAGTCACGGGTTAGGGGTTGTGCCCTTCCTCTCCATGGTGGTCTGCCTCGGCGATGTCCTATTGCACTTGATATGATTGGAAGTAACATTGAAACCTGTAATAAAGAAAAAATAATAGGTTATGATTGAAGATGGAATTCTTAAATAAACATAGAATGGTTGGTAGGTTTGTCAAAATGAAGGCTATCTAGTAAATAAAGAAATAATATAAAAGCTAAAGAATCTATGTGCTACTTACCTTTGAGTTTGGACTAAGTATTGTTCGTCGTCGTAAATGTAGCAAAAACAAATCAATCGGATTTGAGAAATAAATATTTGTTTGTTTTGATTTATTTAATTCACATGTTACAGCTGTTTGTTTTGATTTATTTAATACACATGTTACAGCTGATCGAATAATGTAAATAAACATTTCAAGTTTAAATTACTTGCAGAATGCTATAATAGGTCGTTTTTCCAAAAAACTAATGGAAAATGAGAGATTTGTATATTTTCATCAAGTAGTGGGTAAAAAAAGCTTTAAAATGACACCTCATTTATGAAAATTGGTGAAGAATTAAGGAAGTTATGGTTGTGTACCGACAAAAAAAAGTACTTTAGAAATTAATATATATTTAATATATTTTAGATTGTTTAGATGGTTTGCAATGCAATATAACTATTAATACAGCTGTTTTTCTTTTATATAAAGTTTATAAATAAATATTTTTTACATTGTGATTAATTAAATAGGTAGATTACATTTTGTAATGCATTTCATTTTCTTAGTTCTTTAGAATTATAAATAAAATAAGTTAAATTAATTTAACAGCAGTATAGCAGATCTTGCATAGTTTTTTTTAGTTTTAGTTTAAATGGGGATAAAATAGTTGGTCCAGCCAACCCTTGCAACGAAGCCTAAGGCTTTTTGTGCCAATCCCGGTGCCTAATCGTCGTAAAGCTGGCTGCCCTTGACCAAGTCAAGGAGCTTCTTCACTAGATTGGTGATTTACCGTAACCGGTGATGAGTCCCACCACCAGCTTCACGTGAAATTTACTCAACCCAAGAAGTTACTTTGTTAACTTCTGGGAAGGATTTCTGACAAGAAGCTTGCCGAGTCTTTGCCCTGGGAACCGCCGCCATCTTCCAGATGTCTGGCGCTGTCCCAGTTTTTGATTGTGTTTTGACAGCTGCAGCCGAAACGCCGCAGGCCGGTCAGGCCCAAATGAAGGGCTTGATAGCACCTTCCCTAGCCAAGGCATCGGCCTGCACGCTGCCTTCTATTCCCCTATGTCTTGGGATATGTTCCAGCAAAAAACCTGGTTTCTTGAACCCAGGATGCTGAGGGACTCCATACATTCCCAGACTAGACCAGACGAAACCTTCCAGGGGGTCAAGAGCCCCTAAGGCCGCCTGACTGTCTGAGAGGATATGGATATGTTTCCCGCAAACCTCTGTCGTGGTTTGCGCTGAACGTATGGCGACTTAAGCTTGGAACACGGTGCCATACGCTCCCAGGCTCACGCTAGCGTTGGTCCTAGGTTTGCCAGCATAGACACCAAATCCAGCTCTGTTGCCTATTCTTGACCGTCTGTGAACCATACAATTGGTCGTGAGAAGAGACCGGGCTACTAACAGCGTCCCAGTACTCCCTCGTCCAAAATCCACAGTATGGGGTCTGGTGAAAAGATACTTAGTCCCAATGAAGTCAAACTTCATTGAGAGTACCTCATCGTTACTAGATTGACCACTGAGGAGTGACCTGTACAGGACCCCCTCCAGTGATCAGTTCAGTTGAAAGCCTATAGGCCTTTTCCTCTGATTGCCAGGAGTGCTTCTCTGGCTATCTTCACCTATTCAGAGCCTCAGCCGTTCCGATCGAGGGAGGGTCCGATCAGAAACCCGGGCTCCGAGGAAGGATGTTTTCGGGGTCAGAGAGCGGGCATGCCCCCCTCCACGAATCCATGACCTGAGCTGCGGGGACTTCAGACTGGCCTACTTGGCTGCCTTCGTTCCCGTTTCCAAGGTCCTTGTCTGAAAGGGGTCTGAGCGGCCCTCAGCCAAGTTGGACTCAGAATCGGAGAGAGACATGTCCCCCCCCGACATTGATTTGGCCCGAGCAAAAGGAAAACAAGGGCTGGCCAATGTGGCTGCCCTCTGCTCCCATGCTCGGTTCTTTACCTAAGGACTCAGTGCGGTCCTTATCTTAACCCCCCTCCTATTCAGAGCCTCAGCCGTCCGAAACGAGGGAGGTTCCCCATCAAACCCGGGCTCCGAGGAAGGATGTTTTCGGGGGCAGAGAGCGACATGCCCCCTCCACCGAACCCATGACCCGAGCTGCGGGGACTTCAGACTGGCCTACTTGGCTTGCCTTCGTTCCCCGTGCCAAGGTCCTTGTCTGAGGGCTCTGAGCGGCCCTCAGCCAAGTTGGACTCAGAATCGGAGAGAGACATGTCCCCCTCCGACATTGATTTGGCCCGAGCAATGGAAAACAAGGGCTGGCCAATGTGGCGCCCTCTGCTCCCATGCTCGGTTATTACCCAAGGGACTCAGTGCGGTCCTTATCTTACCCCTCCTCCTCCCTCATCAGAAATGATGAGGTCCCGGGCTTGGGACCGGCTTAGCGGAGTTAGATCTTGCATAAGTGGCACATAAAAGGAGAATGCTGGCAGAGATTGTAAAGACAGATGAGATGGGAGACAGAATCTGTCACACATGCCTCCCCACGACTATTTATTGTAGGTTTATGTATAACTGTTTTGATTGGCATTGTTTTTTACTTATCTGCTTTAGACACTGGTGAGCGAGTTGCCCACCTGTTCCCAAGGGGATAACTGAGTTACCCCAGAGCCTAAAAAAAATCCGGATTATTGTAATATTGAGCTTTTATATTAGTACAAAACTTCTTGTATTTGTTCATAAATACCATTTTGGGTTTACAATTGTTTTATAGGTAGGGGGAAAAATTAAGTCAATAACAAGTTTTCCCTTTTGGGTAATTTAGTTACCCTGTTTTTTTAATAAAAAAAAAAGGATAGGAAAACTAGACTAAAAGGTTTTTTTACAAAAAACCTGTTTCTTTAAACAGCACAGAAGGAACATGGTAATTGCATTGAGATGATAAAAAAATTAGGAACAAAAGTTACAAAAAAACTGCTAACAAATTTCAAAAGGGTTAAAATTTTTTAACTTTTAAAATAATTTTGTTTTCATATATACATTTTTCGGGGAATTTGGGGGTTGGTTTATACAGATAAACTCAGTAAAAAATATTTTTATCTTTATTTTCATTGTTTTTTAATGTAATATTGAGCATAATTTAGACAATCGTACAATTTTTTTTTACTGATAGGGTATCAGTAAATGTAATTGATGGAAATGAGCTTTGTCCTGATTGGTTAGGTGAGATGATTTGAAAAGGTAAATAAACTTTATAATCAAAAAATAAACTACTTTAAAACAAAAAATTTGAACATTTTTTTTTCTTCATTATATCCCCCATTAATTTAAAGTTTTTTTTAAAGTGTGGCACAATCCAAAAAGGTTCTCTCATGAAAAATAGTTCTTTCAATATTATCACAATAAAACTTTCCAATTTGGTGTTTTTGTACATGGGCAACCGAACAAATTTTTTTTGCTAGTTTTTGTAAAAAAATCTTTTTGGGGTGCATTTCTCCTCATTTTCAGGGGAGCCTTAAAGATTCACAATGGAACTATCATCTTTCTACTATAATTAACGGGGTAATGGGCACTTTTAGCATCCAACACCTGTTGGTTTGACAGGGAGTTGGGGCTGCATAGGGCTCTATGAACACATTCGCCCACAGAACCCAAAGGGGGGCTTTTTGTTGTGGAACGAGCTTGGTGAGTAAAAAGAGTATCCAAAACTACCAATTTAAATTATAACGGGTACTTTCAAGTCACACCTACATCATCACTTGAATGCGCCAATTTATCCACTTTAACCCCCTTAGGGTGGGCAAAGAATGCACCTACAAAGTGAATAGTGTATAAGTTAAGAGAAGCAGATAAATTTTCCACCGTGAGTATTAAACTACCAACAGAACATTGGACAAAGTACCAGATGTCATGGACGCAAAAATTGCATTCTCCAGACCTGGTTGACATAAACCAGGGAGGAGGGGAGACAAAAGGATGGCTAAAAATCCCTCACCAAAAGAAATTGTATGGTACAAAAGGACTTCATAGGGGTGGGGCTGGACAAGGTTTTAGGGCCCCTCACTGGCTCCCCTTTGGAGCATCGAGATGTACATCTCCCTGCCCGTGATTTTTTTTTTTGTCTGCACCCACGGGGGCTTGCAAACGTCAGGGGAAACAATACATTAGTTAGACACAAGCCACTTTTTAAAGGGATTTTACTCCTGCCAATACCCTCAAACTCTTTTTGGACTTTTCAAACAATGTGCTTTTTTTTCCCCCTCAATAAGCCCAAATTTGAAGGGGGTTTCATGTACAGCGGCCTCAAAGGTAATGAAAAGGCAACCCTAGCCAAGATGGGGCTGGGACCCTTAGGGGGCCCCAAACCAGTTTGTCATGAATTTACCCCCTACCAAGACTGAAATCGAACTTTAGGGAAAAATCATCACATAGTGGATAGCAGTGGTGTCACGGCCCCGTTTTAAGAAAAATCTCTTTTGGGGGGGACCAAACCATTCCCACAATAAATAGAATGATATCATTTTTGGTGATTGCGTATATTACTGAAAGTCCCATTTAAAAAAACTCGGGAAAAGTTTGTAATAAGGGAAACACCATTGCCACTTTTAGTGGGACTCTTGAATCTGAAAAACATTATTAACTGAGGCAAAGCTTGGAGAAGGGGGATTTTTGGGGGACCTTCAAAAAAGAATGGTAGCTATCGGGGGGAAAAGAATTTTAGATCAACCCTTTTTAGAATGGGTACACCTTAGTGGCAACAGGGAGCACAATAAAACCTAGGTTAAGTGCAATCTAGGAAAGCCTGGGGAGTTTTCCCTTCCCTTAGTAAACAAAGATTTCAAAAAATCTCAGCTTTTTTATGTTTTACTCTTGGAAAATCGTAAAAACGCTTCTATAGTCCCAAAAAACTAGCCCCAATTTTTTAGATTTTTTTTAATTTTTTTCTTTCATTGATTTATTATTTACTTTTCTAAAAAGTTTAAATGTACTCAAAAACTATTAAAATCTGTATAAATTTTTAGGAAATAATTGTGTTTTAAGTTTCATTCATGATTTTTTTTTTTTAACCCTTTGGAATAAGTTGAAAATAAAGGATTAGGGTCCAAATTTTTCTGACCTGTATTATGAATGGTACCCACAGCATATTTTGATTGTTAGAAACCCCTATACAAAATGAAGCAATAAGTAAAAGGGGGTAATTGGCAATATAATTTTTCATTTAATAATTAATATGATTATTTAGACTTTATTACATGTAATAATTAAAAATTTTAATTATGTTTGAACTTAATCAATTAACAATTAAAAACACATACTGTATTCATTTAGAGTACGAATATCAATTCTTTTTTTATTGTGGGTTTTTTGTTTACAGCAAGGGAAAGGTAGAACAATTACAGCTAAGGACAACCTATGATTAAATGCTACCTGTGCGATACGGATTGTCCACCTTTATATGTAAATGGAACTGACCCACCCCCACAAAAGTCCTTAATTTTTTTTCTTTCTCCTATAGTGTTTTGCACACAGAAAGTATTTTGTCATAAAAAAAATTATTTATTACAATTGGTTTAAATATCCATTTTAGGGTCCCCGAACCCAATGGTTTTTTTAAAAAAAAATTGCGGTGTTTGTATGATTCAAGTTCGCTGGGGACCAAAAGAAACCCCTCAATTTTTTTTGAATTTGGTATTTAGGGGTATTTGTCTACCTCCGACCATTTTTTTAACTTATTTGAAATTTTTTTTTTTTTTTATGGGGAAAATCATAAAAAAAATGAAATTTTCCCCATAAAGCTCAAACGATTTTTGATTAAAATTTTTATGAAAGATGTGAATTGCAATTTAAAATATATGTACTTTAGTAAAAACCGCATACCTAAAATTTTCTAGTTTTTTAGTTTTGGCAAAAAATCATATTTGGGAATCAAACGAAAATTAATTTTCAAAAATTAGATTTGTTATGTTAAATATGGGGGAATGTTTGTGGGAATTTCTAGGAACCATTTATTTAGCACCTATCTCTTTTCCTATGTCGCGGCCCTCAGAGGGGGATTTAAAGGTTTTGTATCATGGAATAAAAGACCCTACGCTGACTCGGCGGGGTTACTTACTGTGCCAATTTATATTAACGCCTCACCACTTTGATGTATTCAATAATAAAATTTTTCAGTTTTTACCCCGCCCAAAAATGTATTTCCTACAATATAAAATTTTGACTTGCTTTTTTGCTTCCCGTGATGGCGACAGCGTCTTATCCGGAAGGTGCTTCACTCAAACCTCTTGCCATTCCCCGGAGGGAAAACTGGGCCGCTGGATCTTTCAACCAATGGGGCCTTTCCGCCCTACCAGTCTTTCACCTCAAAAACCCCCCATATCATTGGGTCACCAGGTTTAAAATGGGCACCCCGAATTAGAACTTTTGGGGGTATGGTGGGAGATTCAAATGATGTTTTGAATGATGTTTCATGTTTTTGCGCATGGCCACCGGCCAAAACACCTAACTAAAAAATATGGACAGAGTTGGAAATTGGTTTGCATTACAACAAAATCAACCAAATACTATTTTAACCAAAACACACTTATTGACTAGACATGTTGCTTAAAAAAAATAACTTGCTAAGCACTTGTAAACAAAGATTTAAAAGCTGAAAAATGATTTAATGCAAAATATTATATTGATTTCATACAGAAAGAAAAAAAATGTTAAGCTTACAATGTAAAAACACCCCGCGGAATCGTAAAATTGGTGTAAAGTACCAGGGGCCTACAGTGTCGCCAAAAATGAATATAACGGAAATACAATAAATTTAATACTAAACTGATTTTAAAAAAATAATAGATTTAGCGTCATTTTTTTATAATAGGGGTTTTACACCCCTATAAATAAACAACGCATACAGTTTTTATACACGTTTTTTAACTAAAGGCTTGCAAGATTAACTACAAATTTTCACTTGAAAATTACTATCCTAAAAATTTTAGAGTAATGTCCTGTTTTTAAAGTTCAGTACGAACTAATGTAAATCAAAATATCTTTATTACAATACTTTAAAATTTCAATGGGTCACAAAAAATAATAGTAGTTCAAAGGTTTTTTTAAATGACATAAAAATTGTTTTCAGTGGAGTTCTTCATAAATGTCCCAATTTTTTGGTAAAATTCATCCCAAGGGGAAAAATTGGGTTGTCTAGTATAATGTTTTTTAGTTCTTTTTCTTTATAATGCACTTTTTTCTTTCCTAGTTTTGAGGTAGATGGTTTTAAATTTTCATACCGGCATTGGGGGTTACTTTCAAACATTTATTTTCGGTGAGCGGAAGGTTGAAGCGGTTTGCAAAGCCTTTATTTAGTTGGTATGGGAGTTCCTCGAACAGGTTGCTCCACTGTACAAATGTACAGCCCATGTACGGTCAAGATACGGAGGTTTTTGAAATTCTCTCGGCAGCTTTCCAAAGAGTTGAGGCTTAGTATAGTTCTTATTGCTCTCCTCTGTAGTATTAATATTTTGTCCATGTTAGTCTTGGAAGTACCACCCCATGCAACTATGCCGTACTTTATGTGGGTTTCATAGAATGCATGGTATATCATTTTTGCTATTTTTGGGGTGCCAATTTGCATCATTCTTCGTATTAAAAATATGCCAGTATTCAATTTCCTGCATATAGTGTCAATATGGGCAGTCCAGGTGACGCTACTGTCAATGGTAATGCCCAGAAAGCATACAGTCTCTTCCACCTCCACTTCAGGTAAAGCTGTTTCCTTTCTTCCTCTCCTGCCAAACATAAGTTGCTTAGTTTTTTGTGCATTTATAACGAGGACGTTTTCATGGCAGTATTTTAGTAGCTAGATTTGTAGCAATAAAAGCACTCACTTGAAGCAGTTCAGGGTTTTCTTTGCCCAAGGTAAGGGTGGTATCGTCGGCGTACAGCTATCTCCTAGATAGTCTGGTAGGTCGTTTGTAGAAAGTATAAAAAGAGCAGGGCCCAAAACTGAACTTTGAGGCACTCCTCTTTTTATTGGCAGAGGCGTGAAACACTTTTTTCGGTAGTACTCTTGTCTTGGTATAGGAGCTCCACAACCTGATTTTGATTTTCAAGGTATGCAATCGATCAATAAAGAATTTTATAAGGAATTTCAAGGGCTATAAGGCCTGTAAATTCAATAATTTTGTTAAATCATTTTTTTTTAAATTTAAGTTAAAATGCTCCAAACGGGTTTGGCTTAAGTTAAAATTTTCAAACAGCGGTATATCTATAAGTTTTCATGCTATAGAAAAATTAAAATAGCAACCTTTTTGCCAACAAAAACTATATTTTTGTATTTTGTTGTTTTTTACCTAAATTGTATAGTTTTCAAGTTATTTTGAAAAGAAAAAACGTTTTCGAATAAATTTTAAATTGAACTTTTCTTTTTATAATGCATTCTTTACCCTACATTGTCAAAGTAAACTATAGATGGACCAAGGTTAATTTCATAATATGCGTGAATGTTAGTAGTTAGTTAGCCAATTTTTTCGTAACCAAAGCGAATACAAATTTGTATTTTCGTCACAACTCTGTCAATTTGAATGATATTGACTTGACCCAAAAACTCATATGAAAGGTTCTTTTATGTACTATCTAAAAAGGTTAAATAAGTTATCATTGATTAACTCTTAATTTTTCTACTGTTCAGTGTTTAAGATTTCTGATTAGGTTGTCTACAAAAGTCGTGACACTCTTTGGCGAACCGTAACTTTTCAGAATTTGCACGTACAAAAAAAAAAAAACAAAAGAAGGAATCTTTTTAATATTTTATGAGCTTTCTTTTAATAATAAAATTTTTCTAGTTAAAAAACAAAAATTTTTAAGTTATTAGTGAAAAACTGTTAGAAAAAGTGCATTTTTTAGCTTTAAAATCGACTTTTTCAATCAGGAAACAACTTCGAAATATTAACTTCTAGAACAAATGTTCAAGTATGTTTTAAGCTTAAAATAAGACAATGTATTGATTTCTGAAGCTGTTTTGCATGTCAAAATTTACACCCCTAAAAAGGGTAGTTTTTACCTCCAAGGTGAGAATGTCTATCAGTACCGTATCACGTTTGTTTTTTGGATCTTCCCTAGTTACTACCAAATGTTCAAGTGAATTAGTATTATCCTAAAGAATTTCTTCCCAAAACGTCCAGGTACTTGACTACATTTGTAAACTCAGAGATTTATAGTAATAGCCTACCACAATAAAACATACTAGGAGTTTAACACACCCACACACATACAGTGGTATTGACCGATCCGCCCTCTCATACACGCACAGTGGTACTGTCTGACTCGTGCTCTCATACGTGTAAAATGATATTGACCGATTCGTCCTCTCACACACATACAATGGGACTGTCTAACCCGCCCTCTCACACATATACAGTGGTACTGATTTAGAGCGTAATAAATGAGTCTCGCCCTTTGCTAATAAGGGTGTTTGTCTGATCGGCCCAATTTTAATGTAGTTGGCTGGATGGAATTTAGTTCTACATTTCGCCACAAGTAGCAAAGTGTCTGCCTCACTACCACACACACAACATGTACATTATGTACAAGTGGGCGAGTTCCCACTGTACATGTAAGGATGGGTCAATACCACTCTACTTGTATAGGTGGGCCAATTCCACGGTATACACGTACAGAGGTATTACTATCATTGTAGGGTACAGTTAATTGGCCCTACAAATCAATACCACTGTACATGTAGAGGTCATTTATTGTCATTTGTTATTATCAAGTAATTAACTCTTGCAATTCACCCACCCACCCTACTCGTGTTGTCTTTTAGGCAGTCCACATTGATGACTCCAATAATACTGCATGTACCAATAACAGTCAGATTGCTGGTCACTAATGGATAGTCATGCATACTTGGAATGCTGGTTAACCTTCGACATCCTAGCGACTGTCCAGCAATACCACTGTACATAGGCTATCTAGGTGGGTCAATATCACTGTACATGTCTGGGTAGACAGATGGGGTACATAAACTGTTCAGCAAATACTTATTTTTAAACAGCTTTTCCCATTCTTTAGGCAATCTGGAAATACACTGCAGGAGTTTACGTTGATTAGACTTTTAATATTTTAGTCTGGTTGATAAGCTCTTTAAGAGCTTGCAACAATTAGTGTAAGATACTTAATTTATTTCTTCAAGTGCAAAATTGACTTTTTTGAACAGAGTATAACAAAGTACACATTTAGAAGAAACTGAGCAGTTTATTAAGCAATTAAAATATATTAATAATTAGCTGTTTACCCGTGCCTTGCTACAGGATTAACATATAAACAGTAATGTTTTAGTTTATTTATGGTAGCTTCATGTGCCAACCCCGTTACTCCCTGTACTTGTGAGGGAAGTTCATCCCGCAGCCTTGATTGGGAACTCTACCTTTATCCCCTTCATGCAACTCGGCCTGTGGCCTCGCCTAAATACTGTACAGCCCCATTTGTGTATCTCGGCCTGCGGCCTTGCCGGAACATTTGGACTCTATCACAATGAATTAAAAAAAAAACATAGTCTTTTCTAAAATCTGATGGTTTATTAGGAATCGAGAGAAAAATACCTTCAAGCTAATATCCCTCTGAGTGTATTTTTAAATTTTTCAATACACTTTTTTGCTATTTAATAGCTGGTGATTCAATTAATTCAATAAATAAAATAACTCCATAAGAATAATTCAATAAATACCCCCCCGAAGGTATCTCTGCCTTGACGTGGCGGGGGGGCTTGCGTGCTTCCACAACCCCGAGAGCTATGCCGGCGGTAGCTTGCTACCGGTAGGGTCACCCAAGCCGGACAGGTCTTCGTGGGGTAGAAGCCAGACTAAGAGAGATACCAAACAACAGCTATGTCAGGCCTAGCAAGCCGATAGCGAAGTTGATATTGCTTTCAAAACAATAACCAAGCCTCGGAAGGACAGGAGTAACGGACGTGACTGGAAACGAAAAAGGATAAAGATTGGAACACTGAACATACTTACGCTTTCGGGAAAAACAGAAGAATTGATAGACGAGATGCAGGAAAGGAGAATAGACATTCTGGGATTGAGTGAAACAAAGTGGAAGGGGCAGGGAAGTAGAGAGTTGAGAGGAGGGACATGGCTGTACTGGAGTGGAGGAAGATCAAAAAGGAATGGAGTAGCAGTAATGGTTAATAGGAGGATAAAGGAGATGCTAGACGAAGTGGAGTTTACATCGGATAGAATGATGACAGTTAGGATTAGAAACAAAAACAAGGAAATAAAAATAATGCAGGTGTATGCACCACAGACAGGATGTTCAGAGGAAGAAAAGGAAGAGTTTGAAGAAAAGCTGGAAGACCAAATACGAAATGTAAATATATTAATGGGGGATTTAAATGCAAAGGTTGGGACCGACAGAAGAGGGTTTGAGGAGGTGTTGGGCAATTTTGGGTTTGGAAACAGAAATGAGGAAGGAAGACGACTGCTGGGACATGTGCCAAAGAAATGCATTGACAATTGGAAATGGGAGATTTCAAAAGAGGGAGAGCCATATAATAACAAGGTATAGTTGGGATGGGATAGTAAAAAGTGTAATTGATTATATAATAACAGATAGAGAATGGGGAGAAAAGATCATGGATGTGAAGGTGATTCCCAGCGTAAGCGTAGGAGGGGACCATAGACTGTTGGTGGGGGTGTTTAGAATGGAAATAAAAGAGAGCAGAACGACAAAACCAGTTGAAAGAATAAAGGGATGGAGACTGCAGGAGGAGCAGAAGAAGGAAGAATTTAGAAATATGGTAAAAAAGGAGTTACCCAGAACAGAGGTAGGGGAGCTGGAAGAGGAATGGAATCGGTTCAAGGACACAATAGTAAAGGCAGCCGAAAAGGTATGTGGGAGAACAAAGGGGAAAAGAAGAGAAAAACAAACAAGTTGGTGGAATGAAGAGACAATTAAAGGAGTAAAAGAGAAGAACAAAGCATGGAGGAAGTGGTGGAAAACCAGAGCGCAAGAAGACAAAGATGAATATTTGGCAAAGAAGAGAGAATGCAGAAGAATAATAAAGGACGCAAAGGACAAGGAATGGGAGAACTTCACGAAAAAGTTAGAGGAAGACTTAGGACAAAACAAAAAGATGTTCTATAGTATGATGAGGAACAAAAAGAGAGTGACCGAAAGTGCCAAAACAATGCAAAATGAAAATGGAGTCATGGTGGAAGGAGTGGAAATGAAAAAGTTGTGGAAAAGGTATTTCCAAACACTGTTGAATGAAAACTATGAGGAAGAAGAGGAAGACGAAAATGAGGAGCAATGGGAGAGAGGGGAAGAGATAAGTTGGAGGGAAATAGAAAAGGCGGTGAAAGAGATGAAAAGTGGGAAATCCCCAGGACCAGATGAAGTATCATCAGATATGGTAAAGGCTTTGGGAGCAGTGGGAGTACATTGGTTGAAGAGAGTCTTCACATGCGTATGGAGGGAAGGAAGAGTGCCTGACGACTGGGGGAAAGGTGAAATAATAACAATACACAAGAAGGGAAGTAGAAGGACTATGCAAGAACTATAGAGGAGTAACATTAATAAGCCATGTTGCCAAAATATTTGAAAAAATAATTTTTAACAGGATTAAGGACGTGATAGAGGACCAGATAGGGGAGGAACAACATGGGTTTAGGAAGGGAAGAAGTACGATCGACTTGATTTTTGCAGTGAGATAAATGATTGAAAAGCACTGGGAGTTCAATAAAAAGTTAATACTGGTGTTTATAGATGTCGAGAAAGCCTACGATTCTGTTAAGAGAAAAAGTATATGGGAGAGTATGGAAAAAATAGGAGTGACAGAAAATATGATGAAATGGGTTAAGGAATTGTATAGGGTGCACGAGTGCAGAGTTAGGACATGTGATGGTAATACAGAATGGTTCAAGGTAAAGAAAGGGCTGAAACAGGGGAGTGTTCTGTCTCCGATTCTTTTTAATGTAGTTATGGAGATAATGATGAGAGAAATTAAAGAGGAGACAAATGAAGAGATGAAGATAATGATGTTTGCTGACGATATTCTGATGTGGGGAGAAAACAGGGAGGAGATACAAGAACAACTGGACAAGTGGAGTAGGAAGATGAGGGAGAGAGGGCTGAGGATAAGCAAGGAAAAAGTGAAGTAATGGTAGTAGGAAGGGACACAGTTTTGGAAGAAGATATATTGGTAGATGGAAGTATACTAAAAAAGGTAGATGATTTCAAATACCTTGGAACGATGGTGTCAAGTGATGGAAGAATGGAACAGGAAATAAATGCCAGATTAGGAATGGGAGCGGGATTCTTCCGGACGGTGAAACACCTAGTATGGGACAAAGAGGTACCAAGGAGGGCCAAGGTAATGATGTTCAAGAATTACTATAGGCCTATAATTACTTATGCGGCAGAGACATGGCGGATGTCAGAAAGGGAGTGGAGTAGAGTACAGGCAGGGGAAATGAGGTTCTTGAGAGCAATAAAGGGAAGAACTCGAAGAGATAGAATTAGGAATAGTGAGATAAGGAAGGATGTAGTGGAGGAGAGTATAAGAGAAAGAGTGGAACAAGCAAGGTTGAGGTGGTATGGTCACGTAAAAAGGATGAGTGTAGAGAGGTTGCCGAGGAAGATGGAGGAATGGGAAATGGAGGGAAGGAGGCCCAGAGGAAGACCACGAAGAAGATGGCTGGATGGAGTGAGGACAGACGTGGAAAAGAGAGGGAGTGTGTGGGGGGAAGTGGTGAGAGAGGAGATGTGGAGGGACAGGAGAAGATGGAGAGGCTTGGTGACAACCCAGACCCAGGATTGACTGGAACGGGACCGGATAAGTAAGTAAGTAAGTAAGAATAATTTTGAAACTTTAAAGGTCAGTGGGGCAGAGGCCTAGAGTCGGATGTGAATAAGACCATACCAGAAACCTTTCTAGGATTTAACTCTACAACTTTAAACCCATACAATGAACGGGATTATAATGTAAATAGCATTGACATAATTGCATTGCATTCTGTCAAAAATTATTATACTGTATGAAATGTTGGAAAATATCTTAATATAAAATTAATTTACATACCATCATGTCATACAAGTATTAATTTTTTACTGTGTGCAAAACTAATGCAAAGTCTATTTCAGTTACTACTTTGTCACCAAGAAATAAAATACAACAGATGTTTATATAAACAAATAAATTGCAGAAACATTTGCATCACATGTTTCAAATTTTCCTTTCATTTGTTTTTCAAACGAATCAAACTAAAACTCTTTGTTTAGTTTTCCAACAATTTCCAATTTCCTCGTGAGTTTTTCCATTTTTCTTTCCTGAAGAATATTCTACGAAAAATTAGGAAACTTTCAAGAAAAGATGAAGGAAATCTGTTAAGCCATTGTAAAGGCTTGGAATAACAACGAATTTCAGGTACTCATTTTTATATATTACAAGATGTAAAAACCCATTATGGTGCAGGATGGTAAGAATCATTGACTTATTTTGATAAAGAAAAAGCATCATTATGCTATCGATATTATTCTGATTTGTTGTATTTAACAATAAATGGTTAAATAAACACCTCTTTTTGTTCTGCCACCAGGTTCAAATCCTGGCCTTGACTGTTAGTTTTTATCATTAATATTCACCTTGTACTGTACTGGTTCTCCCCCTTAATCTGTCTGATAAGTTCCCCACACGGATGAATAGGCTATGGGGGAATGGGTAGAGTGAAATTAAAGAGAAGATTCTATTTGAATTTCGAATCTCCACACTTATCTTCAGGTGCACTTCACTTTAGTGTGTAAAGTGAAAACCTAGAGTGAAGAGAACCTGAAGATGAAGGGCATTCTTCGAAACCGCTTGTAGTAAAAAACTCAAGATTGGTGGCAGAACAAAAAGCGGAATTTATTTTACCATCTATTGTTAAAGAAACTGATATAATTATTTATACTTAGAAAAGTTATACATATATTTATAACATAAATACAAACGTATACATATAAAGATATAGTATATTTCATAACAAGAGTGGAAAGTGGGGTTTTGCATGTTTGAAGTGCGAGACTTGTCGAGCACTTCAAATGGTCGAGAACATACAAAACACTTTCATTCGAGTTTTGAACGATACTTTTCACTACACTACGGAATAAAAACTCATTTTTGGAATGTTAACTGTTTATTAAATTAGAAACATGTTTTAAAAACAGGTGTTGTTGACTGTGGAAAATTTTCGGTTGTAAACAATGTTACTTTCGGTAGTAAACAATAGACAGCTGTTGAAAATATGATGTTTCGCAGGTTGTAAACACATAACGAAAACAACTGAACTCATAGTAGTGTAGTGAAAAATATATTTTTTAATTATATGGAATAAAAATCTATAAATATATTCAGTGATTAAATTAGTAATAGTTTTTCCATTATTTACCTGATTGAATGAAACAGTTTAATCAAAGGGGAAATGGATAGTTTTTTTATAAGAGGGAGGTTCATTTTTTAAAATTCACTTGGCAAATGTACATGAGATGTATTCCATTTTAATTTACAAATGTTTTTGTATTCTTAAATTCACCTAACTGGTTTGAGCTTGTTTACATAAAGTTTACAAAGCTTTTAATAATAAGTAAACAATAATTAACTTTACTCCACTAAAGTCTGCTACGAGATGGGATTAGCAGTTTTGTTTCCTGCCGTTTTCTTTCAATCCTCTTTTTAAGACTTCATGAAATTATCTGTGGACACGGCCTTGACACTTCAAATAATTACAAGGATCTTTGACTAAACAGCCCAGAACTTATCAAATTATGATTAATGCTGCTTGACCTCTTCATACATAATAAGTCTTAACAAGAAAATGCACAGCTATCTCTTAACAACTGAATATTCCATTCATTTAAACGTATTTTTGCCATGAAACAATGCAAGGTTTTTGCTAAAGCAATTGCTAGTATGCTATTTTTTATTACTGTTAAACGAATTGTAATTAATTCAAGTTTTAATAGAGAAAAATGTATTTTTAACTATTCTTAGAGAAAATTATTTGTAAAAAATAATGTTAATAACTGATTTTATTATCAGTATGAAATAAACCTGCATCAGAGCAGATTACTTTCAAGAAACCTATATAAATCAGCCATGTAAAAGTTGGTAGAGGAATTATCAAGGTCACCCAGTTTCAATCAACTCTTAACTTGCTCTGGCACAAAAGCAATACATCCTGCTAACAATCTGTTGCTAGGTTTAGCCATACTGTACTGGTGTTTATATTCCTTATTCACTGACTTTCTTATGAAGATAGGCTCTCAATTCTTACTTGTGTTTAGCCATACTGTACTGGTATTTATATTCCTTACGGTATTCACTGACTTTCTTATGAAGATAGGCTCTCAATTCTTACTTGTGTTTAGCCATACTGTACTGGTATTTATATTCCTTACGGTATTCACTGACTTTCTTATGAAGATAGGCTCTCAATTCTTACTTGTGTTTAGCCATACTGTACTGGTGTTTATATTCCTTACGGTATTCACTGACTTTCTTATGAAGATAGGCTCTCAATTCTTACTTGTGTTTAGCCATACTGTACTGGTATTTATATTCCTTACGGTATTCACTGACTTTCTTATGAAGATAGGCTCTCAATTCTTACTTGTGTTTAGCCATACTGTACTGGTATTTATATTCCTTACGGTATTCACTGACTTTCTTATGAAGATAGGCTCTCAATTCTTACTTGTGTTTAGCCATACTGTACTGGTATTTATATTCCTTACGGTATTCACTGACTTTCTTATGAAGATAGGCTCTCAATTCTTACTTGTGTTTTACTTTATAATACTTTATCAATAATTTTCAACACTACGAATACACATTTTTATTTATCTGTTAGCTACTATAATATTTCTATAAGTAAATAAAATAATCTATACAAAATACTTTTGCTGCTATTTATTTTCTATTAAAAAACAGATATAAATAAAAAGTTAGGATTACATTTTTACAAATAATATTCATCATCTGTTGACGTTTCTGTTTTCACTGGTCGTCCTACACAGCTTCCTCCATTTATTAATATCCCTCCAGGTTTCCTCTTCCTCCATTACTTGTCTCTTCTGCATTCCTCTCTCCAAATCTTTCTACACTTAGACCTATCATCTTGGTCTTCTTCTTTTTCCTGGGTTATCCTCTGCAATATTATTATTTCCCATCTTCATCAAATGTCCCATTCATCTTATCATTCTTCTTTCCATTGTATCTTGTAGCAGTTTTACTTTCAACCTTTCTCAAGTTATTTTGTTCCTTATTCCCTCTTCTGCTAATCCTGAAATCTCTATTTAAAAAAATCTCATTTCTGCTGCCTGTAATCTGCTTAAATCATCTTTTGTCCAAATCTACCTTCATGCTTCATGTAATAAATTTGGTTGAAAGTACATCTTCGTTTGCTTTCCAATATTCTAATTCAATAATATTTTCCCTACCAGATTTAAAAACTGTCCAATCTTCCATACTCTATTTTCTATCCCTTGTTTGTTATTTTAATCCGTAGATTGCAAAATTTGTACACCTTTTCCAGAGGACGTCCCTTTAATTGGTAATCTTTTTCTCTCCCTTCTGTTCTCTCATTACCTTACGTTTTTGTATGTTCATTTCTAACCCATACTTCTTTGTTTACAGTTTTTCAATTATTAAACTCCCATCCTCAATGTTATTCTTTATCTTCCCATATCATTCATTCAAATAAATATATTTATTAAACTTTTTGCTGGTCATATTTATTGAGGCTTCTGTATGCAGCAAAGCAGAAATTACTTTTGAATTTAAAAATGGGGAAAAGAAATTATATATTTTTAATTAATTCCTAGAACATTTTCTAACCTGTGTTAGAACACTCCTCCGTGGTACAGACAAATCAAGATATATTTTATATAATTAATGAAGTTATGCATTTAAAAAATCTTGGAAATCAAATATTGTTTAAACAAAGAATTCATTAAATCAAAAATAGTAGTCATAAAATGTCTAAGAAGAGGTTATATTATATAAGAGCAATGTCTTGCTAATAGGTGACGCTCTTATTTGTCATGCTAGTCATATTTCATTAAGAAGGGAGCATATATTGATTTTTACCCTGGCGGGAAAATCCCGGGTATAAAAAGAGATTTTTGCATTATGTCAATCTTGATCTGGCTGTCATATACTTTCATGTTGGCACCAATAATCTTAGGTAGGAATTAAGGGAAGGTCATACAATGGTGGTTGAGAAAAAAAAAGAGGCACTCCATACCAAGACTGACCTTTTGCATACGGCCAAAAACTATTTTCCAAACACTATTATCTTTGTAAATAGTATTTTAATTAGACAGGATCTTACTTATAAGTTCTTATCAAATTTTAATGACCAGTTAGAATTAATGTGAAGTAATTTTAATGTTGCATATGTTGAGGCAAACTGTACAATACAGAGGCACCATCTTGCTCGGGACGGAAGATACCTTAATAAACGTGGAAATGGTAAACTTGAAATGCTTTTCTTAGGCCTATTCAAAACAGTCTTGGATCTCATACCAATGACTGAGCCAGTTAAAGCATCTCTTGAGTTGCCATCCCTAAATATTTTACAAACATCATCTGACAATATGCTAACTGAGAGTCAAGAGTAATTTTTTATGACAGACCACTTTCTCAGAATGGAGACATTAGATCCTGTAACCCAGAGGAATCTCTCTTATTATCATGAGACATGATGTGTCTTATTGAGGTGTTAATTGAGATGATATCACCAGATATATTGTGCTTGTCGGAGCATTTCCTCAAGTCTCTTCAGTTGGATTCTCTCTGCTTGCCTGACTGCAGGATGGCTTCAGGATTTTGTAGGACCGACATGGAAAAGAGAAGCGTTTGTATTCTTGTCAGAAACTCGTTATCCTATCAGGAAATTCCTGTAGACTCGTTTTGCACAGAGGAACTTTGCAAACTCTCTGCTATCAGGTTGACCAAAAATGATGGAGACTTGTTGATTGTTGTTGTATACAGACCACCCAAGATGAAAGTTGAGGATATTTCAGTCTTTTTGCATCTATCTATGAGTGCCTTGAGGCAGTCATAAAACAAAATACTCAAATAGTTGTAGCTGGGGATTTTAATATCGACATGTTACGTGACTCTCAACCTGCTCTAGACCTTTCTAACTTAATGACCTCTTTTGGTTTGTGAAGATGCATTTTATCTACCACGAGAGTTTTCTGGCTCAAAATCTCTGATTGATAATACTTTTACTAACGTTTCAAAGACAAAGTTTAACTCCTCAGTGGTGAAGGCTGGAGTCTTCGGTCATCATGCTCAACTGGCACACCTATCATTACCCTCATTGGTCAAATTAAGTATTCCTAAACAAGTGGTTAAGCAAAGTTTTTCTTAAATGACAAACTTATTCTTAAGTTGCATTTAATACATGAGTCTTGGAATGAAATGTACAAAGCGGTTGACGTAAATGAGAAATACAATGCTTTCTTCTCTTCCTTGGGTTGCCTTCTTGATTGGGTGTTTCCTAAAAAAAAAAGAAGATACTGTTGAAGTGGACGTATTCTTAAAAAATCCCGCTCAACAAAAGTCAAATAGATTTACATAATCATCAATTGTTTTTCTATGACCTTTCCAAAGACTTTGATTCCAAACACCATCTAAAATGATCTTATCTTGAGCTATGAAAATAATTTAAGTCTTCCATTCTGTCTTCAAAGGCACAAAGAGTTCTGGACCACCTTAATTCTCCCAAAAATAAGATCAAGGTGGTATGGGAGGTGAATAATGACTTAAGACCTGAACATTCTTGCAAAATATTTAAACAAATACAAGTGAAAAATAATCTCAACAAATCGATTATCAACCCACAAATGTTTGCTAACCATTTTAACACTTTCTTTGCCGATTTTGGTGACCGATTAGGTATTAATAAATCTACTCTATCTTCCAATACTACAAATCGGGTGACTCATTCTTTCTTTATATTGCCTGCTACAGAGAAGAAATTAGTCAAAGTAATAGCGTATTTGTTTTCTAGCTGTTCTTCGGGTGTTGATGGAGTGTTATCAAATCTGTTAAAAAGTTGTGCAGAAGAATTTACTTCTCCCCTGACACACCTAGCTAATTCTTCATATGCTTCTGGTCTTTTCCCTTCTTCTTTATAACAGGAAATTTTAACACCTATTCAATCAGGCAATTATAACTGGAAATCAAAGTGACTGTGTGAAAATTACAGACCCATTTCCATCCTTCTCTAAAGTGTTGGAGAAACTCATGCTCAACCGTCTTCTGCCCTACTTGTCAACAAATAAGATTTTAATTCCAGCACAGTTTTAATTTCAGACCAGGCCTGTCAACTGCCAGATGTACAACTTTATATCACAAGTTGTAATGAATTTGGACAGTAGAAGGCTGGACTTTTCTTCGATCTGAGTCTGGCTTTTGACTTGGTCAACCATAAACTTTTTCTGGGGAAATTGGAGAACACGGGCATTAGGAGTGTTGTTCTCAACTGGTTCTATTCGTTTCTAGTAGGTTGCCATCAGATTGTCAAGATTCCATATTTGGATAATTTTGGATTTATGAGAAGTCCAAAGATGGATCAGAACAGAAACCAATTCTTACTGGGGTCCATATTGTGACCACTTATATTTCTGACACATTGCCTTGGTGTCCAACAGAATTGGCAAGGGCTATTCATTCTACGGAGACTAGCTTGCTTTACAGATAGGCGGGTCCAGCTCTCAGCGTACTATGGGTGTGTATAACCCCACTTGTCTTATGTGGTGGCAATCTAGGGAGCTCAGTCTTAGTATCTACACATTTTTAGATTACAAAAGAAAGTCTTATGCATCATTTGTGGCCTTTCTGCAAGAGAATCCTGTAGAAACATCTTCCGCATGAACAAACTGTTAACATTCCCATCGATTATTATTTTGTCACCTTTTTAAAAAGAAATATTCACCTGTTTACTAACTCTGACTCAAATAAAATACATTCTTACTCACTTCGAAATTATGATTATTTAGATATTCTACGTCACCAATCATTTTTTTTTTTTTCAGAAGCAAGTCCAGTATAATTGCATTAAACAGTACAATGCTTCATCTCCGTATTTAAAGTCGATTGCCGATTTAAACAAGTTTTAAAAAAACCCTTAAAGTTTTCTTGTTATAAAGTGTCTTTACCTTAGAAGACTAGCCCACTAACACCAGTGTAGTAGTATTGTACAAATACTATAGAATCACATTGTGCACAACTTTTCTGTGCCACTGGAACTTTCTTCAACTGAGTAGATTTGAACAGTGGTACTTACCCACCCACTCTCCCATACACGTACAGTGGCACTTACCCACATGACCTCCTATACACGTACAGTGGCATTTACCCACACAACCTCCCAAACGCGAGTTCTACTCTCTCTATCCACCTGAAGAAAGTGTCTGTGGCACAGAAAATTGGTGCAACATGTGATGCTATTGTATTTGTTTACTACTACTGTGGTATTAGTGAACTTGTCTTCTAAGATAAGTGTGCTGATGTTCTATCTCTTTTTTATTTTGTCATAGTCACTGTTTTAATATGGTAAGTGTTATTGTCTGTATAAAATTAATGTTTAAATACTATTATTTATTTAGCCTATTGTAATTATTATTATGCCATTTTATGTGTGTATGTAGGATATATACAATGTGCCTTTTTACTGTGCCACTGTATATAATTTATTTATTTTTAATGTGGTAGAGAACTATAAATATTGCTTAATTATTTCCAAATGCCTGGATATTGAATGTTAGTAATATTTATTTATAATTTCACTTATTTGTTCCTTGAATTTGATAAATTATTTTGTTTTTTATCTCAATAATGTCTGGTAATGAAGGACTTTAGTGATAAGAATGAATTTATAGTTTGCTGTCATTAGGACAAAAATGGACTTTGGAACTCATTACCCTTACATGCATTATTATTATTTATTTCATAATTGATACTGCCATATCATTGGCTTAAGGATGTTTAGTATCATTTTAAATTACTATAGATAAAAATAGATTAACCTTATCTCACCATAATGTAGAACAGCATAGTAAAACAAAATGCTAAATTTCAACTTTAAAGGTTATTAGAAAAATATTAAAGAATATTATTGAACATAAGAAATAATGATTCTTATGTTCAATCATTATTTCTTATGTTCAATAAGGAATGAAATGTTATTATTTGTAAATACTATATTCCACAAATGTTCATGTTACTGTCCAATAAATTTGTATTTTCGTTACTTGTCTAATGATGAGTTTAAAAAGTTGATGACTGCAAGTGCTGATATTAGCTACATGTTCACATTGCTGAATCTATTCAGCAGTACTTCAAATTTCTAAGAGGAGTACAATAGCAGTTAAAAATAATCTTAAAACTTTCACAGTAAAGTAGCTGTTTATTAAAGGTAATATCTACACTTGTAAGAAGTGTAGATATAGCATCTTGTCGCTGTTATCACCAGAAAATATAGATTATATTTAGCTATTCATTGTTTTTCTTCGCCTAAAAGAAGTACTTTTTATCTTAAATCATTTTTTAATTAAGTACTGTGAACTTTAATCAGACAGTAGGCGGTGTCAGCAAATTGCACCAGCAAGCAGGGCGCTTCTCATCACATATTTTGCTTGTCATAAAGACAAATAAAATTGGTGAAAACAATTTTTAGTCACAAATATTTGAACTTTTAGTAGTGTCCTATTTGTATTTAACAGTCCTATATAGAATCTTGCTTAAACTGCGTAGGTCTATTACGCATTAGAGTAAAGGCCCGTTTACATATTGCAAGTAAGCGTGTGCCAGTAGAGGTTGCCAGTGATTTGCATGTAGCTACTAGCAACATGTAAATATCTTGTTGCCAGTGACATGCAAAGGCACTGTGCCAGTTACTTACAATGCCAGTGAAACAAATATACTTGTTTTGCTGGCACACTGGATTCCCCCTCCATCACTGTTTGGGACTTGCATATGGCTACTTACACTGTCTAAACAAGTTACTGCCAGTCTTTTTATGCTAATCAGCCGTGATTTGTTATTGCAGTAGGTGTGCAACCTTTCAAGACAAAAAGGGAAAATATAATCAGCAAACTACAAGGAGCTTGAGAACAGCTAGGAAGCAAGTGTAAATAATGTACAAAACCAAAAAAGAAGTAAAATATTTAAATAAAATACTGCTTGATCCTCCTGCTACCTATCATGACGAATATGGAATTATTGAAGAGCAGATTAAAGTGCAGTTACGTGCGCTGCCGTTTGAGAGCCAACTTATAAATTCAACGAGTCCTACTTTATTTCAGAGTTAAACACAAGAACTCTACTCGCTCCAAATCAGTAAAATTACTAAAACGTATTAACTGCTCTTACACAGTCATAGATGTTATACTGTTATTTAAATCTCGGCTGAAAAGACACCTTGTGTCTAATGCTTTTTATACGGTTGGCGAGTTCATGGACCACCATCATGGGAATTTATAGAATGCCCGGTCACTCCAGCACTTTGGTGACAAATTCATGCTTTGTCTATATTAAGAATTAAAATCTCTAACACGTTTAACCCTGCTAAAGATTTTAACCAAATTAATAAGCCTTAAGCTAACTATTAATAAGCTTAATAGCCTTAACTTAATTTGACGCTATTTATTGTACCTTTGTACATTTACAAATGGAGCATTTTGAATTAAATTGAATTGAACTGTCCTCTCCAAGTAATACCCATGAGCAGAACTCAAACAATGCTGTTTTGGATACCAATATCATAACAAAGGTCTTGGCAAGCAGCGAATTACATTTTTTGATGACAGAGGATTATAAAAATGAGTAATACTTTTGAGTTTGACACTCAAAATAACATCCTAAAATTGGTTCCAGAAGCTTGGAGCGACAGAGTAATTTCTAATTTGACTTTTGGGATCAAGGCAGTACGCAAGATGGTATTTTGACTCGTGATTAGTAGAATAATTTTTTTTCAGTAATTCTTCAAACTGTTTAGGTGTAAGTCTCATTACTACTTCAAATTCCTGAGGATCAGTTGATTATAGCTCTCTGATAATAGTTTAAGATGCTCCCATCCTTTTATATTTATCCAAGCTCGTACCCAATCTCTTTTCCCTTTTATTAGCCTCTCTTGAAGCAGAGCTCGTAATTCTTCACACACAACCCAAGAAATCAAACGCACATATCTTTTAAGTATTCCTTGTCTATGTAAAGCAAAACAAGGAGAGATGTATTTTTCTAGATGTCTTGCACTGTGTCTGCCTCAGCTTGCATGACAGCACTGGCAATGTGTAACATGTTCTTTTTGCAGTCACACTACCAGCAATGGCATTAACAGTAGCAGCCAAAGTGGCATGCAAGTAACTTGCAACGTGTAAACGGACCTTAAGTGAATATTTTTAAAATGTTATTTCAATACAATATTTTGTGCCAATATCTTTATATGCGTGTTATTGTTATTCTGTCTTGTTTTCTTTGGCTTTATTTATTATGCTGAAGAAAAAAAAATACAATTATTGTGTAATTTTTTATTACATTAAGTTTAATGGGGAAAAGCCTACTAGCCACAATTTCAGGGCCAAAGGAATTTAATCAAATTAAATTCAAGGTGTTGGTTGATTCCAATATAACTAATTTTATAGATATTATTACATAATTTCATTATACAGTGATTGAAAACAAAAAAAGTTGCAACCCCTTAATATTTTTTGTTATTTTAGATATGTGAAATCTGTTTGCAGCAATCTTACTAATACAAGAGGCTACACTAATAATGCTAGTTTTAAAATTGTTTACCCTCAGGGTAAGGGGTTAGGTGGTAACTAAAAATTATGAAATAGCACTTTTTGTCTTGTAAAACATAGTTTTAAAGATCATGGTTAGCCAGTAAAAAATACATGTACAGATTTGACCAAGACCTTTAAAATGATACGTTACAAGACTATAAATGCTATTTGAAAATTCTGAATTAAACCCCCTCTTTTCTTTAAAGGTCAAAAACTTGAAATCATTCATTATTATTGCAGCCCCTTGTATCTAGTAAGATTACAGCAAACCGATTTCACATATCTAAAATAAAAAAAGGTTAAAATAAAATAAAACTGAACTTAGTTCCTGAACCAACGTACAAGTTATATGTACTTACAATTTATTTTAATATTTCTAAAAGTCAACATACTGAGAGAATCAAGTACTTAGCATAACGTACATAAAATCTTTCTAAATAGAATGAACTCCACAAATTATTACTATAGCTCACTGTCTAAGTAATAGCACCTGGTATTATAAAAGGGTGCTTTTGATTACATAACAACTTTTGTTTGTATTATATCTAAATTTTAAAAAGAAAATGTTATATGTTTTGCTTGCCTTCTTCTCATTACAAAAAGTGGTTACTAATAGCACCTGGTATTATAAAAGGGTGCTTTTGAATACATAACAACTTTTGTATTATATCTAAATTTTAAAAAGAAAATGTTATATGTTTTGTTTGCCTTCTTCTCATTACAAAAAGTGGTGCAAATAAAATTATCTGCTTAGTTAAATCACAGAATATAAGCAGATACTGAAACCCCACGCAATGCTAAATTTTGAAATGCGAAATCGCTTAACTCACCGGCCAGATGATATGCGACGCTAGTAGTAAAACCGGCCAAGCGCGGTTGCCAGAGAGAAATCCCTCGCTACGAATCGTCTCTGCTCTAGTCAACTGCAACAGTCCTGCATGTATGGCACAACGATCTATATTAGAGTTGTATTATATAGATCGATGGTATGGCATGAGCACTGAGCAGTCCAATAGTGGTGTATATGAATTTTTACTATAATATTACTGTACATCTTTTTACTGTTAAAATGTATACAGGTAATATTCGTATTACAATGTTTTGTACTAACAATTTTTATTTTTTTTAATAGGTGCCTGCCCTAAACCTCCCAATCAAAGTAAATTACTAGAAAACAAAAATTGTTTAAATCATTTGATTTTATGTTCTACACTTTCATTCTTGTTTACTAAAGGATTTCACTGAAAAGTTTTGCATAACTTGTTAAGACCTAGATTTTGTACACAAATAAGTAAAAATAAAACATATGTAAATACATTTTGCCTGGGTAAAGGAAAAAAATAAAGTAAATAGCAGGCTATTTATTATTGTAATTTTAAATACATTAAATATACTACACACCATGTTATAGTGAATGTGTTTAAGATTATAAAAATTAATTCTTGCAAATTTTGAAATAATTGCCTAAATAAATTGTAATATAATTAATTAGTATAATTTATTGTTTTAATAGCATTGTCAGACTAAATTCCGTACATGAAGCATAATTAACTATTTTTAATAAACTATATTTAAAATAATAATAGTTTAAAAAAATATTATTATTTTAAATGTTTATTCAGGTATTCATCATAGAAGGTTATTTTTATTCAATGACCTGAGTAACTAAATAGTCCTAATACAAAAAGCAATTTTTTTCCAAATTTACCGTTGTTAAACAGGAAATCTTGTAAGATGATATCCATAAGTAATATTAAAGCCAAATAAAACTAACAAGTCACAAATTCTCAAAAACTAAAAGACTTGGCATAAACATTCTTAACAGGCTATAGATATACATATACTGAGAAATAATTTTAAAACAGTATTTTCAAAGAGCTAAAATAAGACATATACTAATAAATATCCCGATACCAGCAAGTCACTATTATCCTAACAATGAAAAAGCTTATGACATTGCAACTTGACATAAGATGTTATTTTTTAACTGAGTAATGTAGGCATATAATACAAAAAAAATAACTAAATTAAACGAGTGAGGTGACACTAGCGTAATGGGGATATGCACACTAAGCATGACGTGGTATACTCTAGTTTCAAAATAAATTTGAAGTTTAGAATTATTACTATTATTTAATTAAAATAGTTAGGAAAAATTTTTAAAGAAACATACATATACTATTTTCTTGTAACTAGATGGAAAGTAATATTGGGGTTTTATCTGTCTATATTCTGTGGTTAAAGCTAGTAACAATTACTATTCTACAATGCTGTGAATGTGCAATGAACCAATAACCATACACAAGTGTGCAAAACCCTTGGGGCTTGTATCTTGATTTTACTAATATTATCAAACATTTTAGTTTAATTTCATTTATTTACTTGACCTTTAGTTTTTTAATGGATGTAAAATTAACAAATAAGATAATTTTAAGGATGTTATCTTGTTTTCAGGTTTGCATTAATTAATTATTTTCTGACCAATTTATTCATTTTAAAATGCTTGCTGTCTTTGTTTCTTTTTTTATCTACTAAATTTTCTAAAAACTAACCAAATATGCAAAGTTGCAGAGGTTTTTTTTTCAGAAATGCCTTATCACAAGAAATTAATTGTTGTATTTCTTTTGACAAAAAGAAAAACATTCCATTAAAAGTGATTATTTTTCAATTTGAGAACTGAAAAAATTCAGAATAATATTGTTGCAAGCACAATTTTAAGTTTTTGTACAAAATCCTTTCCTATAAAATCAATTTTTATACAATATTATAAAATCTAATCTGTTTAATGTTTTGAGCTTTCTTGAATTTGTACTATACATTAAATGCAGCTTAATTTACAAATTTGTTATGTTAAAAAAATACTAATGTCTATGAGCCACAATAATAAATTTTGTTAAAAATAAAAATTACATGTAACAGCTTGTTTTTAATCTGTTTTTTTAAATTAATGTTAAATCTGCCTTGAAGCCTATGCCTTAAAATAGATAAGTTGGTTTTGATTAATAAAAGTATAGTTCCACATAAAATCATCAAAACTATAAATTTAGCAGTTGATCCGAAACATTACAAATTAAGAGCTTAGCATATTTTAATGGCTTTATGCTTAGTCACTCAAGAGTATCCATGGAAGAATTGATACTCCACATAAAACCATAAGTTTAAAATTATTAGTATGAATTCCAATAATGAAATAACAGAATAGCTTTATCTTATTACCCATTAAATATTCCAGATTTATACACAACACTCGCTAATTATAAAGTAATAGAGCAGCTTCTAAAGCTAAATACACATACATACAAATTTCATAAAAATTTATGATAATAGTCTTTAGCGAACTGCACATACACACAGACATATACACATACTGACATACACCAAAATCTTTCCGAAAAAAAAACCACTTTTTTGGGTTCAGGAGACCCTTAAATGGATTTTTAGACTAACTTGTAAAATTTTTTTTTACCATCATAATACTTTCTCCTATGGGAGAAAGTAAAAAACGCTAACGCATATGGGCGAAAGTAAAAAAAGGACGTCAATTCACCTTTTCATATAAATAGTTACAGTATTAAAGAAACAGATCTTGGATACAACTAATAAACAATGTCTATGAATAGGCCGCTTAGAAAGTGACCTACTAAAAACACCTTTTTGAGAGAGATGCACTTAAACGTGGATGTGAAAGAGAGAATTACTATTCCTCCAGTGTTATTCCATTTGAAAATTTCCATGACAACCAGGAACGTACTAAGCCACGGACTGGCAACACAGTCCGTAATGCCGTAGATCTGTACTCTATAACAACATTTCTTGAACATCATTTTAGAATTTTTAACGAATGTTTCTTGTCTGATAATACTGGCTATTATTATTGGACTCGAGTCATTTTTAACTACCAGTACCTTAACCAGTACGCAAAGTTAACATTCATTCATTTTTACAATCATTTGTACATGTTTTTTCATGTATTAAAAATACTGCTGCATGTGAGTCCATATGGGAGCTTTTCCATTCAATCACACCATGTATGACAAGAGAGGCCTGAAAAGCCCAAAGTACTGACTGAACAATTAGTCTGAGCACACAGCCAGTGACAGTTGGACATAGGCAGGGAGTGAAGAGGAGACTCTTATGAAAACATGTGCCTACTCAACAGTTGTCTTGAAGAAGTGTTAAATATATATTATTTCTACCAGCTGATGTTTATTATTTGTAATATTTCTTATTAACCCTCCGAGTGCCGACTGTGTTGATCGAGACGAATTTAATGGTATTTCCAGTGCCAGCGTCTCGAGACGAATAAAACATCACTTTTTAGTCTATAACTTCGCTGATTGTGGTTGTATCGCAATGTATTTTATTTAGTACTACTCCCAATGAATCGAAGCATCGAATGAGCATAGTCTCGATGTATCGAATGCTTACAGTATTGAAGCGAATACAACAGGTGATTTTTCGTCTGTGTTGTAATTCATCTGCGCTGTCTTGCGTTGTCATATAGTTACAAACGTTATTGTCATTTTTACATTTTGAAACAAACTAACAGTGTTTGGTATCATTGGAATCAAAATTATACTGAGAACATTTTAGCTCCAAATTTGCTTTCTGATGTATAGAAAGTACTCTGCACCAGGAGACTGTATATCTGTACCAGGAGACTGAGCTTTGCTCAGTTGAATTTTGCAAACTGAAGAGGTAGCATTCATAACTATTAGAAGATCCTGAGGATCGTTTGTTGTTACTCTACCATGTAGGTTATTAATAACATTTCATTTCGGAGGTCTTCTGTGTTTCCCTTTAGCCTCTTTGTAGAACTCGGCTTGAGGCCTTGTGAAGGAGCTCGGCGTAGGCCTTTGCTAAAGAGCCCTCCAAAACATTCTGCTAAAGGCCCCTTTGTGGAACTCTGCCTACAGCCTCACCAAGGCACTTTGCTACAGTCCCATTTGTGGATCTCGGCATGTCGCCTCGTGGGTGAGATCGGCCTACGGCCTTACCAGGATAATTAATTAAGCTATATGACCATGAATTTTTGTTTTTGGGGCAGTGGAGCTCATAAACAGTCTTTTCTAAAATCTGATGGAATATTAGTAAGTAAGAGAATGTTCTTAATTTGATACCCCACTTGGGTGTATTAGTTTAATATTGCTTAATTTTGGGTTTTTGTTAAACTTATTGTACAAAATAAATAACATTGTACTGCTAAAGAAGACGGCAGGTATTACACGCATCTCCCATGACGTCACATGTGCTAAATAGAAAAATGAACACAAAAACTGTTCTAATTACAATTCCAGCTGATAAGTAATAAATAACTTGCTTACTATTTAGCTAAATGCTTCTTTGCAATTGGTAGATTTAGTTACCAGTATTTAATAAAATAAACAAATCAGCTGATTTCACCCATGTGACATCACAGTTTACTTCGCAGTCTCCTCGTGATACACGGGAAGTCTAAGAGCCTCTAGGGCAGAAATAAGAATTTTCCCAGGTTAGAGACCGATTCTCGTGGTCGGTCTCAAATGCCAATCGATGGGATGCCAATCGATTTCTCTTCGTCGAAAATCCCTAAATAAATTAAAAAAAAGGTAGAAAAAAAGAAGTTTGTTTGGATGTGGCTTGTTTTAGAAAATAAGATACAGTGTGATTTATATATATATATATATATATATATATATATATATATATATATATATATATAATTTTGTAATAGGAGCACTATTTTGGTAAAAATATAAGAAATTACTGCTGCATTTTCATAATTATTCTGTCTTATTGTTGACTATACTTACTCCTTCTAGGTACAATCTATTCATTATTTAATAACATGTATCCTCCACTTCTTCAACTTCACTGAAAGCTAATGTTCTTTCATGCATCACATAATACACAAAAAAGCCCATACTTACTTTTTATTGTAGTCGCTCTTGTTATTTCTAGGTTGAACTTCTGTTGTTGATGTTATCTCCTTGGATATGGATAGAACTGGTGAAGTGATAATTGAAGTTACAGTTACCATAATTACAAACTATGATTAGATAAGTTTCACTTTGAAAGAAAAGAATAAAATTGAATGAAAATCAACTGAGTGGGTCCCCAGGTAAATGTTTAGAGAAGGCTTCTTAGTCCAACTTTGGCTGGTAATATAAGAGTTGATTTAACTCTTTTAAAATTGTTAACTATTGTCCTTGGTAATGGCCAATTTTAAATAAATGAGCACAGCATTCACAGCTTATTAAAGAGGATTATTCTAATGTATAATCACTAATTTAAAATGAACACTTTTCCGAAAATGGGTAAAATTTAGGCTATATATTCAGGTTAGTTACTTTTATGCGGAAATTACAGATCCATAAAATAATATTAAAAACAATACTAACCAACTTATTTATTTATTTATTTATTCATAAGACGCCGATCGTCAAGATATGGGCGAATATGGATTTCGAATGAGTGTGATGAGTGTAGATGAGCGAATGTAGTCATTGGTACAAACTAAGGCCGACTTATTCCTTAGAAAGTGTCATTAATTAATAGCCCAATGACAAATGAACAGCCGGTGATTATCAGCTGATCCTTCTCAAAATGTATTGACTCTGATTGGGATCGAACTGACAACCTTTAGCACATAAAGCTGGAATTGAACCAACTACGCTACCGACCAATTTATGTGTTAATACATTTAATGTGTTCAATACATTTCTACTATTTGATGTCATTTTGTCAACATCTTATTAATTTTTTTTTTATATCTGAATACAATCTAACAACTAAATTTATCTAAGAATATAATTGTTCATAAAAACTTCTATCACACGAATAGCGTACCCATAAGAAATGCATGATGATTATTTTGGCAACGACTATACTTCAAAAACAGATTTTCGTATGTTTTCACAATAAGTACAGATAGATTTTTTTTTTTTAATCTTGAAATGTTGTTTAAGATAGATTAATAGGTATGTTAGGTTTTTTTAGGTCAGTGAAAATAATAAAAAAAGAGCAACAATTGTTTTTGTAGTGTTTGGTAAACTGAGTTTTCAGATTTTCTTAAATTAATTTATATCTTTCAGGATAAAATTATGGGTTGATTAAGTAATTATAAAGAATTATCCCTTACACGAAGTTGTTCTCTATGCACCCACGCTCACTTAATTCTCTTGTGACTACTAAATTTTACAGTTCCTTCATAGGTGGCAGCCCTAATTTTGTATACAGTAACTTTTTTTAATAAAAAGGAGAGGCCGACCTCCTTCTTAACCTTACTCTACCTATCCCTCATAGATTACTGATCTGTGTGAGGAAATTAATCAGACAGAGTAAGGGCGCGAACCTGTACAGTAGAAGGTGAATATTACTGATAAATATTTCCAGTCTAGGCCGGATTCAAACCAGCGTTATCTCTAACTCAAGCTTAAAGTCCTGACGCATTAGACCGCTCGCCTAAATTTGTTGCTTGTGTTTTCAGTCAACCCCTGGTGGTTTGATTAAGAGTTGGTCAACAGTGAAAGGATTAGTAATTACTGATATTCAATTTAAAAATATAGAACAATTTTCAAAATTTTGAAATTATTTTTTCAGTTTGGATATTTTATTTTGAAAACAAATAAATGTCGTACAGCTCAAGTTGAGTTCAACATAAGTACACAATCGTACATAAATTATGGTTTGGTATAGCACGTTTATAAAAGTCGACCACCATATTACTTGACATCTAAGTATTTATTTGTTTATTTATTATAATTAATATGTATTGGGGAGGTTTCACTTGTTTCTCATTAAAACTGTCAAATAAAATTCTAACTAAAAATTAAATTTGTTACCACATTTGCAATCAGTGGACCGGGTGGGTCAGCTGACCCCCCTAGAACTGTAGGAAGAGGTCAGGGGGTCATAGATAAAACATTGAATACTACTAATTTTGAGCATAGGTAAAAAAGACTACATTTTATATCACATTACAACCAATTTAAACACTTAAATTTTGAAGTGGCTGGTTAATTTATCATATCTATAACCTAATTTAAATCCTCGTTTATCTAAATATAAGAAAATAAAAATTTACATAACTTAGTAGCAACTGTAAAAAGCAAATATATATAAAAAAAAAAAAAAAAATGTTTCTCTCTTTGAAATTGACAAGGTTATCAAGTTCCTACTTGTTTTGCCAGCATCTTCAGCAACGGTGAAAGAACTTGTCTTACCTTCGTCGACTGAAAACGTGACTCGGTTCGACGATGACACAAGAGAGGTTGAACCATCCTACCATCTTATCCTTTCATAAACACATTGGAAAATCTATAGATGTCAAGAACAAAGCAAGAATGTTTGGCAGTAAAGTGGAAAGTTGAAGTTTAGTTTTCGGAAATTTTAAAGACTAATTATTGTAATAGTTAGTTTTGAAATAGTAAAAACAGACACTTGCGGCTTATCTCAGAAATTGTACAACATTTGTAATTTTTTAACAGTTAGATTTTATGTTAATACAGTGCTTGTAATTTTTCTATCCTGCCAGTTATTATTTAACCCCATTCTGCATCAATATTTGTTTATAACAGTACCAAATTATATTAGTTAAATGTTTTCCAAGTAGCTGAAGTATCAACATCAAAATACCAAAAAAGTAGGGTTTCAAAAATGATAGGCCTACTGGAACTTGACACAAAATAAATTTTTTGAATATAGGTATGTAATTTCCATTATTCCACATAGTATAGGTGACTCATTTTACAATTCTGTTTGCCATGTTTTCTGACCGTTCCTTAGTACTGCTACGGTAATGTAGGTTAAGGTATTGACTATTAGAGTATTATTTATTCTGTTAGACTGACATGAAGATATTCAATCTATGGTAAGATATAAAATAAAAACTATCCAACATTGTTTCTAATGTTAGTGTAAAATGTGATTTCCAGGTGTGTTAATTTTCAAAATTTCTACTCCTGGGGGGTGGTCCCCAGGCCCGTAGCTAGGCCCTTGGAGGCCCCGGGGCAGAAAGTCCATTCGGGGCCCCCCTTTGTTATATATTTCGCACTTTTTTTAATTAATAGATATAAGCATACAGTAATTGGATCTTTAGGCTTAGAATTTATGTGCATTTTTTTTATTATTATCCTATTATTATTATTATTATTACCTTTTTTTCTTATTAAATCTATAATACTTAATTGTTTGCATAAACTATGTTTACAAATTTCTACGGTAAGTCATAAACTGGTAATGATTTTATATGCAAATTTGTATGACTCCTGGCCCTGGTGCCATTAGTTTGGTTTTTAGAACCATTATTTTTTCAGCTTACCATTGTGATTGGTATTCTATTTATAGTGCTGAAAGGAAAATTAAAAACATAATTATTTTTTCAAATTTTATTCACAATAGATAATAAATATATAAAGACATAAGTGCTGATGTCTTAAAACTTTTTAGTCTCTTCTTAGGCCTACATCCAAGCAATATAGTTTAGTAGATAAACATACAAGTAATATCATTAATTATGTAATACCTTTGAATACACAATAAATTGTATATTTATTTATGGTGTTTATGGTAATACTGGTAATACCATTGATTATATATGATCAATGGTGGTAATACCCACTCATTCTCAAGTTTAAAATTGCCCAACTAGTTTGATAGTGAGAATGCAACTGAACTTACTAAAAAGACTTTCTTCTTGACTTGACACTAGCAAAAACATCAATAATTCGGTCAAAATCTATTTTTCGGGCTCTGTCATTTTCAATAGACAAAAGAGCCAAATCAGTGAGACGTTGTTGGGACATGGAGCTTCGCAGGTAGTTTTTGATGAGTTTTAATTTTGAGAATGATCTCTCTGCTTTGGCTACTGTCACAGGGACTGTGAGGTACATAAAGCATGCTGTTAGTACATCCGGGTAGGTTGATGCTAGGGATCTGTTTTCAATGAGTAGGAGATTTGCAACTTCTTTTACTTCTTTGAAATCCTTTAATTTGGATTGAAAAGCATTCCTTACTGATAAAATCTGAGCTTTGAACAATGGCGTTACATCATCTGAAAATCTGCTTACAAAATTATCAGCTTCACAACGCAGTTCTTCATCTGAACATGAGGCCAGGAAAGAAGGGTGAACAATTTTATAGGCATCAATCACTTGCTTCATGCCTTTAAAACGGTTGTCAATTTGTGACACTATAGTATCAACCATTGGGAAGAATATTGTCACTCTGAAATTGCTTTTAGGATCTGTCAGTCTTTGGTCTTCACAAAGTTCATCAAAGTGCTTTTTTACCTTTCTTGCACGTTGGCTAATAAATTCATGGGTAATCGTAATCCCCCATTTTGAACATACTTCTTCTGCTTCACTACAGACTTCTTCAAAGGACCAACGAAGTTCGGTTACTTTCAATAAAGCATTGCCTAGGAGATCGTACGCTGTCATTAAATCAATAGATTCCGTTTGCAAGGATTTTGAGGCAATGTTTATTTCCCCTAATACTTTGCACTGGACAGTCAAGACCAAAACAAAACTAAAAGATTCTAACCTTTTTTTGAGCCCCTCAGCTTCATTCCTTTCCTTTGGCTTTTTGCTTGTCAAAATTATTTTATTTAAGGCTTTCATTACATCACCGAACCTTTCCTTTAAAGCGTACACAGCTTCATATCTCCCTGCCCAACGTGTAGGGTTTAAAGTCTTTAATGTTACCTTGTCTTTAGGACCAGGAGCCTTCGGATTCTCTGTACAACCAGAAACGACTTTTAGTTCTTGCCACCGAACAATGCTGTGGCCAAAAAAACTGTAAATATTTTGCACCGTCTCAAAAAATTGTGCTATTTCTCGATTGCATTCAACGGCATCTTTAAGAACCAGATTCAAATTATGGCTGGCACAGTGAATGAAATAGGCATGGGGTGCAAGTTCTTGGATTCTCTTTTGTACTCCATTATACACACCACTCATGACCGATGCACCATCGTATCCTTGTCCTCTGCATTTTGTTATGTCAAGGCCTTTTTCTGAAATTGATTTTATGATGACGTCTTCTAGCCCCGAAGCGGTTTGGTCAGTAACTGCTGTGAAAGATGTAAACGTTTCACAAATTCTCAATTCACAAGGTTTTCCGAGTTGGTCATGGTCAATCTTTACATAGCGAAAAACTTCGCTTAGCTGATCTACTTTACTTACATCTTGTGTTGTGTCGTAAATTATGGAGAAAAAAGGCGCACTCAAAAGCTCTTCTTTAATTCCACTAAGCACTTCACTAGCCATCAGAGAAATAATTTCATTCTGAATTGTTGGACTGAGATAATTAACAGTACCACTAGGCCTTGTAATTAGATCTTCTAGGATAGTGTCATATTTTGACAGCAATTCAATCAATGATAGAAAATTACCTTTATTTCTATCAGTGATATGCCAACTGTCTCCACGAAAAGGAAGGTTGCATGTTGCCAACATAAGGGAGACATCTAAGACCCTCTTCAAAACTTTCCTCCAAAAATTCCGCTCCTCCTTCAAACCTTTTTCTAGTGCATCGTCTATTGAGCCATGACGTCGCCATTGCTCATAAACCAAGCAGGAATCAGCATGGTGCTGTGAATTCTCATGTGTCTTTATGCGATCAGACAAATGTTTCCAGTCCCTTAATCCTGAATCCCATCCTCCTACAGGTCCTTTCTGGGGAAACAACCAGCAAGGTTGGCAATAAACACAATCCAATTTGGACGAATAGCACAACCAAGTTCTTTTCAGTTTGAGCCCAGACTTTGACTTCAGGGTAAAATAATTGTCTGAAAAGGACCTACCTTGTTTTCCATCATATGGAAATGGGCCAACTGGTTGATAGGGTCCTAATTCAATAATTCGTTTTTTCACCTCTGGATCGATGATCTGGTCTGGAAAATGGGGTTCTCCGGTGTTTAAACAAGTTTCATTAATTTTATTCGTCCGGCTACATTCCACCTGTAAGTAGATTGCAATGCATTAGTATTTTTTTCTTACAAACATGATCATAACAATAGGGACTTACTGTAATTCCATGTTTACATGGAAGTAATACTGTTTACTTCCATGTAACCATGGAATATTTTATCGTAAATATTCCATGTTTAGGGCGATAAAACAGCATATGTTGTTATGTTGAAAAATATAATATAAGTATTCTGTACTTGGCATGTCTACTTACTTGATCATTTACGCCGATCAGTTCACTGCTTGACGTAGGACTTGTTGGAGGTTTGGCACAATTTTCTTGTTGATGCCCTAGCCCTAGGCATGTTACTTCTTCATCAATACTTTCTTCAGCGTTATCTTGAGCTGTAACTTCCTTTTCAATCTCATTTCCTGGGACTGAGGCTGCAATAAAAAATAGCAAGTCAAAATATCATTTAGTTACATATAACATATAATTTAAAGCCAATTTTAATAACATTGTAAAGATATAACAAAACCTCTTCCACCTGCATTGGAAAAACATACTATTAGGACTAAATCTGCCGAGCCCAATTTTAGTACATAGCCTAGCTCAGCCTAGCTGATGCTGATGTACCTATACAGTAGAGTAGATACATGGCCTCATAAATAATGAATGTGCAAGCGAGTGTGGTGCATTTTTTACATCATATTATCACAGAAAGATATAAAATTACTATGATAGATATTCATGCTGTGCTGCTGTGCATGTATAAACAAATAAAATACCTACACAGAAAGAAGTAGAAACCAAAGGAATCATAAAAGTCACATAAAAAATTAAATTACCACTACACAATAGTAGGTAATATGTAGCCTATATATGACTAGTGATAAATTCACAAACAAACATTGCTTATTAGATTAGAATAGATTGCAGTCTGAGTCAGACACAGTGGTCTAAACTCAATCAAACACTCAAACTCTAGTTAAATTTTAACACAGTTAATTTTAACATAGTTAAATTTTAAGATATTAATTATATAGTTATTGGCCAAGCTAATTAATTAGGCCTAAATACCGTATCTAAATTCAAACCACTCACCAATTATTGGTCTAGTTTCAGTACTAGATGTAGATGTGACATTAGTACTTTTAGTTGTAGTAGTACTAGTAGTAGGACTTAACCAAGCAGATAGGGTGGAAGAACACTTTGAAGCATCCTCTTCTCTTTTCTTCTTGTCTTGCCTTTTCTTTGCCCCACTTTGATAGCTTCTTTTCATTTTAACAAATACAAGAATAAGAATACAAATTGTATAACACCGTAACAAACGAGTAACGGACGCGAACGCCAAAACGTCAGTTTTTGGTGTTAGTTTACCATCAACATAACATAACCTTATCCGGGCTGTCTGTCACTAGTCGTAGTCACTCTCACTGTCGTCTGTCAGCTGTGGCAGAGGCAGTCGGCAGACGGAGCCGTCTACGTCACGTCGACGTCAGGACGAGTTTATTACTGTTGGGGATGGGGGAGTAAGGTGAACTAAAAGTGCAAACTGCACTTCTTTAATTGCGTGACAACTGACAGGCTGATTGATAGTCTGTCTATTTTTGTTACGAAATCTCTGTGAGAACAATATCTGTCCATTATTTTATATTGAAAAGCTATTTAAATATTTTTTTATAAAGACATTTTGATGATTCGATGAAATATCCCTACAGTAATCAATAAATTTCACATAAACTTTAATTTCATTTTCAATTTTTCCACCTTCATTTGGGGGCCCCCCCTGGCCGGGGGCCCCGGGGCAATGCCCCGGTTGCCCCAGCCTAGCTACGGCCCTGGTGGTCCCTCCAAACCCTCCGCACTTTTGTCCTGATTGACACCCCTGCTAAAACTACTTACGCCTCCACTGTTTGCAATAGTAAAATCTAACACTTAACATGTAATAATCTTAATCTAAAATATCTTATTAACAGCATTCACTGTTTAATTGTTAGACAAAATATGTACATTAGCTTCAAAACTGATTGAATTCTTTGATTTCTGACAAGTCTAATTTAACTTGATGTTATAAAAATCATCAAGTATGGAATTTTAGATCAGTATATATAGTGTATGGTTTGACTGTCAGATACCACTTATTCATTTAAAAATATAAAAGCTGTGATATATATTAGGAAAAAGTACCAACAAGTTATGTGAATAAATAATAGGTTTACAATGAAAATTAATAAAAATATAGCAATTGCCTCTCACAAAGCTAAATCCAATCCCAAGCCATTAAGACATGCCTCACTGATGCTATTTAAGCTAGCTAATCCCTCCGTAAGCTCTGCAACTATTGTGATCTATTGTTTGGTCCTGCAATCATATGACTAAACTAATGTCAATCCCTATTTATATTCCCAGTAGTTTACATCTGCCCACACCAGTTTGGAAGCAATTCAACAATGGCCATTCCCTACGAGGGAGGTTCATTCCAAGGCTCCTATAATACTTAAGAGGTTGCCTCATTCTCATAAGTCTATATAAGCTGAGTCAGAGGCCACATCCAACACAGAGTAAGTGTATTACTTACTTTGTCCCGCCAACACAGCGCGCAGAACAATTAAAACTACGTACTAAAAACCATTACTGAAACAGCTTTTATTTGAAATACCATTGTTTTCAAGAGAATTTTAGAATTAATGAAATTTCTGGTATTTTAATGTTAATTTAAAGCAGTAAATTATCTTTTTAAAAGTGTTGCTGGATTATTGTTACTTTAATAACTATTAAATAATATCAATATTAAAATCAGTCAATTACATAAAATAAAATTATGTTTTTAAAAATCATATTCACTAAGTACTAAATAACGCAGACTGTAGTGTCATGGAGATTACAAATACCATATGTGTCTTTCTTTATTGCTGTTTGTTTTGTTGAGAGCAGTTTAGGTAGAAAAATCATAGCTGAGGCTGGCCTATGACGTAAACCCTACCTGTGTGATACAGATGCGTATTTGTCTGAGGCAACGTATTGTATATAAGTCTTGGGTTCATCCCACCTACAGGTATTGATGGATCATTAATAAGAAACTTATTTTGTCCAACAAAATTGTTCCATGCTATTCCCCAGCTAGTACTGGGCAAGAAATTTGATTTGTTCAAATGGAAAGCATTATGTAGAGGTGGGTTTCCAAATTTTAAGTGACTATTCTGACGTGAAAGATCCTGTGTAATGGGGAGGTGCGGGGCATTCAAGATCTCACTGAATTCTTAAAGTAGTGCTAAGGACGTATATATAACAGCGTTTCAGGACATTGTAGAATATTCTTGTAACAAATTTACAGTATCTGCAAATTTGCATTTTGAAGTTAGATGTTCCTGATGATAAGCTCGACAACATGGCTGAAATCACTAACAGCTTGACAATGCTAATTGAGAAAATTCTTATTTTATGTTCTTAACATCTTTGTATTTCTAATAAAATGTGTAAGAGTCCAACTACGTATTAAAATTTAAAAATATGTAGTCCTATATCAAGTGATAGGCTAGCACAAATTCATTTTGTATAAAATATAACTTAAACTAACTAAATTAAATTGATACTCATGTTTTTGCATAAAAGAATTTTTTAATAAAAAAAACATTAATTTAGAGTTAGTTAAAATAACTCAAATACATATAAGGTAACTATGAACTTAATCTTCATACTGTTTTCTCAGAGTTTAATATGTAACTAACGAAGTGGTTTATCTTTGTGTAAATAACTAAGATTGAAATGTGTTCATTAGTAATTATTAATTACCTAATTTAAAATGTATAAATGTTCAATATATTTATTATACACTCTGTAAAAATATATTATATAATTAGAAACCCCTGGATTTATTATTTGACCATGTTCATGCATGTATATATGATGTGAGACAATAAACAATTACAAATAATCATTCATATTCGCCTTAAAATACCAACAACGTTGTGTCAGCGTCTCATATGTAAGAATAAGAAATATAGCAAACATTACAACTTATTATTGCAAATAATGAACAGAGTTTAATAGTTTTACTGTAGATTAGAACTGAGTGATCGTTAATAATACAAAATACATAAGTTGAACCTTTGTTTCCACCTTTTCTTAAACCTTTACAAAATACAGTAGGCTCTCTGAATTAAAAGTGATTGTGTGTATTTCTTATGTGCATGAGGAGGGGCCATATGTATTTAAATTATAGGTTATTGAAAAACTAAAATATTAATTGGGTTACTGTAAATTAAAGTTTTCAATACACCCTGTACTTTAAAAAAAAATTAACAAACACATACACATAAATTGATAGCTTTGGCTAAAAAAGAAGACTGGCTGCTCATGTAGGTCCCGTTAAACCGGTTCAGGTATATACTGTTTGGTGAAAGTAGTCCTATTTCGTCAGCGGTCTATCGCTCTTCATCCTTCTATCACACGCCATACTAATAGCTGAGCTAATAGTACACCAAACAGTCATTGAAGCACTTATTTGAAACATCACTGTTGATAACAGCACAGCCATGCATCTACAGCAAATGCATTGCCTGAATATATGTTTATTTCCCTGTCAATGATAGTAATCCTATTCTGTGGCACTCCCTTTGGTGCCAGTAATTATAACTTTAAAAAGTATGGTGATCAAAAAATAAACACACATAAAGTTGGGTAAAATTGACAATTACTTAGTCAACCTCAATTCTTTTCATATTTTTATATGATAATGTGGTACTCCTCACTTGGAAACTGAAAATCAAGTGTCAGAAAACCGTCGTTCATGTTGCAAAGCGATAAGAAGGTTTAAAGTCCACGTGCTATACTGACATTTTGGAGATTGCGCCGCGGCAGTTATGGTTAGGTTAGAACTCAAATATCTTTATTTTTTTACAATAAATACATTGTACAATAGCGTCATAAATGTAATACATTCCTTACAGCTGTATAAATAATATTTTAATAAATGAAACAAAATCTTTAACACTGTAGAAAGCTTCTTTCTGCAGTATTTTCATGACTCCCCTTCCAAACAAAACACGATCTTTTTCAACTTTAAGTGATGGTAGGAGTGAATTGAATAGGGTAACGCCATTGTATAACAGATGATTTTGAAAAAACTTGTTCTAAGGCTTGGAATTTTTAAATTATTATTTTTAAAAGTAAATTACACGTTCTATTGTTTAACTCTATATCTTGAAATAAATTTAAATTTTTATGGACAAAACAAATGACTGCATAAATATAAATACAAGGAAAAGTAAAAATGTTATTGTTTATAAAGAGAGACCTGCAAGAAGAAATAGACGATTTTTTAAAAATTACTCTAACTGCACGTTTTTGTTGTTTAAATAAAAATGTTGTTCTTTCATTCTTATTACCCCACAAGGAAACGGCGTAATGAAGAAATGGATAAATTACACCATAATAGGAAGCTAAAAGAACGTCTAACTTAGCAATTTTCGAAAGGCTCTTCAAAATGTTAATTCTTGTACTAATCTTCTTACACACAGTATCAAAGTGAATGTCAAACTTTAAACGCTTTAAATGTTAGTTTATTATATAGTAGAATGGACCAGTAATAACGTATTTTCACTGTTGCAAATCGTTTTTCAATCAGCAGAATTTGTAAAAACATATTCTACAATAGGCTACATGATAACCTAACTTAAACATAACTGCCGCAGTGCGATGTATGTGAGCAGCCTCAGTGTATACTAATGTATCACTAATGACACTAACTCTATGTTTCCGACACTTAAATTGGTATTTAGCTTCCCAAAAATGTATTATTAAAGTATGAAAAGATTCAAGGTTGACTAAGTAACACTACAGAATTACTTAAAATTGATTATCTTATGCTTGGCACTTTCTTTGGTATCAATACATTGCTAACGAGTTAAACAAACCATACATATTTTTCTTTGAATAATGTACATGGATAAGTTAAATAAGTTGTTTTTTATTAAAAAAAAGAATAAAAGAAAAGCTTGTATACCACTCTAGCTATACTCGCCCAATTCGCCAGTCATAATATTGAGTTTGATTATACAATCGAAATGTGCAGCAAGCTTTCAGTTTACACTATATCCAATTTAGAACAGCTGATGTTATATATAATTTACTACTTTTCTGAATTAATTTCAAAAGTTTAGCCTACCACAATTTTATTCAATTTGTTTTAGGCTAGTGGGACAGGATCCTGAGGTCAGAGAGGAAAATTCTGTCTTAGTGAGCCTCTAGAGGCCAAGATAAACCTATGTACAAAATTTCAAGTCAATTGGAGTAATAGTGACGAGTGGTAAATTGCTTTAATATATTAAGATGTGTTAATCCAGGAAAGATTAATAAGGATTAGTGTTAAAGAAGGATCTATCCAATATAACTTTGGGCTACATTAACACTTTCTTCACACATAAAAATAATTTGATTAACAAGTGAGTTAATTTTGTCCCGCAAAAAATTGGTTGTTTTGCCGAATCATAAAAAAATATGTTCAGACCTGAAAAGTTAATTTCCAAAAATGACTTTTGTTTTTTAAATTTAAAAACTTGAACCTAATTTAATAAATTTATCAAAAGAATTCGAGATTTCCATTAGTCATTCAAGTTTTTAGAAAATAGTTGGAAATTTGTATTCTGCAGTTGGTTATTAACATCGTGCAAACGGCAGCAATAAGCTGCAAATGTAGTTTTAGTGAGAACTAAAAAGATGTTAAAGATTTGTGTTCACCATAAAAAAAAACATGTCAAACTAAAAATGATGTCACAAAAATAATTCACAAAAGATCAAGCTCTTGCAGAAGAAATATGTCAAGAATACTATGAGTTGAGAATTAGTTTTCTAGTTTTTAATACTAAGTTGTGATTTCACTAACAAAAAATCTACTTCACACTAAAATATAGTCTCTTTTTATATTTCGTTTTTTTATGTTAAGTTGTTTGGTGAGTGGAAAGTGCATATATAGGCCTACTGAATTGATGTCACTTTAGGTGCTTTCGTTGGTTTCAATAGATCAGTAGCCTATCTTAATCCATATCAGCATTTACAAGGTTGAACTAAATAAATTAATAATACGTCATTTTACAACACATAGGTTTAATTCAATTGGTTCTATTCAACAAATACGTACATCTCAAGTGTTGGAATGTTCGTAGATATACAATGGGTTACTACTTACAGACCTTAATAACTTAACCATGAAGGTTGAATTAAAATGGAAAAGCACATAATTAGCTGGTAGTGAGGAATGACTGACATATCTATTGGTTGGAATGTTTTGATTAATAAAATGCATAAAATTAGACTACATTAACAAGTCAATACAACTTAATTTTATACAAATGTTGAATAAAGATCTTTTAACTTATTGCTTTCATATATATGGAATGCTTGAAAGTAATAATATTTAAGTTGATGCTACATTTATAGCAAAATAAAATGAAACTGGCCTACTGTTGTTGTTGTTTCTTCTTCAGAGATTCTGGCATCTCAGGTGGCGGTGGTCTTGGAATCCTCAATGCAACTTTCACAAAATCGTAGATAAACCACTGTAAGGCTGTTAATGTACCAATCATAACAATCCTGGGAGCTAATCCTTTCCACATAGCAGCAAAACCCAACTTTTTAGCAACATCTAAAGCAGTGGCTCCTTTTTCTTGGTTTAGTTTAGAAACTACTGTGTCCGCAGGATGAGACACAATTGCACAAAACACTCCAGCAATGTAACCAGCAGCAAAAGTTACTACAAGTTGTTCAGGTTTGGAGCATTCAGAACGGGGTTTAGGAACTACGTGCTTATAAAGCAATTCAACAGTTCGCTCAAAGCATGCAAACTTCATCATTGTATATGGTATTTGCCTCATCCACAATGGTACTAAACTTTTGTAAAATGCGTTAAAACCCTCTTCTTTCATCATTTTCGGCACAGCTTCACGTAGTGTGTTGGCAAATCCAGGAGTGGTCTGGATTTTTACTTTCACTGCTTCCATTGGACTAAGAGCAATGTCAGCAATAAATTCTGCAGATGCAGAGGCTGCCAGGTAAAGTGATGTTCGCCACAGAAAGGCGTTCTCCTCTCCCAGTAAATCTGCATAAAAGATCTTAAAATATTCGTAAAAACCAAATTTACACAAACCTTGAGCTGAATAGCCAAAAAATGTAGGTGCCCATCCTTTAGCTAAAGCTCTAGTTCCTTCTTCAGCAACTGTTACTTTAAAGCCATTCATGACCGACTTGTACTTGCCTGGATCCACTTGAAGCCGACACTTCACCAAATCCAATGGTACGACCATAGTATGAGTAAGGCCACATGATAAAATACCGCCGAGTCCACAAAGTGCAAAATATTTGGATGATCCAAATTCACAGCTGTCCCCAACTTCTGCTGAAAAGGCTGCAATCGTTCTACCTGGCACTGGCTCATTAGATTTTTCAAGCAATTTGGATTCACATTGGACATGAGTAAATGGAGTGCGGAACGGATTATTTTTCGTCATTTCTAGAACTGAGAGCCACATGATTAAATGATTACCGAATGCAATAAATTTATATATAAAAATGTGAAATGTTCACTGGTACCACACTTCACAAGACCACCTTCCCCAGAGAAAAGGGCGAACGAAGAGATGTCCTACTTGATTATTTGATTGAAGTCGAACAGAAGATGGAAAGAAGAATGCAATTGGGTTATCATGTGTTTCAATGTGCATAGAGTAGCTCAACTTTGTTTAAGGATATGATGATAGACTTGCTATAGGAAGACATCACTAATAAAGTTTTAAATATTGGTTAAAAATTATGTTACGCAAATGTATGTTCAATTTAACACATTAGAAATACTAATATTAAAAATTGAGTAATTTTTAAATGAATGTGCGGTAATTACTATAAAGGTTAAAACTTATTTTAGCACAACAATTAATTTAACTTGCTATTAACTCGCAAAACAACACTTATTATGTCAATAAGTTTTGTTCACTGATTATATTTTCAGGATTTTTTCTGCTTGATTATTTTTTATCATTTATGTAGAACAAACAGCCAGTAAAATCTAAACTTTTTCCTATAAACTTAAGGCATTCTAAAATGATAATATTTTGTTAGAAGGCAGCATGAGGGATAACCAAAATTGATTTAGTGCCAATCCGGCCGGTGTATGGAGTTCGGTTAGCATACGTAATCAGCTTGTGTAGCAACCGAGATCAGTTTGGGTAGCATCCGTGATCAGCTTGTTTAGCAACCGTGATCAACTTTGGTAGCACGCGTGATCAACGTGGATTATGTTAAGTCAGGTTAGGATACTATGTTTTCGTTCAGCTCTAAAACAGCAATGTTAAGAAAAACTCTTTGTGGGCATATAACCGATATATTTCAAACAGCCTTATGGGATAATAATACAATTGTCAAATTAAATAGAATTATAAAGATACTGAGTATTTATTTGAAGCGTACTTTACAGTGTAAATAATAGGTGTTGAAGTTGAGTAGAAACAGATCCAAAGAAGAATATAATTAGGATCGTCGTTTTAATAATGTTTTTTCCAAGCCTAATATTTTGAGTAGATAATGTTTTGGTCAGGATATTTTGTTTCTATAAACACACACACTTATGATTTGAGGGTATCAAATTGATGGTCATTGATAATCATTCCGTGCAATATACCTGGATCGTTTGCTAATTTTTAAAAAGTAAAATTGCCTGTTTAGCAGCTTTTGAAAGACCCTCACAGTAAACTTCTGCTGTCAATACCGATGAGTATCGACCAATTTCTATAATTTTAACTTTTTCTAAGATGCTGGAATGTTTGTCAAGAGATTTGTTTAAATTCATTACTTAGAAAATATAATAACTCCGTTTAAGTTTTGCTTAGTAAAAAATAGATCCACAGTTGATGCAATATTTTCTTTTCTAACGTCCATTGTCATCGTTTTAGATTCTAGAAAAGAGGCCTCTTTTCACTTAACTAAGGCCTTTCATCACTTGAGTGATCCTTGTTCTCCCCTTATGATCTCCCTTGCTCTCCTCATTATGTAGCATTAGAAACCAATTCGCTGCATTGCTGTTAAATACTAACTGGCTATAACAAATGACCACTAGCCATATAATCATGAACATCTGGTTGCATGGCTAGTGGCAATTGTCAGATTTGTCCAGTGTGCAATAAGTTAGTGAATGACTATTACAGTGCGGTACACTGTGAAATTTTTTGTAAAAATTAGAACCATTGTGTATGTGCATTTATTTCTGATGAAGATTACGAGTTTATGCAACGATTGGCTGAAAGGTCAAAATGGGTATGTGAAGATTGAGATGTTAGGTTAGACAAGCTCAGTAGTCAGATAAGTGATATTGACGGTTTAATCAGTTTAAATATAACTGTTAACAAACGTACTGCAGTTTTTAAGGATATTTTGAAAAACAATGTTGTTTTAAATGCTAAATTTGACAAATTCGTATTAAATTGTGGAGAACCTGCTGATGCACTGCAAAGCGTTTCTACTTTAGAGCGCGAGGTTTCCAAAGAAGTGCAAATTACTGACCAAATATTTGTCTCCAATTCTGACATACGGCTATGTCTGGTACTGTGTCGCATGAATTTAATTATGGTTCCAAAAATCTATTATTGTATTCGGATGTTCTGATGTCGGAATCGGACAAGATTCCAATGTGAATAGTCACGTTTTTGTTGAAGTGTATGGTACTGAAACAGCACAAGGTACTGCTAAAACGAATACCATTGGGAACAAAACTCGTGTCCGTGTTAATAATAATAATAATGAGCCTATCATTGGTACCATATCTCTGGAAGCCTCAGTTAAGGTTAAGGCTGTGGAGAAACTTGAGGTTGTTCATTTTTGAAGTGACCAAAGAAGACCTGGAATTTTATTTAACTGAGTCTGGTGTAAAGGTAGATTGTGTTGAATTAAAAGCGAAATATAATACATACAACTCTTTCAAGGTGCGTGTTGCTCTAGATTTTACTTCATGCATGCTGAAGGCCAATTTCTGGCCGAATGGAACTTTAGTGTGTAAGTTTGTCACTAGGAAGAATGCACTCACATCCCAAGTTTTTTTAGGTAAGAGCCCAAATACTCACTAAATTGCTGTACAATTAACATTCAGTGTTTACGCAACAAGATTCCTGAACATGAGATTTTGTGTGGGGAGTATATGCTAGACATACTGTGTAATTCTGAATAATTGGATGATTGAGGATGAGCTGAATTTCTTTAGTAATTCAATAGGTACCGACCTTAATCTTAGAGCCTCTTACTGTCGTGATAAATCAAGGGGTGGAGTTGCAGTTTACGTAAATAAAAAACTTAATTGCACAGCAATTGATCTTGGTTATTTTTGTGAAGCTCAGCAGACTGAATTTGCTGCTGTCACGATTAGTGATTTTTGTGTCGTTGTTTCTATGTATAGGTCCCCACTATGTAATATGGGTAGATTTGTACACCTCTTGGAGCTTTGTCTCGGATATCTCACTACCTTAGGACTCTCAATTGTGATTGGAACTGACCACAACATGAACTTGCTTAAGTCTAAAAGTGAGGTGACAGATTTTTTGAATATCCTCCGTAGTTTTAATATCCATGCAAGTATTATAGGGCCTACAAGAAATACAGCTTCCCTAGATACCTTTCTAACTAACCTATATATATGGAATTACAATTTTGCAATAAGCCAAGATCAGATTTATGATCATAAGTATGTACTGCTAAATGTTGACTGTAATGGTATGCCTAGTGTAGTTAAGACTAATGTTACAAATAGTGTCAAGTTTTGGGTGTTTGATGATAAAACTTTCAGCTTTTTTGTGGCTCTTTGACGAATCAAATTAATGTTTGGTATCATAACTTTGCAGTCTTCCAGCTAATGCTGCTTTTACATATTTCTTTGATCATTTTAAGCATGTATTTGATAGTTGTTTTCCTGTACAGTCTAAGAAAGCCACTAGAAAAGTGGCTAATGTAGGTAAGAGTAAAAACTCTAAATTTAGGCCTAGTAAATGGTATACACCCGAGTTAGCCAAATTAAAAAATATTATTTTGTTGATAAGTGATTTGTCTAAGAGTAGGCCCCAAATCATCCCTTGCATGAAAAGGTTGCGTAGTGAGTATCGGAGGCGACTCAGTGTGGCTAAACAGTCTGCTGTAGCTGCTGCTATCTCGCAGGCGGCTAACCCTTGTAAGGCCGCGTGGGACTTTGTCAACGCTAATAAAAGCCAGACCCCTATTCCACATACTAATTTTGCTGTGGCTGAAGATTTCAATAAATTTTTTGGAGTCAGTTACGGTAACAACCTTGTGTATGGATGCAATGGCACTGAAAACATTGAACTGAATAGTATTGATAATGTGCCTTATATTCCTTATAATTTTAACTGGAAGCATGTTATGAGCACAGAGATTGTAAATATTGTATATAGTTTTAAGTCATCTAAATGTAAGGATTTTAATGATATGTCTGTAGACCTCTTGAAGAATATAATTAAGATTATTGCTCCACTTCTTAATTATCTTGTCAATGTTTGCCTGAGTCATGGGATTTTCACACAGGCATTAAAAATATCCAGAACAGTGCCTGTCTATAAGAAGGGTGCCCATAACATAGTGTCCAGTTATAGGCCTATATCAATCATTTCTGTCTTTGCTAAGGTGCTGGAAGTTGTAATGTTGAGGCAACTATATGATTACTTTGAAGATCATCACCTCTTTGTTCCAGTCAAGTATGGTTTTAGAAAGGGTAAGTCTACTGTGTTCGCAGTGGATTCCCTTCTACAGATCATTCTCGAATCCTTTGAAAAAAAAACAGCACACACCTGTCTTACTGTGCGATCTTTCTCGTGCATTTGATTGCATATCTCATAAAATCCTAATTGACAAGTTTGAAAGATATGGCGTTCGAGGTGATACACTCAAGATTGTGAAATCCTATCTTAGTCACAGGGAGCCAGTAGTTCGCTGGCATGGTGAAAATTCTACTCCTCTCCTTGTTAAGCATGGAGTACCTCAGGGCTCCATACTGGGGCCTTTTTATTCATCGTGGCTATCAATGATCTTTTTACAAAGTAACGGGTAATGTCCTGTTTTATGCTGATAACACTACCCTCTTTGCCATCCATAGTGACCTTACATCTTCTAACGCTATGGTCCATGATTTGCTTATCAGTGCTTCTCAATGGTTTTCAAGTCAACAAACTTGTATTGAATGAAACAAAGACACAAACCATTACTTTCAGCTTGAGCAATGGTGTGCATGATGACCCAGTGAAGCTTCTGGGGTTTTGTATGGATCCTCGCCTTATATGGGATAAACATGTTGATACCCGTTGCACAAGGCTAAGTAGGGTATTATATTTGCTAAGGAAATTGAAATGTGACTTACCTTATAGTTTTCTTAGGCTAGCTTATTCTGCATTTTTCCATGCTCACATTGTTTATGGTACTAAGCTCTGGAGTCATTCGTCTAGTTCTCATAAAGTACTTCTCTTGCAAAAAAGAGTCGTTCGTTTGGTGTGTGGTGCCCACTGTCTTGATCATTGTAGGCTTTTATTTCGTCAGTCACCAATGAACTTGTACATGGTCATAGAACTATAAGTAGACTTAATCTGTTTTGTAATAAATATAGGCTAAGCCAATCATTAATATGTTATCCTGTTACAGGTAAAAAGTATTTTAACTTCCTTCCTGAACTGGTAAGATCACTACCAAAAAATAAATTTGCAATGGTCCTTAAATCTTGGCTATAGGACCACCCGCTAATAGCCTTTCTGAATTTGTGGAGGCTGACCGCACTAGCCTACTTATGTATATTTAACTTTAATTAGTTCCTGCTGAATGTATGTTGTTGTTTTTCCTTTTATGCATCAGTAGTTTGTGCATGGGGTTTTTTTTATTTTATGTAATGAATTTGAGCTTGAGCATGTGAGTGATTTTAGATGCTAGTATTAAGTATTAATTTTAGTACCAACTGATTGTAAGTATATTAGTACTTTGGCGTAGCCTATTGCACTTTGTATGCTTAATGGCCAAATAAATCATTTGAATCAAATTAATCCTAAATTATTTGCATCATTAATGGATATGTTTGGATAATAATTGTTTCGCCCATGAATGGAATGTTTTACAAACTCGAGCCTACGCACAGGCGTCTGCCCATGTAGGCTATTTCCCTAAGGATGATATACATATGTCCATGTTCCAAATTACGCTATTAATTTAATCTTACATTATTGTCTTTTTATTTATATTTTGTTATTTTATTGAATAGTCCAATTTTATATTTGTTATTTTGGGAAACAACAATAAACAATTTAATTCCATATTACAGAAGGTATAATAGGAGTTCTGTGATATTATATAAAGATATCTTTACAATCCATATATACTCTTTGGAGGATGGGCTATCTTTGATATTGTCATATGAAAACTAAAAACTATCGTACGTTTGGCTGCAACCTTCAAGCGAAGCCCACTTAGCGCATGCCCCCTTAACAGTCATGTCATGACAGAGCATTTAAAACTAAAAGAGGTGATAATGCCAATGACATCACCAAACATATTATTTATGTTGAAGCGTACTTTTTATATTCAGTTTCATGAACTCTGAGTAGTCAGTAAAAAATATGTTAAATACATCTAAACAATTTTAGGCATTTAAGTTACGGAAGAAATAACTTAGTTTATCAAAATATAATTACTTGCTCTAACTACGACCAGCTCAACCGCTATGATGGAACTATCTGGTATAATGTAAGGTCTATGATTTTTATGTCACGGTAGTACAAATACGCTGCCACCACTGTCACTTATTAAAGTGGGACAGACCCTAGCATATTTTTTCATGGATGCACCACGTGGTCATGGAAGCAGCAATAACAGCTGCGGCTTTCAGTAAATGTCACTTGTATTTATTTTACATGAACCACAATCCATAATATTAGATTCAGTATATAATGTTATATTGTAAAACGAACAAAATCCCAACGTCTCGTTTCATCTAAATACGGTAACCTAAACATATCTGATAATTACTATTAGCCAAGAGCCGACCAAGACATAACTGATACCCATACTCCTAGATACCTGCCAGAGTTCACCCCTCCTGGCCACCTCCATGCATTCGCATGGTGATCGGTGATTGGTCCGATCGGATCATACGATCAGCACGGTGATGACAATGCAGTCGGTCGAACGACCTTAGCGTCCACCGTGGACTGAGTAGCACACGTGGTCGCTGAGATACAATTTTGGGAAATGTATGTTTAACGTAATCTACTAAAACACTTTAACTTTAGGTATGAGGTTAACTTACTGTAATTTGCAACTTTTCTGCATTTGTTAAGAGATTACAGAAAACAAAATAATGACATTATTTATAGGGAGCCTGTAATTAAGTATATGGAAGCATTTTGGTATTGTTAGTTGAATATATTAAATTTGGGTTGTAATAAGTGACAACGTATTTGTACTACCGCGACATAAGTGGTGGCAGCGGTGTGATAAATGGAAATCATCACGAACCTATGAAATCATAATCGGTTGGTTGAGAAGCATCGGTCCGTTACCATCCATATATATTGAATCCAGTACTTTATTGTAACACCTCTACCTACTTGTCGTATACCCTGTTATTGTATCGTGTTTGGTACTTATAGTTATCTTACTCCTAATATTTATATTACTTTAAAATTGCTGATATTTTCATCCATTGTTCTGTCTCAGTCTAATTAGCCATCTTCATTAATTATTTTATGTTTAGATTAAGTTGTTTGTGGTTACTTTATAATACTTGTAAAATCGAGGTATACACGTTGGAAATAAAATAAACGAGTACTTAAGTATAAAGTATTACAGGGTTTCAGTCTGTATACATTTTTTTTTTTAAGGAGAGGCCAACCTACTTCTATTGTCAACATGGTTACTATTGTCAAGCAGATTTAGAGCAAGATAGTTAGGATGATTATACAGCCTGTGTAAATAATGTTCACTTAACCGCTGAATTTCTTCTTGTATTCGCTCTTTTATATTTAACTTAATATTTTACTGTGCTGCTCTCTTTGTTTAACCTAACAAATTATTTGGACCATTTAACATTTGTTTATGCCGCCAGCTGGTCAATTAAAATTAGAATAACATTGCAACTTTGACGCCGTGTAAGGCAAAGCCATTAAGAATTTCAAAAATCTAGCTCCGTTACGACTTAGAAATCAAAATGATCTTTTGAATAAAACAAATTTTATCAAATTAAGTCAAGTAATAAGTTCAGAAAGTAAGTGAACTGAATGACCCGATTGTTTTAAAATATATGATAAATAAATACTCTTAGGGGGGTTGGACTTGCTTAGTTGCTTTTTATTATCATATGAAAACTAAAAACTATCGTATGTCTGGCTGCAACGTTCAAGCGGAGCCCGCCTAGCGCTTGCCCCCTTACAATCATTTCATGTCATGATAAAGCATTAAAAGCTAAAAGTGGTGATCATTCCTCTGACAGTGACATCACCAAATATATCATTTATGTTGAAGCGTGCATTTTATATTCTGTTTCATGAACTCAATGGTCAATAAAATAAATATTTGAAATCCGTCCAAGCAATCTTAGGCATTTAAGATAAGGAAGAAATAACTTAGCTTTTCAAAATATAACTATTCACTATAATATGTTAGAACATTTCTTTAAAAAATTGTCTCAATCGTCCTTGTCCTCAATTCCTACTGATTAACTGATTCATTTCGTTCTATTTTGATGTTTAATTTAGGTTAGGATGGTGGGTAGGGGTTATATTTTTGTTGTGTATTCTAAGTTGAATTTCAATTTCTAGTTGACATACATTAATAGATGGACTCTGGGTTATCTACCAGCCTGTGACAATGAAAGTGACAGTGACAACATTATCCGGTGATTTATTTATTCTTGATGTTGGTGAAGACTTGGAACTTGAAAATTTTAAAGCTTTCTGTGAAATAGAATCTGGGTTTCCTGCTCCAGAAATTTCTATTGTGCACAATGGTAGACCATTAATTGACAACAAGAAATCAATGAAAACTCACGGAGTTAACGATGGGGATGTTGTTGTTCTTCAGCATATTGCTTCAGGATCTCATAACCGCCCTATGAGCTTCAATGCTCCTGACCAAGGTATGTTTGAGCATGTGTGTTTTTTTTTTCAGTCAAACACTATTTTATGGTATTTGAATCCTTAATTATCACTTAAACATTGCTCAACAGGCATTTCCTTAACCCTAGATTGTGAGTAATGGGTGATCCATTGTGTGCTCCCCACTGCTAGGCCCTGTATTCAGCTTCACAAGCCTTTTTTGTAAGAATCATTAAAAATACTAAATATACTCCAAATGTAAATGCTTTCATATAGTTTTCTTCTAAATAACTGTACATTCATATACTAACATCAAAACTTGCAAACAAATTAAGTAAATTATTTTCACGAAAAGATTAAACAAATTTGAAAAAAATTGTACGTAAATTATAAGTTATAACCCTCCTTGGGAGCACTAAAAAGTTTTGTAAATAATTCCAAAATAGTCAAATTTTTTATTATTTAGTGCATTATAATAATATGTTGTTACATTTTAGGTAAACCACTAGGTTTTTTTGGGGGAATTTTTGTTTTAATAAAATGCAAAATTAAAAAAAAGTGCAAAGTTACAGTGAATGATCACGTAGGTAATAAAATAGTACAAGTAGAAATTTAAAAAAATCACCATTGAATAGACAAGAAAAAGTTGTTTAGGAAAAATAGGCCTAGTCATATTGTACCAATAAACAAATTTTGGTATATATGCCGTCTTTTGCCACCAAACAAAATTGGAAAATTTTGCTTGAAATGGGTCTAGAATTGGCCGTATTTTTACGAGATATTCCGTAGAAATCACGTATATTTCCAAAAAATTTGAAAAAACAATGTCACAACTTAGTATTTCTGTCATATTTTGTCATAGTTAGTGAAATGGTATTTTAATGATCTTTTTTTATTTTTGATTTGTGATTTTGCCCCGAATACAAATTTGAAAACTATTTTCGTCTATTACAATTATTTCTTGAGATATAATTGAAAAATTAATTTTGCGGCGAATAGCGTTTATTGGCCATTACACGATCATTTTAAACAGAAGCTATTAATCACAAAAACCGAATTCACCTATATTCCTGCAGAAGTGACGGCCTACTGACGGGCTTAACACCCGAATTTAACACAAATTACACCACATATTTTACCGAAACATTTGAAAAAACAAATATCAACTCTTAAGTATTTCTGTCATATTTCCATTAATTTAAATGATATTTTAATCCAAGTTTCGTTATTTTGATGCATTCTTTTATGCTGAATACGAAGTTGAAAACTAATTAGGTCTATTACAATTCTTTCTTGAGATATAACGGAAAAACTACTTTCGCGGCAAATCGCGATTAGCGGCTATTGCACAATGATTATATACAACAATTCTTAATCACAAAAAACCGAATTCAACTAAAAATCTGCTGGAGTGGGCCGGCAAACTGTTATGGAGGCCAAACAATCGAATTTAACAGAAATAATGAATTTTTGTTGAGTAAATTGATAACTAGGATAAGTTAGGTTATTTTTGGTTAGGTCAGTAAAAAATGCATTTGGGCTGAGAAAAATTATGCTACTGCATAATCAATTATATATTTGTGTTAAGCATATAAAAACATGTGAAATGAAAAAAAAAAAATGTCGAAAAGTAAAGAGTTATATAAAAAGTAGATTTTTTCACTGTCATATAAAAACTAGTTTTTCGATTTTTCGGTAAAAACTGAATTTTCTGCGGATGAAATCAACCTCCTCAAGAGATATAAACACATATTTCACCACTTTTCCAACAAGAAATCAATTTTCAGAGGTGGCAAGTAAGTGCATAATTACCCAAAGTTTTATATTTGTAGTTTGTTGGGAAAATAAAAATTTTACCACGGAAACGAAAAATTTCTGTGAAAAATTACACAATCCAAAAATAAGGGGAATATATAAGCTTTTATAATTTTTTGCTACATGTACTTTATTAGTACAATCTATTTGCTACAAGAAAATGTAAAATATATGAAAATATTCCTAAAGTATAAAACTTATAACACCATAAGTGACCGTGCACAAATTGTGTAAACGGCACTTAAAAAATAGTGCATATTTTAAACATTATAAAAAACAAAATATTTTTTGGGAATTTATATGATAGTTAGACTTGATAGAACACATATTTCTGAATATTAATATAAAAATGTATTACCTTAGTGCCATAAATAAGGTTTTAGCACTATATTATAACATACTAAGTCATGTTGTCACGTAGCTAAAATAAACAAATAATTTACATTGAAAAGAATTTGTACACACTATTTTTTTAAAATTACTATTATTATTTTTACTATGCTACATTAATACCCTATCTGCGAACATTTTGTTAGCTCAAATCGGATTAAAAAATAAATGTTTATGCTAGTACCTACATAAATATATACACAGCTGTCAACGAAACACTGAAATACACTTATAACTAGGCCTACAATATAAATTTAAATATTTGACTCTCTTAGTTCTGCATCCCAGGATCCTTTGATATTGATAAATTCTTTGTAAGCTAAACTGTTGTTTTTATAATAATGATTATAATTATATGCAATAATAATCAAAGATCAAGACTAATTAACATATTTTTTAGTATTACTGATGTTTTTTTTTTTACACAAATCACTATAACACATTCCACTACAATAGACACATTACAGATAATTGTATTAGTACAAATATTAATTTATTTCGATTACAGAGAATAAAACACTGATAAGTAGAATCCGACGTGCACCAAAAATATGGCCTAAACGACTGATTGCCGTTGCTGGGTTCTCTTTGTACTCGCCGAACAGAAAACTTGTCATGTGACCATTGCCAACCTACTGCACGGAAATCGCTCGAAACGGCACCAATCGACGTATGAACTCTCTGCCTATCTGGCTAATTTTTGTTTGTTTATATCTCAATAAATAACTTATTAGCTAAACTTTTATCAAAGGCACACATTATGCCTAGATTCACTTGAGAGAAAACAAAAACAAGATTCAAACAAGAGTACACAAAAACTTTTTTTGTATAATACCCAATGCAGCTAAAACAATGCAATTTGTTTTGTTAGAAAGAGTATTTTATTCCCTACAGACTGATATTTGGTACAAAATATTCTGTCTTCTGGTTGTCCTTCAGTCATTCAACAAACATTGGACTTTTCGCCGCTCCCGACCTCCGCCGGGTGTAAACTGAGCGGAAGTTTGTTGTTGCACATTTTCCTACGTTTATTACAAATCTGAAATGTGTAGAGCAGTACATTCTGCATTGATTGGCACCAACTTTGTCATGCTTGCTTGATGATAAATATATGTTTTATTGATTTTAATGTAAGAGCATAAATTATGTTCCACCTCACGACTCTGGTTGGCATTGTGAGGAGCATCAATTATGCTCTATCTCACGATCCAGAGGTAATGCCATGATACAATATAGGTCTATTATTGTAGGCTTGGTCTAACTTCATAATATTTTTAGTTAAGCTAGTCTTAATCCTTGAGCTGACAGTTACTTTTTCCTCTAATGGCAGTCAATTTGTGGTTAATTTGCATACATTTACAATAAACTTAATAGAAAATAGTTATTTATTTTTAATCCATTGCACTCCAGAAAAACAATTTTGGTCGGTATCAAAAACTTTAGTCGATGTTAGAAAATTAGTAGTGAAAAACTCCAAGCCTAGTTTACCAATTTTGTAAGGGTCTCAAAAAAAATCATGCCCAATTTAGTTGTTTTATTTATTTATACAAACGGCTTATGCCTATAATACAATGAGTACAATATAATGACAATTATTTGATGGCACTTTAAGCTGACTCTGTATGTTACTGCAAACAGTACAAAGCAAACACAAATAAAATAATAACACTATCAAAACAAAAAGACCAACAATATATAACCGACAACTACAGATCTCCACATTATAGACCAACTTGAAGTTATAAGAATGCAATTATCCGAAGAAACGGATGTGAGATAAAACATTTAAGTATATATGTGAGTAATGTAATAATTAACAGTGCATAAAAACTAGACAGACAATAACCAACACAATGCAGCTATTGACTAGTCCATAGTTCGAGCTGGGCGTGTGGTTCAAGCATGTGCATCAATGGATTTCCATCTCCAACGACAGGTACATTTAGGTTAAAAAATAAACTTCCTGGACACGATACCAAGAAAATACTTCCATGCGATTGTTTGATTTAGTTACCGGTATTTAATAGAATAATCAAACCAGCTGATTTTGCCCATGTGACGTCACAGTCTACTGCACATCCTCATTGTGATACCTACAGTATATCCTAATTACCATATTCTTGGATAGAACAAAATCAGCTGTTTTTTGTTTTCTTTTAAAAATAGGTTCCATTACTTAATGAGTGTTTACATTTTTCTTGTGGCATGTAACCAATAAGTTATTGTAAAATCACAATATTATAGAAGAAGCATTATTATTTTAAATATCGTTACTATTTCAATCTTTATTCCAATTTTTTATGCTTAATAACACAGAAATTAAATGTCTCGTAGAGATTAATCTCTTCTGACATTGATGATTCAGAATTGGGTCTCACAGGCTTCAGTGTATTTAGATGTGACAGATCCCGCTTGACTTGTGGTAAATCTGGCGGTGGTGGGGTGCTCATTACCATTCGTGAGGCTATTCCCAGTGGCATTCTTTTAATGGCAATTAATTGTGTTGAGTGTCTATTTGTCTTATGCACAATTTCATCTTCCAAATTCCTTTTAGGTAATGCATATATTCCTCCTAACAGCCCGGCTTCCTGTTACTCTGACTTATGCGACGTTTTGGAAGACGTCTCTACTCAGGCTGTGAACCCTGATAATATTTTATTGTTGGGAGATTTTAACTTGCCCAAACAGGAGTGGAGTGGTAATGTCTGAATGTCTGCTCTGGAATTGGTGATTCATCTCGTCCTATTATTGATCTTATGTTAGCTTTCAACCTTAAACAATACAATGAGGTTACTGACTACAGTGGTGTTTGTCTTGATCTGGTATTTTCTTCCATCACTACGACTGCTGTCTCAGCCAGAGGATTTGCTTTTGGTCGAAGATAGTCATCACCCAGCTCTGTCAGTTTCTTTCGGTGTGGATTTGCCTACTTAATTTAGCAGGTGTAAACGGATCATGGACTTTAGAAAATGTGATTTGGACTCCATTTTTCTTCAACTTCAGCATCTGGATTATCCTGCACAGGCTTCTATTTCCCAACCTGAGCAGGCTTTTAATAACTTTTTCTATAAGCTTAGCGCGTTGGTCAAATCTCACACTCCGGTAAAACTGGTGAATGTGTCTAGTTTCCCCAGGTGGTTTTCTAAGGACCTTAAGCAGTTGAAAATTAGAAAAAAGGTACTCAATAAAAAATACAAAACTTCGCTTAATTTTTATGACAATGTGGAATTTCAAAGGATTCGGGAGAATGTAAGCGTTTGTCACAAAGGTGTTATAACAATCACACAAGTTATATCTCTTTTTACTGTTAACGTGGGACCAAAAAGCATAACAAGGCTTTTTGGTCTCACGTTAACAGTAAAAAGAGATCAACTAGGATTGAAAATTCAGAGCGGATGATTATCAGTAGAAATGTGAGCTGCTTGCAGAATTCTTCACTTCTGTCAACAGTGTATCTGAGGTTACTGTGCCCGCGTTTGACTTTGGTTGGAATAATTTGATTTCTTGATGCTGTGTTACTCGTACTGAAGTACAATGAAAGCTGGAGGCTTTGGATCCGATAATAGGTGTGGGACCAGATGGGATACGCCCAGTTGTTCTTAAGCATTGTGCTGTCGTACTCGTCCCGCATTTGGCGATACTCTTCAATATGTTACTTGCTGCGGGGATATTTCCCGACCTTCTGAAGCAAAGCTACATTGTGCCCATATATAAGTCTGGCGATAAAACCAATGTTAAGAACTATCGTCCGATTTCCATCCAGCCAGCCATAGCTAAATTATTTGAAAGTTTAGTACTTGATTTCCTATACTTCAATCTCAGTCATTGCATTTCTGCAGAACAGCATGACTTTATGTGTGGGCATTCAACAGTGACAAACTTGATCCAGTTTCAGGAATTTATCACTTCTGCCTTTGTAGACTCTCGTCAGGTGGACTGTGCATATTTTGATTGTTCCAAAGCCTTTGTCAGGGTAAACCATCGCATCCTTATTGCTAAGGTAAATGGTTATTGCTTGTGTGGTCCATTGTTACAATGGTCAGAGAGTTACTTCCTCAATAGAGTTTTTGTAGTAAAATGTGATGGGTCCACATCATCACTATCCCCTGTCCTTTCTGGTGTCCCCCGAGGGTCCCATCTGGGTCCTCTATTGTTAAATCTTTTTGTGAATGATATTGGTGAATTAATTTTACCAAGCTTCTCTATGTTTGCAGACAAATAAAGGTTTTTGCAGTGGTCCACTCTGAGCTTGACCAGTTTAATCTTCAGTAACATAATAAATGAATGGTACTTGAGAAATGCAATGGAACTAAATACATCTAAGTGTCAGGTCATCACTTTTACTCGTGGCAGGAGTTCCCTTGAGTTCAATTACAACGTTGATGGTTCTGTACTGCAGATAGTTTACAAGGTTTGTGACCTTGGTGTCATCCTGAATGCTTTTCTGAGTTCTGAAGACCATCTTTTTATTGTAGCATCAAGACCTTGGTTTCATCATGAGGTCACCAGAGATTTTGACTCCCCAATTACATTGGTGACTTTGTATAAGGCTCTCATACAATTTTGGAATATGGATCAGCAATTTGGTCTCTTTTCCAACTTGGCCACGTGGCTATTTTAAAAAGAATACTAGTGCGATTTGTGAGGCTTCTTGGCACCAAATTGGGATTCACTTATCTTGGCGTACCTGTAGTTGATCTGGAGGCTTCGTATGGACTGCAGCCCCTCTTTAGGGAGAAAGTTCCTTGATGCTATGTTGCTGTAAAAGATCGTAAATGGTTCCTTGGATTTTCCGTCTATCTTGAGAGGCATTGATATAACCGTTCCCTGGGGCATAAGGTCTAGGTCCATCGTCCAACGTAGATTAATGCCTACTTACCATTTGTACAGCACCTGTATCCTGAGACTACTCTGAACTTTAAGCGAAGTGGCTGCTTATCTGGACTTCTTCGCCACACCTGCATTGTCGTTTAGAAGGAGACTCAGCAAACTTCTTTTCGTCTCAAACTAATTTACTAAAAGCATGAAATCATATTAATTATCCTAAATTGTTCATAAATTATTGTTATTTCTTATCTATTGTTACTATTAATTGATGTTTTTTATTTATTGTTTTTGATGTTTAAATAATGTTACTTTGTTGATTTCTATTTCATTGTTATTTATTCCTGTATAGTATTATTTAATGGATTACTATAGTCTAAATTGTTAAGTTTTTTCTACCTTATATTTATAAAAACCTTATATTACATACCCTTAATTATATTGTTATTGAATTTTTTAAATTATATTCGCATGTTATTTATTATCATTGTTCATACTACAAATATTAATGTATAAAATTCCATATTGTATATGATTATCAATTTTGTAAATGGTGGTCACCGTTAGAAATAAATAAATAAACATAAGCACCATCGAACAAACTATATAAACATAGCAGCCAACCTGACTTTGAAATGAACATACTGTACACAATAGACATAGGAGAAGTATGGTGGGGTATATTCACTATCTCGCTTGCACTACCTCTCCTATATGCCTAGAACCATGGCCCGATCTGTATATACATATATATTATATAATAAAAATATAATAACAAAAATAAACAATTGTATAACAACAATATATACAGGGTGTTCAGTAAAACTGTTTTAATAATTTGTGATGTTATTGTACACATAAAAATGAGAAAAAAACTTGATATGAAGGTATGTCCTAAAACCTTTAGTTTTCCGTCTATCTGTATTTATGCGTTTTCTACATAAAAATTCATAATTTTGGATCCACTGAAGATACAATTGTTGTCCACTGAAGATAAATAAACAAGATTTTATTTATTGTTATCTATTATTATTGTTATATTTATATTGTTATTATATATTTTGCCTATCGTGTCATATAATTTTGATCTAATATATTTTGTTATTGTCTATACGTGTCTGTAACCTTAAATTTATATTATGTGATATAGTTCAATAATTGGGATTATGTAAAACTTGTTTGTTGACACTTGTTTAGAGTTATAGTCTACCTGTGCTAGTTATTACAGTACTGTATTATTCATCTTCCCATCACAGAGAATATATTAATGTATGAAATTGTAAATTATGTAAATGGCTTTGTTCGTTAAATTAATAAATAAATTGTAAAAATTCATGATTGTACTACTCTATAGTAGTTTTATTTTTTTTAAATAAATCTTCACTCGTTTCAAAATGGCGGACGTTTAATATTTTCTAACTGAAATATCTAAAAACTGATTAATTTTACAAACAAAATGCAAGAATATTGTTTTTTAGTAAATCTTATTATGATATTCATACCGTTTGTTTCAACAAAAAAGGATACGAACAGCTGAGCCATACTGCAAAACATAAAACAATGTTTTACAGCACCAACCAAAGGCTAGTGCGGTTTTAAAAATGTGTGTACTTTGAACAGCTGATTTCATGTCAATCTGCTATTTCATATTTTTCATATCATCTTTGTTTCTGAAGCACCAGTCACATTTATTTAATTTCTGGAAATGATGAATCAGTAACAATAAATATTAAAAATTTTAAATATATATTTATTTATAAAATTGTTATTGGTAAAAATCACAAAATCAACATTCGTTAAAATAATAAAAATTTTCAAACAGCTTATAAAATGAAATGTTACAGAAACTTTCAAAAATATAAATTGCATAAAAAACATATCATTATAATCAATTGATACATAAAATACCATACGACTAAAAACGTCAAGAACAGGCCTAACGTAAACATCTATTTGTTTAATGCTCCTGTGCAAACACCAGTGTCAGTGATTCGCGTGTCAAAACAGCTGAAAAAAAACTACTGCTGATAAAAAAAATCCGTTTGAGTAGACTGTAAAGAACTACTACGCTAAACTATAACTGTCGAAGTTTATTATATCGTACTTTGAGCGCATTCGGAAAGTTTATAAACCTAGCAAAAGGTATATTTTGATCGTCCAAAATATACGACGCCAGAATTTTTACCATATTATGCGAATGTCTGATATATCAGACGTCGGAGTGCAAAAGGTTAAACTTACTATTATTAAGTATAAATATATCCACAAATATAGCGGAAATAAAAAAACATATAGTAACATAAAGAGGTTTTATTTGCAGTAACATTTATACATTTAGAGTCATAAGTTGCGTAAAGGGGGGAGTTAGCTTGTGGAAATGTGAGATAGCCAAAATATTCTAATTTTTATGTAGGCCTACCATATAGACCTAGGCATAGATAAATTTACTGTATATTTATGATGAAAAACAGTACAAAAAGCTGAAATTTTGTTTCAGTACGATAGAAACAATAAATTTAAAAATTTCCTATAAATTTTGTTTTAACACCACATAGTTCATTTAAGTACCAAAATTTTGCCAAAAACATAATCTAATGTATAAATATATACTGTATATTTGTTTAATGTTATCATGGTGTCTTTAGGTGTGTTGAAGTTTTGAACTGATAGGTGATTCTTGTCTTGATTTTAATCTTGATGAAATATGTATGGTAGAACTGTATGGAATGATGTAAAATAAGGTATATTTAGATTGAAATAAAAAAATTGATTCAATTATGAGTAAAAATAATTAACCTCAGGAAAAAAATTAAGTACTCTCATTTTCTGGCTTCATAAAGAAATTTAATTGTTTGGACTCACTATGTTAAATCAAACAATCAATGATTGATATATGTAAATATAACCAGAAACTAAGGTATAATTCATAAATACGAAACTGGTATGTGAGCTTATTAAATATGAACTATAAAAACAGTTCTTTGTATGGAGACTACCACGGTCGATATTCAAGCTATTTACACAATCGTAATCTGGGTTGGACCGTGTCTGGTTATTATGTACACTATGTACAAATTGCCGACGTTTCGAGCACATTGCAGCACTCATCTTCAGGGCGACACACTCTTCAGGGGATCAAGTAGCAGAGTGTGTCGCCCTGAAGATGAGTGCTGTAATGTGCTTGAAACGTCAGCAATTTGTACATAATAACCAGACACGGTCCAACCCGGATTACGATTGTGTAAATACCTATAAAAACAGTTGTTTGCGTCTGGATTGCATCAGCACCGCGGCTGATTGACAGATATCCATCGACTCCAACCCTTTGAGTGCCAACGTCCGATTCTATCGGACGTCAAAACGATGTCTGAGAAGTGCCAACGTCCGATTCTGTCGGACGTCGAAAGTTGGCCGAAAAATGCCAACGTCCGATTTTACCGGACGTTTGGAAAAATATTCGTATAAAATCCAAATATTAATATTTTGACCTTATTATTGTGTATATTTGTTCATTAAGAGTTGTTGTTTTCATAATATATCGATTTAGTTGCCTTAGAATCAATTTATGATAGCAAAGATGACGAATGATTTAGGTAGCATTGACAGCTGATCTTCATGACGTCGTGTTTCAGTTTACTGTCATTCCCGTTGCGGGATTGTACTTTGAGGTTATTTTGAGTATCATTTTGTGTATATATTAGTTTTAGATTTATATTCCGAGTTTGTATATATAGCTATATATACATAATATATATATATATATATTATGTATATATTACATATATATTATGTATATACATAATATATGTATGTAAATATTACCCAAGATTTTGTTTATTGTATTATTACAGAAGAGGATTTTGAGTTTCATTTTGTTTTTTGTAATTTTATTAGTTTATAATAACAATAATCACAGCTTTGAACATTCTTTTTTGTCACAGCTGATTTATAACATTTGACATTAGTTCGGTAAAAGTGACATAACATAGTTAATTTTTAAGATTTTGAAGTGAAACTTTGTACACGTATTCAAAAACAAATGTTCTTTCAGTTTATATACATCACATAGTTACAAGACTAGTATTTTTTACATTGGTGTTGTTATTGAGTGTGAAAATAGAAAAACAAAAAAATTTGGAATTTTTTTTGGTGTCAATTTTTTTTATTACTATATATAGTTGCATGGTAGTTTAAATTATTTTTTTGGTAAACTGCAATGTGTGTAAAGAAAAAAAAAAAAAAAATAGGTTGATAGCTCAATAAATAACCAAACGAGGAATTTAAAAAAAAAACGCTTACAAATTGTCAAAATTGGCCTGGCACTTTTCGGTACACTCAATGGAAAAAAATACCCGCCACTTTTCAGTACATCACCGCAAAAATTGCCCGGCACTCAAAGGGTTAAACACAACAGTTAAAGCACTTTCTAGATCTCCAATAATTGTATTCTCCACAAAAGGGTTGAAAATAAAAAAAAATATTTAGACAAGCCTGTCACCAGTTGAAATTGATGTGAAGTTTTGTTTTCTCACAATATGTTTCAATATAAAATTATCATCTTCAGGTGAATAAAAATATCATTTTGATAATTAAAAATATAAATAAAAATGTAGAAAATCAAAAGAATAATCAATATAGTTCTTTTAAGTTGATAAATAAATAATGAATGTTTTTATGGTGACTGAATATAGGATGGAGGGGAGACATATTAAGTCACTACACTTTGAATTTTATCAGCTGGTTTTCTGTGATTACCAATTAATTATGGAATTAAAAATACAATGAGAGCTAAATTGTAGTTTCTCATTTAAAACAGTTTCATTACTATAAATTTTCAAATGTTTATAAATTTTGAATTCTTCAAGTATGTTCAATTTATTGCATTTGTGGCATATATTTAAAATTTTAAGATTGTCTTTTATTTCCCCCATATTATAATTTTTGTCAGTGAGTGTGCACAAAGTGTGCAAACCATATCTTTGTTTGATCAGTTTTGGGTTGGGGCGGTGTTCTTTTATCTGATTCAAGGGGATACCCCTGCACACTTCGCATTCCAATCCCAATGCTCACTGTGCTCGATACATCTCGCCCTTCAGCCTCGGCTTGTGACTTTTGACTACAAATAATAGTAGATTAACTGTATAACGTAAAGTCACAATATTATACATTTATTTACAGTACTTTACTTATCCTATCTGGAAATGAATAAAACTAAAACACTGAAAATAATGCACGATGTTGTTTGAACAAAATAATGGACTGTAATGAATTGAAATTATTCTAACAATACAGAGAAAAAAAACATATTGAAATGTACAAACAGCTGATAACTTGATATTTTTGACATTACATTAAAAACTGATATTATTACTATATACATTCTTCCGGCAGGAAATTAGTGATTGTCTTTATCGGTGGGAAGTTTAATGATTTTCACAACTGGTCTTCTAAATATTCCTTTTATAGTTTCCAAGTCCACCGATCTAACTGTATTGTGTTTGTCAGGATAAATTTGGTTAACTATTGCAATTGGGTATTTCATTGGTTGCACATTGTCTTCTTTGATTAAAACTACATCTCCAACTTTGATATTTTCTTGTTTGGTTTTCCATTTTTGCCGTTGTTGAAGGGTGTGCAAATATTCAACATGCCATCTTTTCCAAAAGTCTCTTCTCAGTTTTTGAACTAGTTGCCATCTTTTATTGTAGTTGATTGGGCCGTTTTCTGCACTTTTGTCAGGAAGGGCTGTCAAAGTATCACCAGTAATGAAGTGTCCTGGGGTCAAAATGTCTGTTTCAGATTGGTCACTTGAAAGTCTGCAAATAGGTCTAGAATTGAGTATCGCTTCTATTTGAATCACAAGCGTGTTCAATTCTTCAAACGTCAAAATGTGATCTCCAAGTACTCGCTTCAAGTGATGTTTGGCTGATTTAACTGCTGATTCCCATAGTCCACCCATGTGAGGGGAGCTTGGAGGGATAAAATGCCAGTTTATTCCTTTTGTGGCAGATTTGTCATGAATTTCATTACTTGAATCTTTGAAAAACTTCTTTAGACTGTTGTCGGCTCCTACAAAGTTTGTGCCATTGTCCGAGTATATGTCTTTCGGTAGGTCTCTCCTTGAAATAAATCTGTTAAGCGCTGCTAAAAAAGCTTCTGTTGATAAGTCTGAAACTAATTCCATATGTACAGCTTTTACGCTCATGCAAATGAATATTGCCAAGTAAGTTTTCCTTAAAGTTTTGCAACGTCCTCCTATTTGTTTCGTCAAGAAAGGACCTGCATAGTCACATCCAGTTTCAAAAAATGGTTTTGTCAGTGTAACTCTCGATGATGGTAGGTTTCCCATTAGAGGACAAATTGGTGTTCCATTGAATTTTATACATTTTACACATCTTCTTACAATACTGCGTATTTGATTTCTCACATTACCAACAAGCCAATATTTTTGTCTCACATCATTCGTGATAAATTGAATCCCTGCATGGAAATACTTTTCATGAGTATGAGTTAAATAAGTTTTTACAAATGAGTGATTTGCAGGTAAAATAATTTGATGAGTTTTGTTGTAGTGTAGGTTCGAATTTTGGATCCGGCCACCAACTCTCAAGATTCCATGTTCATCAATAAAAGGATTCAAACTTAAAAGTTTGCTGTTCTTTTTTACTCTTCCTTTATCTTGTAAATTTCTCATATCATCTGGAAAGCTCAATTGTTGAATATGTTTCACAATGCATCTGTGTGCGTCTTCCAGTTCATGCACTGATAAAGGACCTGATATATTACACCTTTTGATGTTTTTTAAGTATCTCATGCAGTAAGCTGTTACTCGAATAGTTTTTGTATAAGAATTAAATTTGAGATACCATTCGTCTTCTTCTTCTTTAGTTGTTAAAGCACATTTAATTGTTCTTGTTTCAGGAATTGTATTTGAATCGAAACAATAATTTTCAAGATCATTCTTGTTGTTCAACGCTTGAGGTTCAGAAAGCCATTGAGGGCCTGACCACCATTTCTGTTCTTTTGTGAGTTTTTCTCCTGAAATTCCTCTTGATGCAATGTCTGCTGGGTTTTCTTCCGATTTAACGTGTTTCCATTGAGAAATGTTTGTTAATGCTTGTATTTGAGATACTCTGCTACTAACGAAGGTTTTCCACTTCATAGGATCTTTAGATATCCAAGCTAAGACTACAGTTGAGTCCGTAAACAGGTATGTATTTTCAATTGGTAGATAAGGTTTGATCTTTGCTACCATCTTCGCTAATAATAGCGCTCCACATAGCTCTAGTCGTGGAATTGTACTCTTCTTTAAGGGGGTGATTTTTGATTTTGCCATGATTAATCTTACTGTTGTTTGTGTTGACGAGACACTTCTCATGTAAAGTACTCCTGCAGATGCTTTCTCCGAAGCATCGCAAAATCCTACTAAATCATGTGTTGCATTTTGTTCAAATGAAATCAGCGGTCTGGGAATGGTGATATTTTTGAAATGTTGAAGTCCGTTTCTATGTTGATGGAAGTCGTTTGCTATTTGCTGAGGAACCTCGTCATCCCAACTCTTGCATTGTGACCAAGTGTCTTGAAGGATTAATTTTGCTTTTGTAACTGCTGGACATAAAAATCCTAAGGGATCATAGAGTTTTGCTACTTCTGATAAAATGATTCTCTTCGTCAATGGTGTAGGTATATTTGTCACATTCAATGAATATAGATATGTATCATGGTGAGGATTCCATTGCATTCCTAAAAGATTAACAGTATTGTCCTTGGACTGAATTGATACTTCAGTTTGAGACTGATCGCTGATAAGCTCTTTTGAATTTGATGACCACTTTCTTAGGTTGAATCCTGATCGACTCATTACATGTTCTAAATCCTGTTTTATTTGCTTAGCATTTTCAATTGTATCTGCGCCTGAGATAAGATCGTCAACATAAAAATCTTCTTTTAAAATTCTACTAATTTCTGGATACTGCTTCTTGACGTCATCTGCTAGTTGATGTAAGCATCTGATTGAGAGGTATGGGGCACAAGCAGTTCCATATGTGACTGTACAGAGATCATAAGATTGAATATGTTCTGAAGGATTTGATCTCCAAAGAATTCTCTGATAACATTGATCTTCTGGTGTTATTAAAATCTGTCTGAAAAACTTCTCAATGTCTGCAGTAAAAACACACTTGTGTAGTCTGAAACGTGTAAGTAAGGATACTATGTCTGATTGTAACTTTGGGCCAATGTACAAATGATCGTTTAAAGAAGTGCCACTTGTAGTTTTAGATGAACCGTCAAACACTACTCTGACTTTAGTTGAAGTACTACTAGGTCTGTATACTGCATGATGTGGTAGGTAATAGTTGTGATTCATCATACTTGTGTCACTGTTTGGGGTAGGTTTCATGTGATTTAACTCAATGTACTCATTTATGAATTGATCATAAGACTGTTTCTTGTTTTTATCTTCCTCAAATGAACTTTCTAAACGTTGGAATCGTTTTAATGCAATATGATATGAGTCACCTAAACTTGTGATAGAGGGTTTGAATGGCAAATGAACACAAAATCTGCCCGATTGATCTTTTGAATGTGTATTTATGAAGTGATCCTCACATATTATGTTTTCATCTGTACTAGCTGGTGAATCCTGTTTGTAACCAACATCCTCAGAATTCCAAAATTTCTCCATTAAAGTATTTAGACCATCATCATGTCTGATAAACAGTGTTTTGACTTTATTTGAAGCTGTTTTGACATCTGCTGATGAGATTTCACCTATCAATAAGAATCCTAGTTTTGTATTGATAGCACAAGGGGTTCCTGGTGGACCTCTGATTACTCCATCTATTAAAAGTGATGAATAGATATCAGCACCAAGAATGATATCGATGCTGCTTGATTGAAAGAAAAATGGATCAGCAAGTTCAAGGTTGTTTATGTGTGTCCAATGATCAAATGATGATGAAGACAATGAGGTGATACTGGTAAGCTTTCTCAATATGAAAGTGTTGACTCTGATTGCTTCTTGTTTTGTGCGCAACAAACAAGTTGTAAGGCCACGTGTGTTACCAACATGAGTATGACCAACACCTTGTACTTGAACATTACATGATTGTATTTTCAAGTTGAGTTTTTGAGCACAATGCTCTGAAATGAAACTTGCCTCACTACCAGGATCAATCAAAGCACGACATTTCTGAAAGTCGCCTTGAAAGTCTTGAATTTCAACGATTGCTGTTGAAAGTAATACTCTTTTTACATTATGAACACCTGTTGATAATATTTTTGGGTTTGCTGCTACACTGTCAGTAGATTGTTGTGCTACTGAAATCGTTGAGTCTTGTTTGTCACTTTTCAACGGTTGTGAAAATGGTGAATCTAAGTTAGTTACTGAATGTGTTGAATTTGACTTCTGTAAATGCAATAAGGTATTATGGGGCTTTGAGCAAATTTTACATTTTGAACCTTTGCAAGCTGAAATAACATGACCAGCTGACAGACAATTGAAACATCTGTGAAGTTGTTTCACCTTTTGGATTCTGTCATTTGTGTTGAGTTTCAAAAACTCATTGCAACTGAATAACTCATGAGAGTTTTGACACATAGGACATGAGACACACTTAACCCGATTTACTTCAGTTGTGTGTAGACCTAGACCTGGTTTCATTGCTGAATTGCTTTGATTAGTCTTGAAGTTAAAACTAGATTTTACTTTATTGACACTGCTAGCATCTAGTGCATGTATGTATTGTTTTAAAAATGTTTCAAACTCTGAGAAAGAAGGGGGTTCAACTGACGTGCTACTTAACTCCCATTTAGTTCTCAAGTCTTGATCAAGTTTGGAAGCTAACATGTAAACTAACAAAATATCCCACTCTTCAGTTTTGTAACCAAGGCTATTTAGAGCTCGAATGTTCACATTTGCTGTATCTAGTAACTGTTTAATGTTTGCTAGTGATGAAGCATTTGGTAATGAAAATAATGCATTTAAATGAGCATTGACTATAAGTTTTTTGTTTGAGTATCTTTCTTTTAAAATATCTAAAGCTACATTGTAGTTAGGTTGTGTCAAGGGCAAGGATGAGATGAGACTGAGTGGTTCTCCCTTTAAACTAGATTTCAGATAGTAAAATTTCTGAATTTCTGCCAAATCATTGTTTTTGTCGATAGTTGAGTTGAAAAGATCAAAAAAAGATGTCCAATTTTCAATTTTACCCTCAAAGGTTGGTAAATTAATTTTGGGCAGTACTACTGTGTCATTTTTCCTACTGAAGCTAAATTCTTTGACTGATTGGTTTGATGGGGTTGAATTCAATTTATTTGAATTGTTTAAAATGGTGTCGAATTCAGATTTTAGTGAATAGTAATTATCTTCAAACTCAATAAAATTTGTATCTGTATCATCTGAAGCTATGGTATCAATGCTGGATTGTACTTCACAAAATTCCAAGTAGAGTTGTTCGAGTTTTGAGTCTCTTACCTTAATGTCTGAAATTGCTCCATTTTCTACATCAAAATTACTTACAAAATTAACCATCTGTGTAATGGAAGCTTTTAGTCTGCCTCTTTTTGCTATTAGAATTTTCAAATCTTCCATTGTTTATGTTTGGAAATGTGCTGAAATAAATAACTATGAAGTATTGTTTTTATGATTAAAAACAAAACAAAACAAAAAATGATTGCCTTTTTGACTGAAACAAAATAATATCCTTTGCTCTAAGGACCAAATGGAAATGAATAAAACTAAAACACTGAAAATAATGCACGATGTTGTTTGAACAAAATAATGGACTGTAATGAATTGAAATTATTCTAACAATACAGAGAAAAAAAACATATTGAAATGTACAAACAGCTGATAACTTGATATTTTTGACATTACATTAAAAACTGATATTATTACTATATACACTATCCTTACATTACTTATCCTATTTCAAATGTGTTCATCTCATTTATTTTTGCTTAACAGCTGAAGATTAAATTTATTGTATCAATAGGATTATGTCAAAAATACAAAATAAACATGTTTATTTATTTACAAAACAGGTATTATTAATTTACTAAAACCAACCCAATGGAACAATGAAACTTTTGGAACAATGTTTTAGGGGCGGTTTCTGTCCCTTAGGAGTATTTTATCAAGATGAAAATACTTTATAGTTGTTCTATTTAAGACCTAAAGTGTACAAAATTTCAGCTACATGGGAAGTTGGAGAATTAGTGATTAGTGAGTGAGGGCTTTCTCTTTTTTTTATATATGTATAGATTAAAAACAACCTGTTTGTCCAATATAAACAGAGTCACAATCATTACATTTTAATTTATACACACTAGTGTTATTTTATTTGTCATGTTTAATTTTTTATTTTGAGGATGTTATTTATTTTATTGTTTGTTCTGAAAGTTAGTTTAATTCCTTGTTTATTTAATATTTTTTCATGTTGTGTTCTATTGTTTTGTCATATTCAACACAAACAAATTTATTACTATTAGATTTAGTTTCCATGGTGACTTTGTTGTTTTTATGTTTTTTACTTTCTTCCATATGCGTTAGCATAGAGAAAGTATTGTGATTGTCAAAAAACAGTTTTTTACAAGTTGGTCTAAAAATCCATTTTAGGGTCCCCTAAACCCAAAAAAGTGGTTTTTTGAAAAAAGAATTTGGATGTCTGTGTGTATATGCACTTTGCTGGAGACCAAATGGATGGATCAATTTTCATTAAATTTGGTATGAATGTGTATTTAGCCAATATCTCCAGACTGTTTTTTTCAATTTTTGAAATAAAAAAAAAATTGTATGGGTAAAAAACTTACAAAAATAGAATTTTCTCAAAAACAGCTCTAATGATTTTGATTAAATTTTCAAGAAAGATGTGAATTACAATTGAAAATACTTTAGTAAAAACCGCATGTCTATAACTTGACTAGTTTTTGAGATATGGCAAAAAAACATATTTGGGAATCAAACCGCTAATTCGTTGTTCAAAAGTTTTGATTTGTTAGTGTTTAATCCTCCCAGTGTCCCATATATAATCCTTAGGTGCTACACCTATTTCCAGTGATTTTGTAGAGTTTTACTTTAAAATTTGCACAACATTTATTGTTTATGATAGTAAAACATATTATATATTGTTTTGTTCATAAATAACTGTAGAATAATATGATATAACATTTATTGATATATCCTTATATACAAAAATTTAGGTCTATTTGGAATCTGAAAAAAGGTTTTACAAATAGTGTTTCAAAATGTTTGTACCCCCCTCACAGACTAGTCTTACATCACAGTACCAATTTCAAAATAGCCAAATTGTAGAAAATTTAGTTTACTTGTAGAAAATATATACGCTTTTTAGAATATCGTAACAAAAAAAATTGCTATGTAATGAATACGCATTACTGTCCTACTAATCACAAGTTAGCAAATACAATAGCTCAAACTCAATAGTCTGTAGATTGACAGTACAACTCTTTTCATTTAGAATTACCATACAGTAGGAAGAATAGAATGTTTTACTTCAAATGGTATAATATATAGAGTAATTTGTCAACAAATTTGCATCGTATAAGCATAAACCTAAGTAAATGTCTACCCATCTCAAATGAGACGGATAGACACTGGTAGGGTTAATATAGAGGAAAGTATGTACCAATTCTTTGAAACCAATTATTAATCAGCTTATCGGTCATGTTACTATTGTAACCATTAGTTGTTGCTATATATTTGATAGTTTTTACTTCATTTTTGTGATTTGTGTGATTGAGAGGTATGTTCAAAAGTCTGTAAACCATAGAATTATATGCAGCTAATTTTTTAGAATATGGATGGTACAATGTGAAATGAACACTTTGGTCTGAAGTTGTGGGTTTTCTGTAAATATTATATTCTAATTTGTTGTTCATTTTTTCAATTGTAAGGTCTACAAAATTAGTTTGTTTTATGTTTAAATGTCCAGGGTGAATTTTACTTTTGTTGAGATATTAAAGTAATTTTTCATTTCTTCAAGTTGTTGATTGTCACCTTTAAAAACTAAAAATGTACCATCTACATATCTATGATAGGATAATATTCTGTTCTTGAATTTATTTTTAGTAGAAAATATATGTTGATTTTCTATCTAGTGTAAGTATATGTCGGATAGTACAGAAAGAGGGAACCCATAGCTAGTCCTTCAGTTTGATTGTAATATTTACCACTAAATTCAAAATAGTTTTGTTTTAATATTTCTTTGAGAAGTATCATTAATTCATCGATTGCTTCAAGTAAAAGATTATACTTATTAAGTATTGTTTTAGGTTAGGTTAAAGGACACTAGGCCAGGAATTAGTATATTGGAGAGATAGGACATCAGCAAACTTACCTTAGAAGACAAATTCACTAACACCAGAGTAGTAGTAACATACATAAAATTAACATATAATTACACAAATACTCAGGTGAGTAGACTGTTGCTAATCACAGCTGTGGATATTAACAGTGCAAATGTACACACTGCTGTCATCTCATTAGACTGTGGTTATACCCAGGCCATTTTTTCAAACTGTGGCCAAGTAATGCTCAATGCACAGACTGTAAGGGTGGCTGTGTAAATTCATTTTTAAACCTAATAAACTATTAACAGTTCTTTTCTAATACTTAAAAAAGCATAAGTGGGAAAAGTGGATTTGAGGTTGTTTTGACCCATGGTTACACTAAGAGTTTTGGTTGGTAAAAACTCACTTTGTTGGGAGAGTTTTTTGGTAAAAACCTTGCTGTACTGCAAGATATATGGGATACCATATTGTAATAAACAAAATGGTAATTTTCTATTCCAACAGTTTTAATTATTTAAAAAACTGTCAAAATTATAGTAAACTAGTAGAAAACTAATTAATTTTTATGTAATACTACAAAAACAGTTTTGAAACAAACATATTAACAATATTTTGTATGCTTGGGTATGACCTTATTTAACTTTACAAGCTGTGTAACAATAATATGTTTTGTTGCTTGGGTTAATTAATTATATTATTAAATAGCTAAATACATAATTTTTGTTGTATACAAAGAAATATAATTTTCATAAACATACACCTATATAGAAAAAATACTTTGTACTGTTGATTTATGAAAAAAAGAAAAATAGTCCTTGGCAGAAAATTGACTAATAGATTGATGGTACAGTAATGAAATTTGGCACAGCCTACATTTTTTAGACTGTGGTAATGGATCTTAAGCTGTTGTTTCTGGTGTAAAAAATTCAGCTGATTAATATTGGTTATTGTATCTTATGTTTTAGTTTATTTTTGATAAACAATCGGTCTAATAAGCAGAAGAACTGCAAAATAAATCCTGGTTTTTAATGTGTGAGTTATAGAAATAAGTACTAGATTTGCTATATTGTTTTCTTAGTAAATTATGAAAAATCATTTTTTACTATACATTACAGGCTAGATATTGTTCTAGGTTATCGAGGTTAAGTTAGTTCTTTTATGGCTTTGTTAGGTTACCTATTTATTATCTATGGTTGTATTCTGTGTACTCTCTACAAGGGCTCTAGCTGAACTTCCGCAAGCAGAGAGTTGCAAGCAGGAACTTTATCACTGCCCTCTACTTAGTTGGAATCACAAATCCTTATCACTGCCCTCTACTTGGTTAAAAAAAGTTCATGTTGACAGCTTCAGTTTTCAAACAAACCAAGATATGCGCATATACAACAGTAGGCATGAATGAAAATACACAATCCCTCGACATTGAATAGCCTTCTTTAAAAAAACCCTCCTACATTGGTAAAATTAAATTGAAGAGAATCTGCTGCAAACTACTTTTTGAAGCCTGACCGGAAGAATCCCCACCAAGGAACTTAAAAAGTATCTGCAGAACAGCCCAGTATGCAGTGTAGATGAGTCCTTAGCTAATTATAATTAAAACTTTGGTAAACATAATTGAACTTTTGGCATGAAACCATTTCTTAATGTTATTGGATCTGCAACAAATTAGTGAAAATAAATACTGTAATAGTTTCTACTTATTTGATCTATTCTAAAACTTATTGAAGCCTGAATTTATGATGAAAATCATCTGTATTTCAGCAGCATTTTTAAAGAATGGTCGTACTACAATCTGAATTAAACGTTATAAGATTTACCAGTAGTAAGAAACTCAAATCTTAAAGGTAATAAAAAGACAGAGCCAGTCATTTTCCCATTCGCACGAGTCGCCGATTTGATACCTTGTGATGGCTTTTAAATGTCAGCGATCGATCTAGCATTACTTCCAGGTAGTTTTACACCATTTAGAAAGATGTTCAGTTTTCAATTAGCCAGTCTGTTACTTAGGTGGAAGTAGGCTACTTCAGTTTTGGATGGGTTAGGATTTAGCTTCCATGTTCTAAATTATTCTTTGAGGGCTGCAAGGTCACTTGTGTTTCTTCAGTAGTTGTGAAGTCCTTGTGTTGGTAAGCTAAAGCAATATCAGCTCAAATTGGGGAAAGCAGTTATATATTGGTATAGTTTGTACAGTTTAGTTATGTTAAATTGTTAAGTTTTTCTGTCTATTTATATTGTAATGAATTACAATCTATTGTTATAATTAATTTTTTGAGAGTTTAATATATAATCTTATTATTGTAACTGTTAATGTAGTTGAAAATTAGCTGAAATTACGGATTTTGTCTGTTAATTATAGTAGAGCTAGCTAATATACTATTTCATAATAATAATACTGGATCACCAAAATAACAATGGGATCTCTCTTTGAAAATAGTAACTAATTTAAAAGAAAGATACATCAATATTTGTTGTTATCTTCAGGTATTAATAATAACTTGGGATTATAATAAGCTCCAGGTCCTGCATTATGGGAATAACTTGATGAGGGAATGCTATAAGGGTGAAATTTGGTATCCAGGTCCTTAGGGACAGATATAATAAAAATAAAGAGTTCCGATTGTCCTTGGACCTCAGGTTTCAAAGTTAGTTCCCATGTTATTCTTCTAGTGGAAAGAAGATTGTCAATATTTATAATTGATTTATATTTATAATTTATTCTAAATTGAAACTTTAATTTAACAGCAGATTATATTAAAAATTAATTTCTTTTGATGGTAGCAACAGTTAGCTGTTGTAAATAAATTTGCTGAAGATGATTTTAGTTATACTTTATATATTACGACAGTTCATGACATTAGAGTGTAGTGTTATTGAAACAAATTGCGTAAATGGTAAATGCATTAGTAATAATAAATTACTCAGGTTATTTAAATAAATGAAGTAAGAGATAATTGTATATATAGTGCTCAGAAAGCTATTGCCAGGTTTATTCTTTAAAATCTTTATTTTTACAACAAATACGGTAATAATCTAGCAACTTAAGTTATTACCGATACAGCGTCCGCTCAATGGTTGCCATCGATGTGGATACTACTAGAGAAGTCTGAGGTATACATGTTGGATGGTAGTCAAGGTTTAGATGTTGTGTTGGGAGGACAACTGAGTGTCAGACTTGTCAGGTAGCTAAAATTCAGACCAACACTACGTTGTTCGGATTCCATGTAAAGTTGTTCCATAGTTGCCCTGGCTGTTATCGGGCTATTAATAAATAGTCCTTTCTCAGCTTAGTCGAACTTAGATAGTAACAATGACTACACTCGTTCATCTACCCGTATTCACCCCTCATATTCGCCCATATTTCTACGATCGGTGTCTTAGAAAGGAAAAATGAAATGAAAATGACAATTCTTTCTCCTAGCAAAGCATGGGCAGTCAGTTTTTGAATTGAATTGATATTTTTCTCAGAATATACATTTTTTGTTCTTTTCCAAAGTTTTTAGGTGAACATGTACAAACCTGAAGGGATACTTAAGCATTACAATAATAGTAATATTGTAGTTGTATAATATAAGAGTGTTTTGGCATAAAGTCTGGTTTTGGTGCTGTTTTTGGTTACTTAATAGGTCAATTTATTTGTTTTTCAGGACCATTAACTGGCCTTGATTTCAGCAGCATTCAAGTGCCTGGAGCTATGATGTCTCCATCTGGGAGCAGACCTGGTGCCAACTCCCCTAGAATGGACGATCCAGCTTATGTCCGAGATTTGTTTTTGGCCAACCCAGACCAGCTCGCACTCTTGAAACAAAACAATCCACGCCTTGCTGATGCTCTTGCTACTGGCAGATTAGGTTTGTTAATTACGTTTTGAATCAGTATTATTTTATAAGATGCTAACTATAATCCTAATAGACTATTTATACAGTAAAAATAATTATATTTCTGGGTGAGTTGATGGGAGTTGTTATATTTAAACTACATCAACTGCCAGAACAGTGTGGTATGAAATCTGGTGTTGAACTTACTATTGTTCTCCTATATATGGATATTGGTTTGCGTCTTTGTTTTTAGAAGAGGTTCCCCACTCATGAAAAATTATCTATAGGAATAGCCCCAAAAATGGGAATAAAACAAAACGTAACTGTGATTCAGTAAATGTTATAATAAAGAAAACAATGCATTATGTTATTCTGGAGGCCAAGACAAGTTTATGTCGTGCCAGATTGCGTCGACTGAATCTGCGTCTTGGTTCCTGCGACGCCACAAGAACTCACACAGATATGAGTCTAGCTGGTTCCAGATTAATACTTATTTTGAGGTTGGACAACGACATTGTTAGGTAGCACACCACAACTGAACTGACCAGCACAAAACGACTGTGGGTTCACGTTCAAGGCCAAGGCGGTACATCAGATAACTCCAGTAGATAAGATAACGAGCCGATAAGGAGCAGCCGAGCGGCAATTTGATAACCATATTGTGCATGTTTTTAATTGTTTTGTATCTGATTGTATGCCTCACTGATTGAAGTTTCCTATTCCTCACTTTGAAATAATTTTTCAAGGGTATTGGTCCTCTTTTAAAAAAATACCCCTTTGTTTAGTATGTAAATTTTACTTGCTGATTCAAACGAATGTATAGATATTCCAGTATTTTTCATTGCCTCCAAGTCATATCATTATGCATGTGCGAGTCTGAATTGAAGGATTTTTTCAACGAACCTGAAAGGTTGATTGTTTAATACGTTAACTAGTTTGAAGAGTGATTCTATTAACTATAGATTTAATTTATTTTTGAACTTTATTTTGATTTTGTTTGTATGAACAAAATTGATCCTTTAGCTAATCTTCAAGAAACCCTGTAGGTAGTGACGATATTTTTATTAAATAATGTTTCAAATATATATAATTTCAAAATGACTTCTGAAAATGATTTTAGGATTAATAATAATTTTATAATTACCTTTAATATATTTAAAGAATAATCATAGTATTTTTATTCCTACACATAATTTGTTCTGTTCTAGTAAACCTTTGTACTTATTATTTTTCTCTGTGATCTCATTTAGTACCATTTCATATCCATATTTTGGCACACGTGTTTTGCAGAAATATCATCATGATGGAGTGAGGGGTTATTGACTCTAAAATGAACTACGAGGTACGTCCAGAAAGTAAGTTCCGTTTGGTAATAAAAATAATTTGTCTACAGATACAGAAAAAATATTTATTGCACTAAAATCTACAACTCTTAACTACTTTTCTACATAACTGCCGAAATTTTGCAGGCATTTGTCATAGCGTGGCACAAGTTTTTCTATGCCTTCTTCATAGAAGGTTGCCGCCTGTGTCTTCAACCATTTGGAAACATTTTCTTTCAGCTCTTCGTCATCATTGAAGTGTTGACCGCCAAGGAAAGACTTCAGATGTAAGAACAGATGAAAGTCGCTAGGAGCGAGGTCAGGGCTGTACGGAGGATGGTCAAACACGCCCCAGCCAAATCCCTGTATGAGGTTTTTCGTCACATTTGCAGTGTGTGGTCGTGCATTGTCGTGAAGAAAAACAACACCTTTGGACAGAAATCCTCGGCGCTTATTCTGTATTGCGCGGCGCAATTTCCTCAGTGTCTCGCAGTTAACTTCTGCATTGATTGTTTGACCTCGCGGTAAGAAATCAATCAGTAAGATGCCTTTCCTGTCCCAAAACACTGTGCACATGATTTTTCGAGGTGTCAAGATTTGTTTCGGCTTAACCTTTGCTGGAGATGAAGTGTGCCTCCTGTGATTGCCGCTTAGTTTCTGGGGTGTCATAAGAAACCCAAGTTTCATCTCCTATGACTATCTGTGACAGAAAATCTTCACCGCCTTCATCATAACGGTTCAAAAACTGAAGTGCACTACCCATCCGTTGTGTTTTGTGTTGCTCAGTAAGAATTTTCGGTACCCAACGTGAGCAAAGTTTTCGAAATTTCAGTTTTTCGGTAACAATGTCATGAATTAATGATCGTGAGATTTGGGGGAATTCCATAGCGAGAGCACTCATTGTAAACTTACGGTTTTCCTTGATCTTCTCATCAATCGTGTGAACCAGTTCTTCTGTAATCAAAGATGGACGCCCACTTCGTTCTTTATCATGCACTTCATTACGTCCTTCATTAAACTGTCGGACCCATCTTCTCACCATTGAATAACTCATCGCATTTTGTCCGTAAACCTCGCAAATTTGCCGATAAATGTCAATCGGTTTCACTTTCTTAGCATTCAGAAAACGAATCACAGATCTGATTTCACAAGCGGCGGGATTTTCGATCAACACCGACATTTTAAACAAGCACAACAAAGCGTACGAGACTGACAGCGATCTCAAAATGGCGCACGTTTCTTCTCCTTGATACAGAGCGTCTGCCGCGCATGCGCAGAACTGCGATCGCAGCGCTGCAGCGGATATAAATGGAAACGGAACTTACTTTCCGGACGTACCTAGTATTTATTACTTGTAAACTTTTGAGGTACAGTGGAATCTTGGTTATCCGAGCCCCGATAAACCGAGCCTCCGGGTTAATCAGCTAGTCATCAGACGATGAAAACTAAACATAAGCTATTAAAAAAGGATAACTATAGCGCGACACATCATATAATCATTTGACAAGTAATCAGTGTCTCTATTGGCTGTTGGTCCTAGGTTAAGGCGCTGCAGGGCCGTCACGAGACGTATTTATGATATTGTACCCTACTATTGGAATAATTTTGCCTCCCAAATGCATTCACTCATGACACATCACCACCTGACACCATCGGCTTAGTCAACTCTGCTCTTGCACTAAATGTGGTTGTTTAAGTGTGTTGACTTTCGTGATTTTACAATACAGCATTGGAAATACTATCGTAATTTATTGTTGTTTCTGTTATTGTTCAATATTTTATTCAAGTGTTTTAATATGAGTGGTAAATACTTGATAGTTGCTTATAACGAAATTGAAATGATGAATCAATTAGTGTTTTTGTTGCCAGTGTGTACGACAAATGTGGTATTGATACCATAATTTTGTTCCGTTAAAATTTTGAATGGTTCCTTGCACTATTATGATAGTAATGCAGATTGCGTTAAACGACGGGATAAATACGATAATTTCATTCGGTAATCAGACTGAATGGTACCCTGCACTTAAAACCAAGACGTGAATACTACCGTGCATCGTAGATATATTAAATAAATACGAAAGGTTTCGTTGTCAACAAATTTAATGTTAAAGAAAATTGCCCATACACAATGCTACCAATAGACATTACATTAGATTTTTACTACAGTATTAAATTATATTGTATTTTTTTACCTAATGTTGTAGAGTTTTAAAATGGAATACTTATTCCCAACTTCTTGTCATCCTGCAGTAATACAACTTTTAAAGGACATAATCTGATGTTCTTACTTTTTTATAGGACTGTAACTACATTTAAACTATTTTTCGGTTTTTCTTGTGATTAACTAGTTTTGTACTTTTTTCATGGATTTTATATTATCTTTACCTTAACCTCCATATTATCCGAGTTTTTACGTATCTTAGGTGGTCCCTGTCCCAATTTCCTCGGATAACTGAGAATCTACTGTACCTGTTGTTTCACTAGTGTTACCAATTCTGTATTAATGTTTGATACAGGTATTATGGTTTATTAAATGTCCTACAAGGCTTGGCTAGAAACATACATGCACCTGGCTTTAATATACAATTACTGGCTTATTTAATCTTCAACTTCCATAAATCACCTATTCTTTTCTCTAGTGCAACATGGATAGATGGTTGAATTTGACTCAGCCTGGAACTAAAATATGATGCCCTTTTTTAAAATTATTATTTGTATAAAATTATAATGATTATTAAATGTACAAAATTATTTCAATGGTGATGTATGCTAGTGGTCCACATCAGTTTGGGTTTATGGGATACTACCAACCGCTGTTTATTGGAAATGTGAAAATGTTTGAATTTTTCAGTGAGTTGATATAGTTTGATGTACTTATAGTCAAAATTTCAAAATTGCATGACACTCAAAAGTAAAAAAGAGGATAAAAATTTATGTTAGTGTGAATGTTATGTGAATAATGTTTATGTGAAGGATCTCAATTGAGCTTTATAGTAGAGTGATACAAAGAAAAAAGTGACATTAAAGTTGCGTTCACACAGCTGTTTGCAACTTTAGAGTTGTTTGCAATATTTTTAGTTTCAGATGTTTGCAGCTTTCTATATGAAAGTAGAAAGCTGCAAACAAGCTATATTTGCACTTAAGAGTGTTTGAAATTTCTTATTTGGGTGGGTAAGTGTCTTTATTCAGAGCAAGTCTTCGGCTTAATGCTCTCTCTCGCTTAAATCAAATTATTAGACTACGAATCTTGTTCTTAACTTAACATTTTGTAGTGTTCAGCATGTAAGTGGTATATACAATAATTTTAACCGCATGTCAACAAAAGAGATCTAAATCCCACAAGAGAAGGGCTTATGTAATCTTCGATAAACACTATACATCTTCTTCACTCTACTCCATCACAATTAACTTATTACAATTACTTTAAGCCTGCTAAAACTACACTAAACTTATTACAACTAATAAAAAATAGTATAATAAACAACACAGACAATAAACCATAAATGAAAGATATACTTGATGCGCTAATTTTTTTTTTTTTTTGTTAGGGAAGGAAGTTACGGTACGATGTTGCTAACATGCCACACTCTACCAACTCCCAACCAAGCGCTGAGCCGTAAATTTTCTTTGATGCTTCAGGGAAAAACAGACATCAGATCGTTAGAGGCTCTGATTACACAAATGCTCGCCATAACGCTCAGTTCGGCGCTCAGATCCACTAGACACTACTGTAACATGTCAAAATGTTATGTGACGGTTTTACGGTTCGACGCTCGGCTCAGTAGTTTGTAGCGGGCTAAACCAAGATGAGGCTCAGTTAAGTAAATTTAATCAAATGGAGGATGTACGACTACATTCTAGCAGTACATACCAAATAATCTGCTGGAACATCGTGCGCATGCTCAGAGATGATGATATAAGGTTTCAAACTAAAAAATTTGTAACTTTTGATGCACATTTGAGATTCAAACAAAGATCAAAGAAGTTTCAATATTTTACCAACAACTAGTGGAAACACAAAATTCGGTTAGCACGAAAGAATTTTGTTCAAACTATAAGAGTTTGCAGTAAATTTACAAATCCTGTTTGGAAAAAATTCAAACTTCTTCAAATGTTGCAAACTGGTGTGTGAATGTTGCTTAACTTAATCAAGGTAAATAAAGTAATTGTACTGTTAATAGTTCAATTGTATTGAATTGATATTGTTCAAAAACTTTATATATAAAAAAATTATTCTAAAAGAAGCCAGAATTACCAGCACTCAAAAGTGATAGCAAATTAAAATTCAACTATATCAAAATATGAATTGATGTTATCTATTCAATGTTTTAGATTTGTTTGCTAATGTACTAAAAGAACAAATGAAGGAACGAGAGCGAAGACAAGAACAGAGAATGAGAATGGTGAATGCTCATCCATTTGATACTGAAGCTCAAAGACTCATAGCAGAAGAGATAAAACAAAAGAACATTGAAGCAAATATGGAAGCAGCTATGGAATATAATCCTGAAACCTTTGGGACAGTTGTTATGCTTTACATTAACTGCAAGGTTAATGGATACCCAGTAAAAGCTTTTATTGATTCTGGTGAGTATTTTAAATCTATTCATTTCAGCTTGTTTATTCTTGTTAAAAAACTTCTTTTTAAAAATCTTTCTGCAAAGGGTAATGAACACACCTTAAAAAAATGTTCAAGCAATTTAGTAGTGCACCTAAAATACTATAAAATGTTGGTGGAGAAAACAAATGCTGGTCTACTACTAATATACAGGGTGTCATGGAACTCTCCGGAAAATTTGATGAAAAATTGTTCCTCAGGTAAAGACAAACATACTCACATTATAAATATAGGTCTACAGTGTCTAGTTTTCCACCAGTCTGTCTGCATGTGTTTTTTACAAATTATCTTCATAACTCAAGAACTATAAAGATATAAACTTCAAATTTTTCGTTAATATGTACAGTAGTAGACCCGGGTTATAACGCACATTTGAGAGTATAATTTCATACCTGCGTTATAAAGCCAACCACGGTACAAAGGATTTGCATATCTTAAACATAGTTATCATAGAAAACAATGAACAGTGATGTTTACTTATACTGTCTGTTTATATAAATATGGTGCTTAACAAACATTTTCATATGAGAGATTAGAAAATTAAAGAAACTGTGTCAGCGATGTTAAGAAAATTCAAGCCTTCACTACTATTATTGTAACAGTACAGTTGTATTTTGCAATGCATCTAACACAACGCATCTCTAATGTTACGTATCCAAAGCAGGCAACCGCAATATTTCTTTCCCAATAATGTCTTACTTGAATTTACTTGATACTTTAGTAAAGCCGCATGCGTTTACACCAAAATCACTCTTTTTGCACTACTGACAACAGCCGATATGTATGGTAATGATGCCGCGTCGGCCAACTACGTGGACTGGACAGTGGAAAGGCAAGTGTTGCCAACATTGTTGCGGAGTTGCTCTATAAAGGTTTCAAATTTGAATAGAGTGAAAGTGCCTTAGTACAAAATAAATGTTATATTGCCTTAAAGAGCCATTTTAATCTGAACCGAATCTAATTAAGTAAAAGAAAAAACAAGATAAAAGACATTTAAAAATCATTGAAAATGAATGTACAAAACTATTTCTTAAACAATATACACTTTACAACTAGATTTATGTAAAGTGTAGTTATAAATCCACTTAACTATTAGATTTATAAATCTAATTAACTACACTCTACTGTAATACTATCAATTTTGAATGTTAAGTAAATACTTAACTTCATCCATATTTTAAATCCATTAATAATTTAAAAGTAATTTAAATTCAAATTCTTTATTGATTATTTATACATAATAAAGTATTCTCCATTTAGTTTTTTAAATTCCTCTAGCCTATGTAAATTTAAAAAAATTTAGTGTTAAATACATTTTCTTTAGATATAATGTTTTAGATTACATACTACTTATTTATTTTGAATTTCACCTATTAAGATGCAATATAATATAATGCCATGTTTAGTAAATACTTTTCAAATCTATACATTTTGAAGTTTTACCTTCTCTTCTTTGGCTTTGGTAGTTATAAATAAGTTATTATACTATCTAATAATTTAATCATAATACCGTGAACGAAGGATATTTATCAAACAAAATAATTCATTTTTCGACAAATAACAAGATCAATACTTGGGTGAGTAGATACAAGTTCAAAATAAAATCTATACTTCAAATATGTAGAATCCCTCACTGGCAATGAGTGAATCTCATCTATCTTCATTGTTTTCATTTTTTTTTTTTGCTTATAACGACCTTGACTTATCACGTAAGCTGCACTCCTCAATTTTAGAAACATCTTTCTATATAATTATTATTTTATTATTTACTATTACCAGACAACATTTCTTTATTTAAGTTAAAAATAAATGTATTTATTTCCATATAATTTTTTTGCCCTCCAAATATTAAAAATAAAACAGTTTAAACTGTCTAATTAATTACTTTATATCAACCTTCTTATATTTGTGTGTATTGCGTTTTAATGTAAGGTACAAAAATAAAATAATGTATAAAAAAGCCTTTTAAAATATTTTAATTTATTACAGTGTGTTTCTATCTTATTATTTTTGTAAACATATTTAGTCTAAATTCTATAGTTGGGAAATAGACAACGTAACAATTGTTTTTTTTTCTTTTTCAGTTGATATTTTACGCTATTGGTACCATAATATAGTACTTGCAGAAAGATGTTCGTTTTTTTATACACCGTTACAGAAAGATTGAAAGCATTTTGCTTTCGGGAGCTTGCCTGCTTTGCCTAGTTAATACTAATAATGAGTCTGCTGTTTATTAGTAATGAATTATTTATGGAATAGAATAGCAAATATTTCACTTATATTTAGTTTTCCTTCTATTAATAATGTGTTACTAATAATCAGCTAATCCATAGTTCAAAACAAATACTTCATAAAAAGCTAGCTAGTTGTTAACATGAAGTGGGCAGAAAACAGTTCATGCACAGTGTCTCATGTCCTGTTAAAACATGATTTTTAGGTACCGGTATGTAATGTGGTATTATGAAAATTACATGGATTTACAAAAGTTGTCATACCTGGGTTATTTATTATTTGATTTCTCACTAAATAAGTTGTTCTTTGATTTGTCTCTTAATTGTGCATTTTTTTTTGTGTCTTTAAAATTATTGTTTATAGCTATAATGGTTTTCGTGAAATTTGACTTTAAATTTTAAAAAAGACTGCCATTTTGAAATTAATTTAGTTAAATCATTGAGATTGTATTCACTTTTAACTAAAAACTACTTTGTATTACTATTTTTTGTACATATTTACTTAAAATTGGAAATTTGTATCATCGTAGTTCTTGAGTTATAATTTGTACATTTTAGGTTAGGTTAAAGGGCACTAGGCCAGGAATCAGTATATTGGAGAAATAGGACATCAGCAAACTTACCTTAGAAGACAAGTCCACTAAAACACATGTAGACAGACAGAAAACTAGTAATTGTACACCTGCGTTAATATTGTGTGTGTTTGTCTTGACCTAAGAAACAAATTTTTATGAAATGTTTCAGATTGTTCCGGAATACACGTACAATAGAATACAGGTTATTACCATTAAAAGAAGATACAAAACCCAATGCTTTAAATTCAACATTCTAAAATGCATTTTTGAAAATATTTGTGTAAATTATGTTGGAGATAAATACTTAACTAAGAGATTGTATATCATATAATGGCATTTATTTACTGCACAGTTCTAATTTGTCTAGGCTAGTGCTTAGAGGACATATCTTCTCTGGTAAGTTTACTGATGCATTGTCTCTTAGTATTTTTTTTTTATTTAAAATAATTAGAGCAAGTACAAAAATATCGAAAAATCAAAGTTATTTATATAACATTTTAAAGTTCCTTTTGGAATGGAAGATTTCAAAACCAAGCTGTAATAACCATTCAGCTTGATTTATCTAGTAAACACAACCTTTACACATCAATGTCTAGTTGCAGCTGATATTAAGTGGTTAAAATTGTCAACTGTAATGGCAGTTGTTAGTTGATGTAATACTTTCTGGTTTGTACCTCTTCTGGAGTCTCAACACCAAGTTTTCCGACTCCTCCTTCCACTCATTTCATATTCAACATTATGCTTTCTAACCTCACTATACATTGGGGTCTTAATTTGTAATTCTATTCTAGAATTTCAGTATTACAGTAAAACCTGTCATATCCGGGCCAAAGTGGCGTCAGGGTTGGCCAGATAACTTTGAAGCCAGATATGGAATTACCATAGTAAAGACGTGGTTTTCATGCAGAGAATGCATCGCTGGTATTGTGGTTATGCTTTGAAAGAACTACGTAACTAATGGATTGTTTCCTTCTACTATTGAGCAATGAGGGGTTTCCAAAATATTTAGTAATAATTATATAAAATAGCACACTTTTTTTTAACAAAAATATAAAGTAAAATACTGTTGTCCTGCTAGTATCATATTTTCTTAGTTAACCACTTTCTGGTTACATAGTAGAAAGAAAAAAAATCAAAAGATTATAAATGTAATTTTATTTTAGAACATACAGTAAATAAAAAATAAAACAGTGAAATAAAGTATGCTAGAAGAACTCGTATTAACGCACATAGAATGGTGACACAATCAATAGCATCTGTTTGATTTACCGTCAGGGCAATGTTTCCAAAAGTAGCTTAGGCGACGTTTGTTGTGGGGAAATCCCTTATTACGCTATCACCCCTCCTTTCCCAAGCTCAAACGCTGGGAACTAATATTGCTTCTCTTTGTCACCAAGCCTCTTTCTTCTTTCTCTCACGGCTGGTTATCAGAGGTTCTGGATATCACAGGGATATGCCAGGTTTTACTATATAATACCTTTTTTTAATAAGGGTTTTTTTAATTTATATTAAATCAACACCCTTTAATAAATACACTGTACTTAACGAATTTACTAATGTTAATAATTTTGCTTTAGGTGCTCAAACGACAATAATGTCAGCTGCATGTGCTGAAAGAGTGAATATAATGCGACTTGTTGACACTCGGTGGGCTGGAATAGCGAAGGGTGTAGGAGTTCAGCGAATTATTGGTAGGATTCATATGGTGCAAGTAGCTATAGAAAATGACTATTTAACTACATCTTTTTCTGTTTTGGAGGAACAACCTATGGATATGTTATTGGGTTTGGATATGCTTAAAAGACATCAGGTACGTGACAGAAGACAACATTTTCTATTTTACTTAGATAACAGTATTTATGTCAGGTATTAATATGATGAATGTCAAATTTCTACACAAAAATAAGTATTCACAGGTTTGCTTCTTGACTCTAAATATTTAAAATGCAACAAATAATGGTCTTTGAAGCAGATTTTGAGAGAAAATTTAAATTTTACATTGATTTATTCATGTTCTAAATTTAATTAGTAATATTGAATATTATGCTCAAAATTTAGTAAACAGAGCCTTTCCTTAACTATTTGTTATGTTTTTTTCTCTATGGGTTATAAATACAATATAAGTGAACATCACATAACACAATTTTTTTACAATATAAGTACAAAATATACAAATATTATGGTGATTGATTTCAGTATATCATGTTTAGCTTTCTTAACCTTCCTCAGACAGAGGAATTTACAAAAGAATCGTTTGTGAATCCCTCTGGTCTGAGAAAGGTAAACATGGTTTAGCAATACATAAGTACAACGATAAAATATAATTTTAAAGTAATTGTTACTAATTTTAACTCACTTAAAAATTAATTACATGAGTTATTTGGAACAATAAAATTTGCTTTCTACCAAAATATTGCATAAGTAATTCTTGTAAAAAAGGCTTAATGGCATGGCCAGACAGAAAAGTAAATTTAATTATATACAAAAACCAATACAGCTCCATCTTCAACATAAATTTAATTCTGTATTACTCAATTTATTTGTTCTTTTTGATGTTAACAAATTTTAAAATACAAATGTTTTCAGGATTTCTCTTCTTATTTTTTTACTCCAAACATCTGATTTTGTCTCTCACAAACTTAGTGTAAGTAACTAATATTTCAAAAAGATAGTGATTTTTATATCTTTAACTATTCGTCATAAGTGGAGCGGCTGTAGCTAAGGGGCTAAAGCCTTTTGCCATGCAGCTGGTCAGGGTTCGATTCCCTGTGTGACCATAACAGATTTTACCCCTATGCCCTGGTGGTCCAAAAGTCATGTTAAGTCAGTGTGGTCCAATGAGCCTACAAATAAAAAATGGGCTCGTCTAAGCAGGCGAGGGGACCTGTGTGTTAATTGGGCATCTCCACTACAAACCATACAATGTTTATTTAAATTTAAATACATATTTATGTCAGTTGGTAAATTTTAATACTAAATAAATTTAAAAAACTAATAATGACGATTAGTTTAGTTTTCATACCTTAAAAATTTTGATCAGAATTATAGCTGCAGGAAAACTTTTGTCCTCTTTTCTTGTACCTTTACTGTCTAGTTTTGTTTATTAATAAAATAACAGGGTGTCCACATTCTGGAAAGTTAGGGATAGTCAAGGAAAACAAATTTGGTCAAGGAAATGAACAACAATTCTGGAAAGTCATGGAAATCTACCCCAGTGGTGGATTTGAGGGGATTGTTTTATGCTTTAGCCGGCCGTAATCTCAACTAATGTTGCATTTTTCTAGTTATGTTATTATACAATTAACTAAAGTGGTGGTCAATAGTGCAATGTCCTATATCATTAATTTTATACACAAATAGATTTAACATCCAATGTTAAATTTTGAGTCTCAAAACATCAGCTGTTTTTGTGGTATATTGTGGAGCGCAAGTGTAGTCACATGTAAATGTAATGCAGTTTAAACCAGCTGTTGTTGCGGGATTCACTAACTAAAAAAATTACAGGCATAAATATTCCTATTAGATGGAATATCTATTGCAGATGTACAATCAAGGTCTCTATGTTCTGATAATATTCTCCATTGTTTAAATGAGTATTTAAATATAATTTTTCTTCATCTGTAAGATTAATTTTGTGAAAATATTGGGTAATATTTACTTATAGGTTTCCTTTTTGTAAGTGTTCATAATGAAAATATTAGAAATGGAGCTTCGTAGAAATGTATTTGTATTTTCAATAAAGTTTTAGTATAAAAATGAGGAAAAAAGAAAGCGAGAGAGAACTAGTCCAGCTGTGGGTATGGAAGAGGCTGTGTTTTCTTGATTCTTTCTTTTATAATGTTTATTTACACTTTTAAATAGCAAGATTAATATCTCCAGAATAATCATTTTAATGTATTGCTTAAAATACAACACATTTAGACTATAATGCATTTTTGAAAAAATTGTGAGAGTCAGGGAAAATTATCCAAAATGGTCAGGGAAAATTGTGACAAAATTTGTGTGGACACCCTGAATACGATAAGGTATAGCCTACAAACATATTTACTGTTCCTTAGCCCATTTAAAAAATTGTCAAACTACTTATGACTTTGGCCAACTGATGTAGATAATTTAAAGAATGATAGATAAATTAAAGAAATATTTAGCACAATGCTACTTCACAGTTATTTTCACATATGCATAGGTGGAAGTAACCGCTTAATACATCTGAGTTACCAACTATACTTCACAAACCTAATCATTTCAAAAGTACTGATACTGGTATCTTATTTTAGTGTTGTATAGATCTAAAAAAGAATGTTCTACATATCGGGACAACAGGAACAGAAACTAGATTTTTAAGTGAACGAGAATTACCAGAATGCGCAAGATTGACATCCAACCTTGATGATGAAGTTATGGAAACTTTTGAGGATAAAGACATGCAAAAGGCGATATTGGCAAGTCGGCAAACTCACCCTTCAGGTAACTGAACAATAGATATAATAAAGCACATCTGTATTGGTTAATTGCTGAAGATATCACGAACCATTTTAGTGCAGTTGTCTGGACATAATATTACCACAGTATTTTTTAGTCTCGCTATGTATGATTACTTTGTCTTTATAAATTGTTGTTTGTTAATGAATAGGACAGAAATAATTTCAAATGATAAGTTTACCCTCCCATCAAGGATTTAAACTAAAGATTGCTCTGTCTAAAACTTTGTATAAATCTGCCTCTTAAAGATAAATATGTCATTTTTCGTTTCAGCTTCAGGTGTTTGTTTGGTATCAAAAACTTTACGAATTTTTATTCTTAATTCAGTTGTCATTTTAGCAATTAATAAATTCAAATTCATTTACATACAAGCCATTTACATACAATGGCTGGCCTGTCTACTAATAAATATTTAGTGAAGGGGAGAGGTTTCAAATAACTGCCTGCTTGGTGGCTCTTTGGTTAAGGCTTCGGTCTGTGGAGGGCAAGTTCCTTTAACTGTTGTGCAAGTGGGAGATGTTTTCTTCTACCACATTTAATGATGATGGAGACATTATCAGAAACATTGCAACTATATAACAAGTAGGAACAGTGAGTATAGGATTATTGGTATAGTCCTTGTGATCTCTGTAAGGTCTAGTGAAATAAAAAAGGTAAGATTTGGTCAAGTTAAACTTAAATATTGGTTATTTACGTTTTCTTCAGGACAGAAAAGCAGGATTACCTTTTTTAAACATTCCTAGAGTAACTCCGGTGAAAGTTTACTCACAAAAAGAGGACAGTAAAACAATTACAGAGATATTTAAAGGTCACTGGCTTTATCTTCAGTCCATCACAGAAGAGGGTTAATGTAAGATTGGTAATTCAGGGTTAGTCAGGCGTTATCAGTCAGTCGACCAAGACGGATGCTTATCTGGTTTCCTGATTTTTCTTACTAACCGGCTCCAGTCAAGTCATGCTCAAGTTTTCAGTTCCGCTTATTCTTGTGTTTATAGTGCTTAAGTCATTATTATAATATTTTCAATTACTTGAATATTTTCAAAAGTAAGTTGAAATGTCAGGAAAGTGTGTTAAGCGTAGTGTTCAGTTCACCATAAGTGATGCTAGTCTTAAATGCACGGATTGTGTCGCTATGTTCCACCAGGCGCGTACACATGAAGGCTCAAAAAGAAATCATGGAAGTGTGAATCTTGTAAAAGCGAAGCTTCATCTGTTAACAGTAATGATGAGGTGAGTGGCATGTCTAAAGCCTTTATGGATGCACTTAACAAATTGAAACTTGAAATTATTTCCAATACTGATAAGAACATTAGTGAAGTAAAAGGGTCGCTAAATTCTCTTACTAATGAGCTTAAACTAATGAATGGTAGGATAGAGACTCTAGAAGAAAATCAAGAGAAACTTGAAGCCAAGTGTGTTTGATTGGAAAATGATCGCGATGAGATGCGTGCCGAAATAAGTGAACTCCGCATGAAGCTAATCGATTCTGAACAGCACTCTAGATGCGCCAACATTGAGCTACTGGGCCTACCTTCTATAAAAAATGAAGATGTATACAATATGTTGGGATGTGTTGCTAAAGTCTTGGGTGTCGAATTCAGAAGAGATGTTGTGTCAATAGCTCACCGCCTACGTCTTTACTCTAAGAAGCACCTGCACCCCCCTTAATCATCCAATTCACATCAAGAAGTGTGAAAGAAAAATGGATGAATGCAGCCAGAGCTAGGAAGGGGTTCGACACGCAGGATGTGTCACCACACTCCCGAAGACGTCCGTCTACATTAACAAACAGCTCACAGCCCTTAACAAGATGGTCTTGGGACGTGCCCGGAGGATGAAGCGAGAGGGAAAGTTCTATCATGCCGCCTTCGTCAACGGGAAGGTGCTAGTGAAGCTTAAGGAAGGAGACCATGCCATCCGGGGTATGTCGTGGAGGACTTGGACAAGTTCATAAAAAATTAGGTCAGATCAGTTAATCTAGTTTCTGTTACCTAATTTTATATATTTTTTTATTTTTAAATGTCTAATTTAAAATATACTAGTCATAGTGCACTTTCTATTGTTTCAATTCCCTATAAATGTAATTAGTCTAACAATATTACCCAATAATTTCTTCTTCACCAGTTTTCTCTGTGACCATATTAACTACTAGTAAAAATAAATTAATATAAATTCAGCTACAATTCTAATATAATTTTCATTACCGTTTATTCTAAATTAATTATATTACCAATTTTTAAAATATAATATGACATAGATCTTATTATTGTTTTCATTGTTATACTTTCTGATTATTATATAGTCACATTGCTTCAAATTTATCCATTAAAATCACTGAACAGCTTTTTGCCACAATACAATGTTTATTATTGTTTTATATGAAATTCATATACTATTACGTATTAATTTTTACCTCTATTTTATATATATATATATATATATATATATATATATATTTATTTATTTATTCTTTATTTTGAGATAGTCTACACATAGATTATAATTTTTTTTCTTAAGCCATTACGGTTAGTGGAATCAAGTATTAATTTCTATTGAATTCATATAATCTATATATGCCTATTTGTTTTTTCATTATTTCATATTAGTCATATTATTTTCAATTATCTATAATCAACATTGTTAATATTAATAGTTACATTATATTTTAATTCCCTTAAATCAAGCCTAGATGGCCTTTAAATTGTCAAAGATCTTATAGTTTCTTTTTTTAGGTCTTGTGAATATTAGTGTAAGTCTCTTGTTCATCTAATCAATGTTTGCATTTAAAAGCTAATTAACTTTATTTCCAATTATGTATTAACTCCAACTAATTCCAACAGTCATAATGCACATATTACTTTATTGAACATTTTTTTTAATCTGTAGTATTATTTATTTATTTAATTTAATTCCAATGTGTATTATAGTCTATAGTTTAAGTTTATCATTATGCTGTGACTGGGCTGGTGGCTGGTGCGGAGACCCTTGGTATGTGGAGCGAGAGTGATGATGAGTCAGATTATTCCATCTCATGCGTTGAGCTGAGCACATTAAATACAGTAGAGCGCCAATTATCCGAACTAATTGGGGACAAGGGGTGTTCGGATAACTGAATATTCGGATAATCGAACATGAGAAGTCAAAATTTTAAAATTATATATGTAACGAAATTCTTAGTAGTTAAAAGGCTAAAAAATTATCAAACTAAAATTATTCATGTAATTCTATTATGAAATCAATCAGAATGCATGGATATAACTTTTAAAGAACAATTTATTATACATAGATACAGTACAATGCATACTTTTTATTTAGAGAAAAAGTCCAAAATTTGTTTTTGCTTTAGCCCTGACACTCTTTTTTTCCTGCTAAATCTCGTAAGCGTTTCAAATTGAGCAGTTGGAGAGCATCACTTTCATCTTGTCTTTCCAACCACTTCATTGCCGTCTCCAAGCAGTGGAAAGCCTCCTCATGTGATGGTCCTTTATTTTCTTCAACGTGATCTTCGTCGTCATCAGGCTCCTCGTTGTCATCCTCATTAAGCCTTTGAACACTGGCAATTATTTCATCATCTGTTTGAACCTCATATCCAGGGTCATCCTCGTCACATTCTAGCCATTCATGAATGTTTTTCTGGTCACATTCCTCAAAACCAGGTGACTGGTTTATAAGCTCAGCTACCTCCGAAACAAACTGGCTGATTGGAACCTCTTGAGTAGAAGATGGATTTTCCTCCAATTGTTCATTGGCCTCGACTACTTTATAAAGCTTACCCCAAGCTCTTCTCAGAGTGGTTTCTTGGACAATAGTCCAGGCTTCTGCTGCCATGTACACAGCATCATTCAGATTAATGTCTTTGTAGAGTTGGAGGATAGGTTTGTCTTCTTCTTGGCCAATAAGAACCATACGCAATAATGCCTTACGGTAGAAATGTTTGAACGACTCTATAACTCCCTGGTCCATTGGTTGGAGTATGGATGTAACGTTGGGAGGCAAAAAAATTACCTTAAATTTTCCATTTTCTCTTTCAAGAGAAAGAGTTGAGGGATGACATGTAGCATTGTCAATCAATAAAAGCACATTTCCTTGGTTTCCAGTTTCACGCTGATGTTTTTTTACCTCTGGGATGAATACCTTTTCATACCATTCAACAAAAATATCAGAAGACATCCATGAATTGGTTTGATTTTTGTAAGTGACAGGCAAAGTCTTTATTCCCTTGAAACAACGTGGATTTTTGGACTTCCCTATAATAAGCAATAGAAGCTTATGGCTTCCCGTTATATTTGCGCACACCATTGCAGTTATGCGGGATTTGCTAGCTTTGAATCCAGGTGCTGACATTTCATTTTTAGAAACTAGAGATTTCGTCGGCATCTTTTTCCAGTAAAGGCCAGTTTCATCGCCGTTATATACATTGTCAGGGTTAAAAGCCTCTTTTTCTGTCAAATTTTTAAATGAAATTTTAAAACTTTCAGCTGCTGCAACATCAGCAGACAATTTTTCCCCTTGAATATCTATTTCTCGTATTCCATGGCGGGATTTAAAACGCTTCAGCCACCCAGTAGAAGCTTAAAAATCAGCATCACCACCGAGCTTATTGTTCATTTCAAGCGCTTTTTCGCATATCAAAGGGCCACTTATAGGCTGTCCTTGACCACGTTCCTGCATGAACCATGTATAAACTGCTGTGTCCAAATCTTGGTTTTTGGCAGTTTTCATTGTTTTTCTGTTCAAGCTTCCATCAGCACTCAAGTACACACGCAAATTTCAAGATAGAATCGCTCTTCTTTTTTATTTCTGAAATTGTTGCTTTACCAACACCGTATTCTTGAGCTAAACTTGCTCCACTAGAACCACTTTTCAATCGCTTTATTATAGTAAGTTTATCCGACACACTTAGAACAACGCGTTTCCTTTTTGAAGACATTGCAACAGAACTGTCTCGAACCAAACGTCACAACAAACAGCACAACAGCACTACGATCCGTTCCCGGCAAAGGCTCACAAGCCACTGGCTAGTGACTATATTACGAGCGCCGAGTCACGTAGGCCGTAGGCGGCAGACATATTTAAGCGCTGCATACAGTGAACGACACCGGCGCAGCGGGATTTTCGGTTGGCGCGAGAATTTGAATTACGTACTTGAGAATCACGTTCAAAATATGAATTACAGTACATACATATTAGGGCGTTCGGATAACCGACGGTTCGGATGACCGACGTTCGGATAATCGGCGCTCTACTGTAGTTATAAAGATTTTTATTTTGAGCAGGGTTCTAGTATTTTAAACATTTTTCATTGCAATATCAGGAGTTTTTTTTAAATTTCAATGATCTATTAATTTATTTAGATTGCTTAGTTCCAAAGCTGGACATTATAGTCCATCTCATGCGTTGAGCTGAGCACATTAAATAGTTATAAAGATTTTTATTTTGAGCAGGGTTCTAGTATTTTAAACATTTTTCATTGCAATATCAGGAGTTTTTTTTCAAATTTCAATGATCTATTAATTTATTTAGATTGCTTAGTTCCAAAGCTGGACATTATAGTGTTATCTGAATGTTGGTTGAGTGGGAGCGGGGAGGGGGTGGAGATCGAGGGCTTTGACCTTGTACTGTCTACAACACAGAGAAACCAGAATGACGGTGTTATCACTTACGTAAACAAACGACTGAATGCAACTGTTCCACAGATTAATTTAGGTGGCGTATGTGGTATTAAACTAGACTTTCACTTTGATAATAAACAATATAACCTCTAAGCCCTATTCAGAACATTTGACAGTGATACAGAACGCATTTTATATTATTTAAATTCCCTCTAAATGTAATTAGTCTAACAATCTTAATAAATCCAACTCTTTAATAATATAACTAAGCAGCAATTCACAGATCTTAGGCGAATTCTTACTAGATCTATACACCTAGCCAAGAGACACAGTATTATCGAAATAAAATAAATGAATGTAAGAATAACGCTAAGTTATTCTAGGGCATTATAAATGAACTGGCTGGCAAAAGCTTAAAAACTCATTTGAAATCAAACGGTTTCTACCTGGAACTACGGTTGTGAGCAATGAATTAATACAAAATGTTGCCGATCAATTTAATACACTTTTTGCATCTGTAGGCCAAAACTTGGCTGATGACATCAATGCAGGAGGAGAACCATTGGTAAGAGATTTAGACTTTTGACTTCAGACTTTATTTACACTTAATGCAGTAGAACTTGACGTTTTCCACCATGTCACTAAACTGAGGGGAGGGTCTGCTCCAGGTCTGGACGGTATTTTCAATGAGTATGCCTTACTTTCTGTCCGCCAGCTTATACATTTATTTAAACATTTTAATTCAAAATTTTTCAAAATTAATCATTCTCACAACACTAGATATGCAGCAAACACTAGAATAGTCACGCTACAGCTAAGCAAATCCTTTTCAAAAACAAAAATGATTAAATATCTCATGTACTGTATCGTAATACAGCTAAATTTTTTAATAACTTCAACATATTTGAATCTCTGTCCATGTCAATTTTTAAAATCCGAATCAAAAGGTTCTTATTAGATTTAGGTATTGATAATGCTGAGGCGTTGATATCGCCGGATTACGGGCGGGCCTGACCCTTGCTCCCCTACTTACCTCCTTCCCACCCCACACATTGTTCTGCTTAGTATCTCATTTTCCTTAATGAACTGCCAAACCTGTTAACTGCTCATATTTGCAATTTTTTCTTTTTTTCATTCTCTTATTTATTTATTAATATATTTCATAATAGCGACCCAAGCCTACGCACAAGCCACCGAGCCCATGTAGGCTTATTTCCATTGAGAAAAAATGCAGTATATTATTTTATTTATTTATGTTTACTTTGCTAACTTCAATCAAAAATATTGATTCTTATGTATTTTATAGATTATTATTGTATTATTCATAAACACTGCATTGATATGTATTTTGTATTTCATGCGGAAATAAATTGATTTATTCATTCATTCAATTTAATATTGGTTAGTTAGTTTGTTCATTTTATTGTTAAAATTTGTTTAGAAATTATGGATAAATCAGCCAAATTTATTTTCATAATTCAGATGAATAATAAAACTATGCTCATATCTTGAAATGCCGAGTTAAGTTAAAATATTTTATTTTAATACTGGTCTTGGTAATGTCACTTTCATAGATTACTTTGGTCATCATATATTTAGTAGCTGAACCTTTTTGTGGATCTGAATGGCAACAAGACGTCATTTCAATAGTCAATAGTCAATTTTTTATTCACATAACGTTTACAATACAGCAAAAGCTGAAAAAAAGGTGAATAGTCAAAAATAATAATAACAAAGTTATATTCAAGTTCTCTTAAAACTACAATAAATGACACAAATTACTAATTTTAAAGTATGATACTGTAATGTAATATTACAAAACATCTTCCAAGAACTCTTTTACACTATAATAAGCTTTACTGACAAGCAGTTTAGTAACTTCTTTTTTAAATAAATAAACTTTTTCAATAGACTTAATTTTTTCTGATATTTTATTATATAATTTTCTTCCAAAATAATGAGGCAGTTTTTCTAGAGAAGCAAGCCTGTGAATGGGCAGCTGAAAATCATGTTTGTTTCTAGTCAAATAATTATGGTGTTTATTTTCATTCATAAAATTTTCAAAATTATTTTTGACAAATAGTAAACATTTTAAAATGTATAAAGAAGGTAGTGTTAAAATTTTAAGTTCAGTAAATATTGTTCTACAAGATTTGTTACTGTCAGAGAAGGTCATAATTCTAAGATTTTTTTTGAATTTTGAAAATGGTTTCAGCATTTGAGCTGTTACCGCAGAACTCTATTCAATATTGCATCCTTGAAAGAAACAACAAAAAAATATACTACTAACCATTCTTGGGATTAACGATTAAAAATAATTAACGATTAAATTTAATCATTACTTTTTCTATTAACTTTTTAACTTATTCGTTAGTTTTGGTAATGTTTAACTTCTAACTTTAACTAGTTGAAAATTTGGCTAACGGTTAAAGTAACTCAGTTAGTTTTTCAAATGTGATAAAAGGTGCCATTTGGTCCGAGGATCACATAGCTCACCCAGCGCTCACTGTACTGGGGAGAAAGTATCTAAAACTCAGGTCAAAGACGATTGTTTTCCTTATCCCCCAATTGTCACTGACAAGCAAGGTTACTGTTTTGAAGACGCACCCCCTCCCCTTTACTCACATTTTACTGCCTTATAAATAAAAAAGGCGGACCAAACGAGTATACCATTGTTGTGGGATTGACTTGTGTCCCTGGGGTGATTATTTCACTTGACTAGTTTATGTTTAGGGATAAAGTTGAGATAGTCATTTAGTTATCTTGTTTTAAATCAACGTGTTGGGCCTAAGCTTGTTTATCTTTCATAAACTCTAATACTGTAACTTTACCTGTTTACCCATCTATCTGTATAATTAATTAGGAAAATCAGTTGCATTTTCCTGCACTGAAATGAAATACGTTAATGCCGTCAATACTTGATTAATTGATCATTACGTATCTAAATTGTCCTGTTCAAAAGTTGTCGGAAAAACCATTTAAATGGTTAATCAAATCAACATTTTCTCAAACGTTTACTTTATTTTAAATTAGGCTTACTAGGTAAAATCAATCCATTATATGATACCACGCAACAGAATAAACTATCTTCAAGATTGCAGAACATATTTCAAGTAACAATTGCTATATTTTGTTCTGTTTTCATTATTTTGCTATCGGCACCATCGAAAAGAAAATATAATGATAATACTATCTTTAATATTAATAATATTATCAATGGTAATTAGTTTTGTATTTTTTAATGATTTAGATAGTTTTCATAATTTTTAATTAACTTATTTCAGTAAGAATAAAACATGCACTCAGAACGGCAAATTCTTAAACATCTAATAAACGTAATTGCTTATCGAAAATAGTATGAATAGATCTGCTTTCACTCACTTATAGAGTGAGTATATTTTTTTCAGTTTTTGTTTACCCTAATCCCCATACTTTCTTATCAGTGACCCTTCTTATCATCTCCAGCTTGATAAAAATCACCTGGAGTCAACATTTCAAGATATTATTTGGCCTTTCTTATTATCTGCGCCAATTTAAAAAAATGTTTTGTAATCGTGAATTTCCTATAAGATAGTTATTGATTTTTAAAGTATAGCTTAAAAATGTAAAACTTTAATTTCAAAGACTTATGTCAGTATTTGTTAATAATTTTAGAAATTAAATTAAATATTTAATTTTTTAGATTTCGGACAGTTATATAGCAAAAATTACTGTAAAACTTGCTATAGTCTAATTAATAGTATTGTATAGTAATGTATAATAAATAGGCCTATTTATCTAAGATATTATAAATAATAAAGATAATACAGATTAAGTATTTGTTTATGTATATTTTACTGTACCAAAACTAACTTTTAACTTTCAATTTCAGTTAATTTTCTAATAATTTAACTTTAATCAGTTAGTTTCAATTTATCCTAACTTTTAACTCCAATTAGTTACTTTTTTAGAGTATTAACTTTAACTTTATTCAGTTAAAAAAATCATTAACTTTCCTAAGTATGCTATTAACTTTGTTTTAAGGTCAGTTATATTCTGTAGATTTTGCATCTGAAAACAGATTTTATTGAGACTTTTTGCTAAACTACATACATGCTCATTCCAATTTAAATTATTTTGTATTTTCATTCCTAAAAATGTCATAGAATTAATGTTCTTTATATCTGTACTCTTAAAACTTATTCGTAAATCATAATTTCCCCTATTTTGGCTTGTCTTAAAATGCATTACTTGAGTTTTTGTGCAATTTAGTGTAAGACCATTGGCTGTAAACAACTGTTAAGTTCTTCAAAAATACTGTTCCATAAATTTTGTAATAACTTTCTATACACTTATTCATATTTTATTATATTTTTCATATATCTTTGATCAGATTTGAACAAGATAAATTAGTAAAAGTGACCAATATATGTTAAAAGGTCTGATGCACAGCATTTCTGGATGTTGCCACACAAGATACTCACCTTCGGTTGTCTGATAGCATCGTGTATTATTTGGTAACTCTCTTTAATTTTTTGAATAATATAGGTAAAAGATATTTTCTTGTTTCTATAAAAAATACACTTTTTCAAATTATAAAATATTACCCCTGAAAACTTACCACATAAACAAAATCTTCTATTTAATGTAAAATTAGGGTTTATGTTATATCACTCAATATATTTATATCAAATTATTAAAATTGAAACTTATTAGCTAAAAATATAAAATAATTTCATATGATGTCAAGTTAATTTACATTTCACATTCATATTTAAACATACACTTTGTCTTTAATTTTCTGATCAAGGGTTAACATTGTAAATTACAAACTTCATAATGTTGTTCAGTATTAAAAAGAGTAGCGAGAGACCGAGCTTCGCCCAGTTGAATTTTGCAAACTGAAGAGGTAGCATCCATATCTCCCTCCTTTAATAAAATAAATTTAATTAATAATTAATCAATAAATTTTGTTTTGGAGGTCTTCCGCATTTACATTTAGCCCCTTTGTGGAACTCGGCCTGCGGCCTCGTGGGAGAGCTCGAGCTACAGCCTCACCTAGACGTTCTGTTACAAGCCCCTTTGTGGAACTTGGCTTATGGCCTCGCGGGGGAAAGTTCGGCCTGCGGCCTCACCAAGGTACTCTGTTGTCCCATTTGTGGATCTTGCATGTCTCGTTAGGAAGATCGGTCTACGGCTTCGCCAGGATTCTTAAGCAGTACGACTATGAATTTTGGTTTTAGGGCAGTGAAGCCCATAAAAAATAAAGCAGTGTAGTCTTTTCTAAAATCTGATAGTATATTAGTAATTAAGAAACAAATACCTTTAGTTTGACACCCCACTTGGGTGTTTTTGAGCAATTTTTTTTATTTGGGGGGGTGCAGAGCTCTTGTATGTTGTCTCACAATATCTATAATGTGATTAAGGAGATAAATACCTGTAGTTTAATTCCCCACTTTCTGCTAGAAGTCGATAATGGTTCCATAATGTTTTTTCTGCTAAAAGTTGATAACACAAGATGTCTAAGAGCCTCTGGGGCAGAAATCAGAATTTTCTCACAGTTGAGACTGATGCCAAACGATTTCTCGTGGTCGGAAACCCCCCCCAAACTATTAAAAATCCTTAGAGCCAAAAAATATTTTGTCCGGACATGGCTTGTTTTATATAATAAGATCAATTCTTTTTGCTTAGTATTTAGGTATTAGATGTAAATATGTGCCAAATAATAATTTAATCTAAGCAATTTATTTAGACTAGATTAAACAGTGGTGATATATTTCATTTACCTTAAGACAATGCACTCGGGTCGGTTTAAGACTATCAATGCTATGTTCTCAGCACCATAACCAATTACAGGGTGTCCACATTCTGGAAAGTCAGGGAAATTTGTCCCAGTGATGGATCTGAGGGGATTTTTTATGCTCCAGTCGGGCGTAACTACAACTATTGTTGCCTTTTTCCAGGAATTTTTTGTAAAGTGTACAACAGTTTCATACTTAACTGATGTATATATGTGTCATTTTAAAAATGATCAAGACTGAAAAGGAGGGCCAAACAACAGTTTACTTTCATAACAGAAGAAGTTAAAAACGATTTGAGCATTGAGAAGCAGTTTGATGATTTAATTTCACAAAGAAATGATGATGAGGGATAATATTCTTGGAAAATCCCTTGTTTTCCAAAGAATGATTTCTTAAACAGATTGGTGAGCTGAGCAGTGTAACAGTTACGAGAAGAATGATTACTGCAGTAAGAACCCCAGGTAGAAGGTATCAATTTTATCTAGACAAGAAAATAGCAATGAAATGAAAGGGAGAAAGAAAAATTGTAGAGAAAAGAAAAATTGCACTACAATCAACAGATTTAGAAGAAAACAGGAAGAGGTTAAAAATTGAATGGGAAAAGGAGAATGTAGAAATAGAGAAAAAGATATAAAGATGAAGAAACGATACTAGAAAACAAATGTTTAACCCTTTAACTGCTAGGTTACCTAATGGCCAAGGCAGGTGCACTGCTGAGTTATTTTATACTGAACAGTTTTTACATTATTTTTAATCAAATAAAACTAAATACCATAAACATGTATTTTAAACTATTCATAAGCCTAATAAATATATATTTTTTATTATTTACTATAAGTTGGGGTCAGAATTGGTGGGGGAGGTAGGAGGGGGGGTTGTTTAAAAAAAATTTTAATTTAATTTTTTTTATTTATGAACAAATTATTATCTAGAATCAAACAATGTGAAATAATACAAAAATGAATCAAAACATGATCAATGTAACTATTTAGAAATTCTTAATTTCGTGATACTCTCCAAAACATGGAAAAACACAAAGCGCCACGTCACAGTCTTTACACATGTAGCGGGATTCACGTCTCTTCTGTTCCCTCCGTGTTGTGTGCTTGCAGACATGGCAAACCCTCATTGCATCTTTCCTCTTGGTAGTTGGTGGTACTAATGATGGAAAATGTCTTTGGCTCAGCCTCAACGGTGTTTCCCCAGATGATGATCGTCCGCCTGTTTTTTTAGCTCGTGGCTCCATATATTTTTCGAGGATTGCTCGTGTTAGAGCTAAATGAAACTTTTGAAGTGGTGGATTTTGTCCTGTTTTGCATAAGAATAGTGCATGAGAGTTCAAAATGGTTAGGTCAAAGAAGTGAAAAAATAGTTTTTTGTACCATCTTGTAGTTCTTCTAACACAATCATCATGTCAGAGCGGTCAACTGCCCCCATGTTTAGATTATAATCCAAAACGCATGATGGCTTTATGATTGCGGCCTTAATGCGAGTGTCAGTTTTACCAGAGTTTTCCATTTTATGGCAATGCTCTGTGGATAACATATTTTATCCGTCCATTTTGTTGCCAAAATTGTTCCATCGTTGAAACGCTCAACTTCACCTTTTTTCAGTTTGTTTTCAAACTTTGGCATCCCTAATCTTGAGGTTTTAGCCGTTCCACAAGCATTAGTTTTTTTACTGTGGAGAAAAGCAAACAGATCTGGGCTGGTATACCAATTATCTAAAAAGATACAGTGTCCCTTGTCAAGATATTGGTTTAGTAGTGTTGTAACTACAGCCCCTGAAATGCCTAAATCGTGTGTGTTGTCAATCTCTGTTTCCTTTCCCGTGTAAACAATCACATCTAGCACATAGCCTGTCTCACAGTCACATAATAGAAACATTTTTATACCAAATCTACTGCGTTTAGATGGTATAAACTGTTTGAATCCAAGATGCCCTTTGAAGAGAAGGAGGCTCTCATCAATACAAATGTTTCTAAATGGTATGAAGTTGTTTCGGAACGATTCACGAAACATATCAACAACTTCCTCTATTTTTGTAAGTTTTCCGTGTTAAGCAGGGACACTGTTATCAGAAAAATGAAGCAAACTCATAATGTTGAGATACTGATCTCGGCCAATCATTTCTGATACACTGTTCTTATGAAGGGGATCATTGGACTAGTAGAGCTCTAAATTTATTTTTTTATTATGTACCATAAGCAAGGTTGTTCCCAAAAACACGAAAAGTTCATTTTTTGTCAAAGGTTTCCACTTATTTATTTGTGATTTCTCAGAAGGAATCTTAGTTGACACTATGTAATCAAACTGTTTATTTGTTTCACGGACAACTAATTCTACCAATTTATTAGGAAATAGTTGTTCAAAACAATCCAATTCCGTGCATGTTTCAGTCAATGCGTTATTTACACTGGATGTTGTGTTGTCAAACTTATGGATAATTGGTTTGAACTGACCTGAATTCCAGATGTGTGGGTACTTCGTATTTGATTTTTTTTTACCATGTAAAGTATTTGTGAGACAGGATTTCCTCTTTCGTGAAGATGGCTTGCTTTGGTATGTTGTAGGCCTGCTACTTGGACCTGGTTCATCAATTATGTCTTCGTTGTCATTTGTCACTGTATCACTACTATTATTCAGTAAATCACTGAATAATAGTACTAACTAAGTCACAGTCACTGATATTTATACAAAATGATCATCACTTTCATCAGAAGAGCTTGGCTGATAAACTGGATTGTCTACATCGTCATCTTCCGAGTCTAGGTTATAGCCTAATTCGGAACTTGGTAGATCTAAGAATTGACGAGTTTGTTCTTCATTACTGTCCTTAGACATTGTACTAATCACTAAATAACATATATACATTACTAACCAATAAATAACAAATATAAACTCTTCAAATAATAACAGAAATATAAACAACAGATAGGAAAACAAATAAATAACATAAACAACGACGTAGCAAAATGGTGCGAACTAGGCGTAGCGTTCTCACTCACGTAGCGGTTCTCTCGTACTGACTACTGAGTCACCTAAGCAGCACTTACTAATGTTGTTGTCTAAGAAGCATATCTAATAATTGGTTACATTAATTACATTTACTAAATATGTGAAGTATTTACTAACTACCACTTTTTTATACAATTAATTAAAGTGGTGGTTATTAATACAATGTCCTAGATGTTATGATAATATTCTCCAGTGCTGATATGTGTGTCTTAACACGTTCGCTGCGGCTATATGTAATAATAATTATCCGAAATACTACAAAATATTATTATGAAAAACATACCTTATGCTGCCCGAAGATGATTCCAAGTCTTAAAATTGAGTTTCCGCCGCATTTTCCGTATCTGCCGCCATTTTGAAAATGTTACCGCCCGGGCGGTAGTCAGCTCCTGGCGCCCTCCACCGACTGCCAACTGCATCACAGATCCACTTTCACTTCACTTTAGTTCATTGAAACTAGCCTATGACTTATAAATTACCAAAATAATAGTTTGTAGTATATAAAAAAGATTTACATATATTTACAACAGTCTGGATGTTTGTGTTTTTACACTTTATGGAAAGTGTCGAAACACTTTCCTGGGCAGAGTCCTGGTTCACCTGGGCAGGCCTTGCACACATACTTTGACTTCTTCCTGGTTTTATTCACCCTACATACACGGCAGTCTTTCTGGTGGATCCTGTTGGGATTATCAGGTCGAGGTCCATTCATTGTTAGTGTGTGTGTGTGGGGTTCCTTGAAGGGGCATGATAGGCACTGGATCGACAGGTTTCGGCAGCAAGTTTTCTAGGATAGCGAGACGAAAATCATAGAATGTCCACTTATTCCTTTCTGCTGCACCCACAGTGTAGATGTTGTGCAAAGTATGTGAATTCAGCAAGAGCATGTTAATGATGTCACCGCAAGCTTCTTATACCAGCGGAGTGTTTTCATTTGATCGCCTTGGTCTACCCCCTTCATGAAACCATTATATTTCACTATAGGAAGAGGCTTGTCACGTACGATGTTTCGTTAGTTCATAGATTGAACCATGTCATTCTCGAATTCTGTCGAGATGTAACTAACAACCCGCTTGTCTTTCCACTTTGCGATGCACACGCCATCGGCGTACCTTGCTATGGTCTTCCCCGTTTTCAGCGTAGCAGATTTGACATCATTCATACTGAATTTACGGTCTATACGTAAGGTCCCTGTACAATATGTCTGTCTAGATAACAGCTTGCTAGCTAACCTGAACAAATTATAATAATTGTCCATAACTGTGGCCGACATCTAATTTCCGCTCCATTAGTTTCAACACAACATATTCATCGTGGCCTTTCCCTCCTAGTTCATCTACAGCTCCACAATACACCAAAAATCTTAAAATTAGCCTATAGGGTCGCTCAATGTGTATAATTTAATACTATACTTATGTTTCTTCCTTTTTAGATATTGGCGAAAAATAAGACGGCCCCTCCACAGAATCATAGATTCGTCCAAGGACAGTTCCTTTTGTGGGTAAAACGTAGCTTCCATCTTAGAGTTGAAATAGTCAACAAAATGCTGTATCTTAGCTAATCTCTCATTAGAGTACTGTACATTTACATTTTTGAAATACCAGCACCTCAAAATATTGATAAACCTATCTCGTGGCATGTAAGTTGCAAAACATGGAAGAGAAAACAACCAGTGTGTTTTCCAATAATCTTGTAGGCGATTCAATTTTATTGTTCCTGTGTGTATGAAAAGTCCAATAAATGTTCTCATCTCATTTGCAGTAACGTCCTTCCAATTATGTATTCGAGAATTAGGTGTCAAGGTGTTGGAATGTGTGAAAATATGCATTGCATTGGCGTTGGTAAATCTCACAATATTTTCAAGAATTATGTCATCAAGCAAAAAATTTAAAAAAATCAATGGGCTTGCCTTGACCAGGTAATGGAATTAAAAATTTTTCCTCCTTTACAAACTATTTGTCTTAATCCCGATGTATTTATTGACCAGATAGGGGGATTGGCATCTAAATCTATTTCATCATCAGAATCTGTCAAAAAATACTCATCGTCAGTATGCCCATGCACATCCTCCGATGAATCTGAAGCTCCTTCTTCATCCTCAAAAGGGTCTGGGGACCGTTGGCGTCATGTGCCACGTGTAGTTTGGCAAGTAGACGCCCATCATTTAACAATATAACACACTTATATAACAAACAATTACACTAAACATAAGCAAAAAGTGAGTAAAAATCCACCAGAAGCAGTAACAGAACCGATAACGATAATCGAGAACGGTTTGCGCAAAAAGACAGCCACTATACTTCACGAAACACGGACAACGTAGCTCCCGACTACAGCAGAGTGCTGCCGCACGAGGACTGAATTAGTTTGGCATGGCGCCGTTACCGCCCGGGCGGCACGCAGCCACCGGCGAATTCCGGCACTACCGCCCGGGCGGTGACCCGCAGCGAACATGTTAATGTAATTTTTCTTCATTTGCCAGATTAATTTTTTGAGACATTTATATTTATTTACTTATATAAAAAGGTTTCCTTTTTTGTAAGTATTCATAATGAAGATATTAGCAATGTAACATTACAGAAATGAATAACAATACTGTAATAATAATAAAAATTTAGTAAAAAGAGGAAAAAAGAGAGTGGAGAGAGAGAACTAGGTCAGCTATGGGTACGGAGGAAGCTGGGTTTATTTTTGTCTTTGTTTTATAATGTTTATGTATACTTTTCATAACAAGATTAATATCTCCAGGATAATCATTTCACTTTAATGCTTAAAATACAACACATTTTGACTATAATGCGTCTTAAAAATTGCGAGAGTCAGGGAATATTATCTGAAATGGTCAGGGAAAGTCAGAAAAATTTGTGACAAAATTTGTGAGGACACCCTATATTACATGATTTTATTTTATACATATTTCTGTTTGTAAAACTTATAATGCTAAGTTTCCCTATAGTTTTGCTGGTAGAAATGTTATTTTCAAAATAAATAAAAAGTTTGAATTTTTCATTTAGAACAACTTAAAATAATATGATTTTTATTCCACTGGTTTATTATAATAGGAAGAATAACATGGGCATTCGAAAACAGACATAGCTTGTGTATTTATAAAGGTCAATATGAATTATTACTTATGTGGGGAATATGTGTAGTTGGGCCAAGTAGCCCAGGCTAAAAAGAGACCTACATCTTAATAATGAATCTGAACGCTTGGTATTGGTTTTATTGTTAGCCAATACTTGGTTCCCTCCCTAGGCAACATCTGAACCTTGGCCACAATCCAATTTGAACATCCCATACTTCTCTAGTAGTGTCCACACCAATGGCAACCATAGAAGTATTAATGGAACCAAAATCAGAACATATCTCCATAACTTTGTCCCCAGTTAGCTAGGTTACAGCAATATGCCATAAGTGCCTTACATTTTTAAGACATCACTTGATGACAAAATGTTTTCTTCTGCCCTCATTTTTATGTGGACACTTGACAAGAATATATATGGACAAAGGTGCAAAATATATTAATACAAATCTTGAATGAAAGGAAAATTTATAGATCTACATGAAAAATTTGTAAAAAATATGTATTTGTTAATTTTTTCAGCAATAATTACAAAGTTTTTCTAGATAGAAAAATATATATAACTGTTATAAAAATTTGATTTGCAGATTCAAAACTGTATTTCCAAACTGATAAAAATTACAACAGTAACACATCGCAACATTGGACATGTAATATATATCATATATTTTATCATTCAACCCCAATGTTACTTTCCATGTCTCTGTGCTTGTACGTACGTGTCGTTAATTATCATCTCTTCTACCCTCCAATTACTTGAGCTATGGGTTTTGTTTCATGATCAGTCATAATATGTGCAGCTATAATTTTGAAATTAATGAGGCATGTTTTTAAAGTAAGTACTGTTATAGAACGCTGCTGTTGGTACTCGGCGCATGCACGCTATGTGTTGTCAGGCCACAGCTGTTATTATAGTTCCATTGGACAGTGTTTAACCCTTCAGAGGTTGCATCACAGAGTTTTTCTCCGTGTTTGTAAATAAATATAAACTATTACTGTGCTTTGTGGTCTGCAGTCCCCAAACTCCATATACCTTATGAACCTCTTTCCTGGAATAACCTCGCACTACTATTTTTATCCCATTGCACATTTACTTCAGTTTAGCAGTTGTTCACCTAACAGTACAGAGTTTTCCTCCTTGTTTGTAAATAAATATATGTGCTTTGTGGTCTGCAGTCTCCAAACCTCATTTACCTCATGAACCTCTTTCCTGGAATAACCTCGCACTACTATTTTTATCCCCTTGCACATTTACTTCAGTTTAGCTTCAGTTCCCTAACAGCACGGAGCCTTTCTCCGTTTGCCACCGCTCGCGTTACTAAAAACTCGGAGTAAACTTCCGTGTGTCACCTTTCCCGTTAAATAAAAATTAATAACTAGTAATATAACTTTGTGTATAAATAATGCTTTTAGTGCACAGTAAGTTTGTAAATATTGTTTATAGTGTAAATATATTTTTTATTTGTTGTGAATCTTAAGTGTGTTCTTATTGGTTAGTTTTTTTTCTAGATACTTTACTAACTATACGGCACATATGATGAGAATCTTTTAAAAATAAAGTTTATACTATAAATATACATTAACCTATATAAGTAAATAATAAAAAGCGAAAATAACACGATATACATATATATCTAAAATATAATTATTTACAATTATGATTTTAAATTTTACTGTATTAAGTAAATATAATTATCAATAATAATAGATTCGGTTTGTATGGTTAAAATGTACTAAATTTATAATGTATTTCTATTTTTAATAAACCTGGAGGAAAACTCCGGGTGCCTCCTCTCGTGTTTTAAAATCAGTGGAGGGTTAAGGTTGCTTATGAGTGTTTAAAATGCCGCAAATTTGAAGTACACACTGTGGTCCGTTTTATTGATGCTTAAGGCATGAAAGCAGCTCATATTCACTGTGAGATCTGTCATAGTTACAATTTAGTTTTATAAAATCTTCATCTTCATGATTGTATCACTCTAGGAATGTGAGAGAACTGGCTAATCGTGTTTTGTCAGCATTTTCTGAATCCAGCGTGAGCATTACTTTCATTACTTCAATCATTCTTTTACAATTTCATAAATCACACTTTTTGACACTGGAGGAAACTCACTTGATAACGATTAAATTGTAAAGCATCTTTTCTCTATGATTTTTCATCAACTTTTTTCACCAAGTCATCAGTAATCACTTTCATACATCTTTCCCTCACTATTTATTTAACACATTTGGAAGCTGTGGCTTAATTTGCTTCCTTTCATACTAAAAGAGCTATATGAAATTTAACTTCAACAACTGTGAAAAAAGTGATTATTTTGTTTAAAAACAATGTGATGGTAACCTGTATACTGTGAACGTATCTACTAAATAAAGACAAGTTATGAATGAAAACGTCTCTTCTCCTTCACTTCCTTCCTCCCCATGCAGATTTGTATGGGCATTTTTAAAAGCTCTCACCTATTTTTGTATCACCCGTTGTTTTTTCTCCATAAACTTCATAAATCTTAAGCTGCTCTATCGCCTTTGGCATTAAGGAAACTTATCACAGTGCAGATGTCAAATCTGGCAGCATTTTCAATGGAAGGAGACATTATAAACACTCATTAACAATCTTAAACACTGTCGAATAATGACTGTGTTTTGCCAATGATAGTGTTACACAGCGTGCATATGCCCATCACCGACTGCAGCGCTACAATGGCAGAATTCCAAAACGGTACTTACTTTAAAAACATGCCCTGTATTAATTTCTTAATATGAAGAGAATTGAATATATTTGTTATAATAATATATGTTCATGAATCGAGTAAGGTGCCACTAATAAAATAGCACCCCTTACAGGCTATAATTTAATATATTGGTAAAAGATTTTGTGTTTTGCCCATGACATAAATAGCCATTTTTATTTTTTTTTGTTACATTTATTTCATACACTTTGTAATATAATTAATTTGTCAGCTTATTTTATAATTTTCTTCTCAGTAGTCCCCCTCTCCCGCAGTGTAGTTAAACATACCCCTTATCTCTGCCCTGCCCTCTACTAACTTATATGTATTGTTCTGTAATCTACTCTCTCAATGGGAAACAAATTTGTAATAAAGGATATAAAAGTAAATAAATATGCTTTAACATACTGTAAACACATGAATAAGCTACATCACTGCTCTCTAAAATTAAACTAAAACTTTATGTGAATTTAAATATAAATGTTACAACTTAAGATAAATATGAACTAAGTCAAATCCTAATTTTAAAAAGCAGCTTAGAACTCTAGTGGTCTATGACAGTGAATGAGAGAGGGTATAAAACTGTACTGTGTCCAAGGACTCATTTGTTTCCATATGCCAGTTAATTCTTGGACAACGACAACAAAATTATTGTCGGAGATATGGTTAGGCACGGTTGCATGTCAACCACTGCAGACAACAGAAAAAAGTCCTGACCACATTGCTGCTGTGTTTTAACTGGCCTCTGGTCCGACTTTCCTAAAAAGTGGTTGGCCCAAAATATGATTGAGCGACGTGCCATGCGCTTAGCTTGCCATTTAGATCCCTTACACAGCCTCTAAGACCTTTCCTTTCTTCTCCACATCCCTAATGTACACGAGTTCCTAAACCTCCTTATCCTTAATTACTTCACCTAAGCCATGGATTCCCCCATCCTAGCAGACTACTTCACTATGCCCTACACTACCAACCCTTTTTTCACTATCTAACCCCTAATTCAAGACTAGTTCTGCCTCCCCTCCCCATTAAAACCCCAGGATATCCCCTCCTTATCAGCTCCTTGATGCTAGGTAATTCTCTCACCCAAAATCCTTCTCAGTTAGTGTAGCCTCTGTGTCTCTCTCATTGTCTTGTCCCGTGCTTCTCTCTCCGTTGTCTGCTTGGAGCCTTCTTTGCTGGACCCCAGGCTGTTTACTTGTTTCATGCTTTAAGAGCCTCAGCTACTTACTGCAATTCCACTATCTCCTTTTCCGACTTTCCCTTGAGTTCATTTAAAACTCTAGGATATTATAACAAAATAGTTATTTTTTTCAGTTCCAACATTTTGAAATTGGCTTTATATTAATCCTTTCCACTTGTATGTCGGACGCTGTCCGACATTGTAATTCAGCCATTCCACTTGTATGTCGGACGGTGTCCGACACGGCAATGACGCAAGTTTCCTTTGGTTGTTCAGTTATCGTTGTTCCCAATTCGTGCTGCTATCATGCGGAAAGTAAATGAACTACAACTGGAATGTCACTTGATGTTATTGTTATTCTTTCTTGTTTATTCTAACTTTCAGTTTGATGTTTCGTTAGTTGACACTTGACAGTATTGTAAAAATATCGGCTCATAGTAGTCCAAATCTTACGGATGCTCAAGTAATATAAAAATTACATTGTGATTTATCAGATGGTGAATCAAGTGAAGATGAAGGTGTTAGTAATGATGAAATAATTCTTCCAACATTAGAAAGTATCTAAGAAATTGACAGTGTTGTACAAGTACGCTAAACTGTACATAATGGTGATGATGATAATATTTGAAGGATATCATACCGTATTATAAAAAAACCCTTTAGTTAACTTTTGTTTTCTTTCCATTCTATCACATAAAGTACGGTATACATTTAATTGTTTAAATTCATTTTATAACATTTTAATTATTGCATAAACCTCACAAATACTGAACCGCTTCTTACCACCAAAAATATGTCATAATATTACGAGCTGAGGGGGCAAACAGGTAAAAAAATAATCGAGTGGAAAGGGAAAAAAATAATCTCTTTTAGTTCTCTTTCTATTTATTACTCCAGGTCGCGCTCTTAATACCTGCAAGAATGTGCTCTATGCTACTGTTTCTAATGTAACATTTTATAATGACCAAAAGCAAATTTTCTTACTTTATTTTCAGACAATGATTTTGAGTATATTTGACCATGATCTTATTTGTTGACAGTTTTGTTGATTTAATTATTGTTGAACTTTTTTAGTTAAATTGTAAAAAATATGCTTTGCTTTAGTTAGTACCTTACTGTTTTGTAATTTTGAGTACAACATTTGTATAATTTTAATAGTCCACCAAAATGAGACTTTAGAATAACCCACTATGTTAGTTAAGAGTACATAATTAATTATTATAAATTTGCAGCAGCCAATTTAAGTTTTTAATTAATACGTTACTTGTTAAGGCAGAGTAATTACTTTGAATTAAACAAAACTAACTTATTTTTCTAATTACATTGTTTCAGGTTCTAAAAAAAAGTGACTGTAAATTTTGAACAATGAAGATTTATTTGAATTCAACCAATATTTATTGTCAAATGCATTGTTTTGAGTATTTGCTAAATCTAAAGTCTAATATATACTAAATACATATTATTAACATCAAATGTGATTATTTATTAATTGGTTTAATGTTATCTTAATAGTTATGGAGTGAATCGGTTGTGAATAAACAGATGTTTAAGAGTCTGCTATACCTGCTGCATTATTGAATTTTGAATCTCCATAAGGTCAATGTTAATTTCAAAATAAGTTAAAACTTTATTTATGAACGTACAATTTTTTGAAAGAGGACAAAATTGTCTAGTGCCCCTTGAGACAGATTTTTTCAAACTGTTTTTATTATTTGTTATATGAAAATAATTATTGTTCTAGTTATTTTATTATTTTTTTAGTTAACTACAACAGTTGGAAACATTTTTCTCAGGGGGGACTAGTCACACGTATACTATAAAACATGTTAAAAGTTTAAATACATGTGTTAACAAATGTAAGTGTAAAACTTTTTCAAGTGAATTGATATTCAACTGCAAAACGTGGCTGTCAGCTACTGATTTCTGGCGCTGCCTGGTAGCAATGAGAGTACACTGCTACAACAGTTCTAATCACACAATTGTTTGGGGATGGACAGACAGACAACAACCGGTCTTCTTCTGATAATCGACAGAGTTGCAAGAGTCAACACCAGATGGAGTTTCAGAGGCTCGAGTGTGTCTGAGGCTAAACTATTCACATGAGAAGACTGTAAAGTTGTTTTTTATTATTGACATTGCATTAATGTTCAGTTGTTTGATGTCTGGATAGAGATTGCTTATTTCTTCAAAAACATTTGTAGATCAGTGGTACATTTAAAAGAAAATATTTACAATTTCAATGTATCAGATAATGAGTTAATGTTATCCTGAAAATAATGTTTAGCTAAAATCATGTTTAAAAAAAATATGAAAATATAAATTATTTCATAAGTACAAAACTTTGAAAAGTAAATGGTTTGTTCTGCTAAATTAAAATATTTGAAGAAGAAAAAAACCAGATAACATGTGGTTATTGTAATTAAATACAATAAGTAATTTGTAACTTGAGCAATAGCGAAAGGTTGAATCAATCGAGATATTGTCTATCGAAATGTTTTCCTTAACAGTTATCTCTTTTTCTCCTCTCAATTGTTATTCTTATTAAACGATACCATTCCAGATGAAACAGACTTGGACCAAAAAAAACTATGTCAAATAATATTTTTTAATATAAATATGAAAACTGACTGACGTGTTTTTGTTTAAACTGCAATTGTAAAGTACATTTAATACATACAATTCTGTTATTCATTTTTTCTACTTCTGTAATTTTAATTCATACAATTAGTATTCTAGACTTGAGAATATAAATTACCATCATCTTTGTAAATTTTCAGATTATATTTATCCACTCACCACTTATCATACCACAAATAATACAGACAGTTAAATTGTGATGAAAACAAAAACAATCGTCTTAACCCTTTCCATCCCAGCATCAGGTTTTACGGACGTCCAAAACCTAAAAATCCCAACGTCCGGTTTACCTTATAAAAAATAATAAATACCTTATAAAAATAAATAACTTATTCGGTTTATTTATAAGAAAATAATTTTTTTATAAATATTTATCTACTTGAAATGTGTATTTTAATGATATATAAATGTTCAGAATAACATTTTCTACTATAAAAACATTTATTTGCTATGATAGAATGTTTTATTACAGTAAAACAACTTGTATTATTTTGTTGCCTTTGTTTTGTATTAACAGCTATGTTGATTTTTGACAGATGTGAACATCAGCCGAGATTAATTGTTGTTTCATGACTGATGTGATTGTTTGTGTAATATGGGAGGTAATAATAACCAAAATAAAACGTAGGTTGCCAATAAGAGATAGTACAATCACTAATCACGTGTATGACAAGAGTGATGAATATGGTAACAATTTGTAACAACATCTTTTGAAATAGGCAGTACAAAAAATCGTTATTACAAGAACACGTTTTTAAACTGTGAAGGGGATGTTTAACGAGATGATCTCGTTCTGTATGCTGTAGGCTTAAAACAGTATTTTTGAGATGTATGTATTGCTTATTTAGATTTGCTATTCGTTAAACACATATTGTAACGCAGTTCCTAGCTAATGAAATGATGACAATTCGAAATGTTTTTAACAAGAAACTGTTGTTCTCTATGCCATAGGCCTAAAAAACTATTTTTCACATTCAAGATGTTTGTATGCTTTAGGTGTCTATTTGGATTTGCTATTCGTTAAATATTTAAACAGTGAAAAGCTATGATATTATAACTATACTAATTAATTATAATTTTAAAATAATATAATAATTTTATTTTATGTATTGACAATAAACATAATGTACATTATTAATTAAAACTATCCAAGAATATGGAAGAATGAATAGTCAAGCAACAAAAAGACCTATACAGTAGTCCCTCTATAATCCGGCCCTGCGCCAGTCCGGGGCCCCCCCAGTAATCCGGCCGGTTCTATCGTATTGATAAAAGAACCAGAACCAGTTCTGGTTCCAGAAAACCAAAGGGGGAGATAGCTTTCATATCAGGAATGTTTCAGGAGTGAAAAGTGCTGATAAACAGAACAATGAAACGACAAATTCTGATCAAAAAATAAACGAAATAACTTTTTCAGACGTAAGATAAATAAAATAACTTCGTCAGAAAATAACTGCCCACAGTCAAGATAAATAAAATAACTTCGTCAGAAAATAACTGCCCACAGTCGGCCTTTTCCTTATCAGTACTATCAGCACTTGAAAGAACACATAACATTAGAATTCCAGATGCAGTAGAGAGGAAGATGTCCTGAGCCCCACACTTGTTTATCCTGACCCTTTCTTATCACTTCCTACTCGATCAAAACACCTGATGGCAACATTCCATTCTGTTTACAATTCATATCTCATGAAAATGATTATGCTTCTAGTTTTATAGTGTATAATAGTTGAAAGGTTTTTATAGTGAGGTAAATATATTAGAGTTTCTTTATTTAGACATGTTATTAATAATGCAAAACATTGCATTAAAAAATGATAGGAAATATAATTGAAAAATACATTTTTATGATAATATTCTGTCAGCACAAGACAACTCTTAATAATGTTACTATTTTTTTATTTTTATAAATAGTTACATTTTATTTTAACTATTTTTTCTTTTTTGCAAAGTTTTAAAGGATTAATGTTTTTAATTGTTGTAAGCTTTTTAACTTGTTTTTGATTCATATGCAACAGTGTTATGTAACACGTTTCAACTGGTGTACCATACTTTTCTTACTTTGAAACTATTGTACATCTTTATTGTAAAAATTGACTTTTTTAGTTACAATATACGATATATTATGTAATTTAATCATGTTTTACAATTTAACTCCAGTAATCCGGCTTTTTCATTAATCCAACACATACCTGGTCTGAATTGTGTCGGATTAATGAGGGACTACTGTATTATGTTTTACTCATTACGGCTTGGTAAAATTTACAACATTGAAAGTTAAAATTACTTTCAATAATTAAAATAAGTGAATTTTTTATGTATTCCTTATTCTTGGCCACACAACTGGATTAAGTGGCCAGTATATTTCATAGTAATTTCTTCGTAAATACTTTTTGTAATTTATCTATGGAAATAAATCATTTATGGCTCAGTTGTTATGCGTAGGGTAAAAAAATCCGAATTGGAGTGTTTTTTTTTTTTTTTAAAGCCAATAACTTTTTTAATTTTAAACATTATTGTGAAATATGAATTTCATTGAAGATAACAAAATAGTGTTTTAAATAGTGTTATTAGCTCTAATCAATGAATTTGTTTAGTGCCATCCACAACTCAAATAAATTGTTCAAAATATTTTTGTAAATATACAAATACAAAAAGTTTTTACATTTTTAAAGTCCTTTTTTATTTTATATCACAGGTAATCTCTTTAGGAAACTAATAAAACTCAAACTAATAAATATGCTTCATAAATAGAGTTCTTACAAATCTTTTAGTAAAATGCGACAAAATCAACTAAAAGAGCCGGAGATTTTTGGGTATATCACATATGAAAATACCTCGGATTTTTGGATCAACTTTTAAAAAAATGTCTGGGATGGAAAGGGCTAAAACCAAAATATTAAAATATAACTATGTTTGAACCCTTTAACATCCAACTATCCAGGGCCTATTCTTTGTTGCAATCTGATTTATTTGCAGCCTCAACGTGCAAAGTATTGAAAATATCCGTATAACTTGAGGTCTGTTACAGTTATTAAGGGAAATACTGTTTATTTTCACATTACTAAACATTTTTTAGAATATCTTTTTATTCTTACAAAAAAAAAAAAACATCAAAAAGATGAAAAGGAAACAGGAATGTTGTCAAAGTTTTACATTCTACGACCACCAAGAGAGTACAAAATAGCCTGAGTCTACTAAAAACTTTTATTTTGTATGGTTGTCCTTCAGTATAAGTATGGTTGTCCTTCAGTATAAGTTAATACCAATGCTATACAATTTTATTTAATGTTATTATCTAAACCTGATTGCAAGTCTAAGTTTTCCTCAACATCACTAAAAAAGTTATTCTAACGATATCAGTATAATTTATTGTATTGCTGTTGCTAGTCTTAATCATTATTAAATAAAATTAGTATAATTAAATACCAACTTTTTTTCTTTTTTTATGTATTTCAACGACAGTGGCACTTTTTATTGACTATTTAAACATTGTTATGGGACAACGGTCAAAACCCATCAAGCTAAATTTATTTGGACTTCCCAGGATTTGAATCCGCAACCTTCTGCATTTCAGTCTGGAGTGCTAACCGTTATGCTAGTAAGAGGCCCAAATTTTTTTTCAACAATATTTCATTAATTGAAACAGACAAATATATTAAAACCCTTAAATAATAAATAATACTCATTAATAGCCTAAAACAACTAGTTTATAAAGTTTAATAAAAAAATTTTTTTGTTTAGTAATAAAGTTTAAACAAAAAACTTAAAACTATCTTAGTATACAATAACGCAAGTAATGGGGCATAATACCTGGCTGAATGAGTGTTGGTTAAGTACCAAAAAGCTGTGAAATACAAAGTTAAATGATGTTATTTGTACCACTATTTGACAAAGCTGATTTATCAACATAGTACTGATTGTTAACAACAGATCGCAGCTCATTGAGAGCGTTAGGGAACTGACTTGTCAACATTATTACGACACAATCCAAAATTCGTACCAGGCACGGCTTTAAATCACATAGGATTAAGACTGTTGATTAGTTTTCAAAGTATATATTCAAACATCAAACAAAATATTTCTTTAACTCGTATCCAACAAAATCATAAATAATACAGTCGCCACCTTGCTAGATGCCAAGCCTGATCAACCTGGCCGGTTGGAGTTTTCAGTGGATAAGTTTTGCATTCTTATTTAATTAATATTGATTGTAAATAAGGATTAGTGTAGTCTAAATTATCAGGAGGAGGGGGAGTGGAATCATAATGTAGCTTCAGTTTTACTTAACATTTGATGTAATATTTAATTATTTGAGGGAACTAGGGGATTGTATGCAAAATGTTTTTGCAATTTTCGTAAACTTGTGTCTATTGACTTGAACAAAACCACCCGTCAAATTTTTCCCCCAATCAGAAAAATTACATTCTCTCAGTTATTTACTGTCCGATTGCAACAAAGGAGGTACCAAAAGATTCTATTTTTACACTAAATATTAGGTATCGTATATTAGGTGGTGTAAAGTTCAATATTCGTGTCAAGTTTCAAAACTATAGCTAATACCATTTAGGAGATACAGTTTTTTTATTAACACACATACAGACAGACGCCAAACTAAGCGAGATAAGACACATGTTCATAGGTACTTTTTTTTGCTTATGACCTATTTAATCATTTCCTAAAGTTTTGCCCAACACTTTTCAAACACCCTAAGTATGTATGGTCAGTGACATAACTAAATTCCCTGACAAACAAACGCAACATGATTTTATTGAGAGATAATTATTGAATATTCAAACTTCGGGCAGGTCAATGACATGGAAATGGCAATAACTAAATATCATTATAACACTTTAAAACTAAATATCATTATAACACTTTAAAACTAAATATCATTATAAAACTTTAAAACTAAATATCATTATAACACTTTAAAACTAAATATCATTATAACACTTTAAAACTAAATATCATTATAACACTTTAAAACTAAATATCATTATAACACTTTAAAACTAAATATCATTATAACACTTTAAAACTAAATATCATTATAACACTTTAAAACTAAATATCATTATAACACTTTAAAATTAAATATCATTATAACACTTTAAAACTAAATATCATTATAACACTTTAAAACTAAATATCATTATAACACTTTAAAACTAAATATCATTATTAAACTTTAAAACTAAATATCATTATTAAACTTTAAAACTAAATATCATTATAACACTTTAAAACTAAATATCATTATTAAACTTTACCCTGTACTTTTGAAATTGTAGTAGCAGGATAAAGTTCAAGAAGTTGAGTTAGTCTCCTCCTGCTTTTATTGGAGCTATGCACAGGCTAGTTGCTTCAGACAATGAAGATAACTATAACCAAGTATTAAATCAGTTTGCTGTAGTAAAGTAGAGGTCAGTGTCCGTTTGGCACATAACTACTACCTATCTGTACCTGAACAGCATTTCTACCTAACTTACCTACCAATTGTTATTTGCTTGTCTTTCCACATCTTATAACCATATTAATAATAAATGTCTTGTTTGAAATATTAAAATTAACATGTACAAGAGCGTGAATTTAGGCCTAAAATAAAGTTGTGCCTATAATTTGAAATATTAAAATCAACATGTACAAGAGGGTGAATTTAGGCCTAAAGTAAAGTTGTGCATGGTAACGTTCTACTAAATATTTACCCATTTTTAATTCATAGTGCTTTTCCTTTGGTAAGAAGAAAGCCATGCAGGCTTCCTTTGCTACCTTTGGCTTGTTGCTAATGACAATAATATTTATGTAAGCTAGGTGCTATTTCTATGTATTATGCTTCGTTTTTAAGATTAAAATATATTTAAGGTGCAAGTACCAGTCGCCTGGATCCTGCTACATCAGTTTTAGAGAGTGACAAGTTTGGGGAATCAGAAATAAAGGAACTTGTAAGCCTTGGATTTACTAGAGAACAGGTAAATTGATATACTTTGGTTGGTTGTTTTTTTTCTTTATGCTAGTAAACATATAAGCTATATTAGAAAAAGTTGATCATTTTAAAGTCAACGTTTAACAATACTAATTCAAAGCACTATTTCAATATGTTTCTGATCCTAATGAAAATGAACAGAAGATGAAAATGGTTTGATCTGAAAGCTGGGTCATAATAATTTAAATCATTAAACCATATATCATAATAATCTTATACCTCTACTCATCCCACATGTGAGTAAATTATAACTTTCGGGTATATAATTGTAAAACAATTCTAAACAACTGTGGGATTCAAACAGTAAGCTTTACTACTTACTAAGCCTATTTTTAATATGTGTCAAAAATTATTACATACTACATTGGCATATTAACCCTTATAGTGCCGGGCCATTTTTGCATTTCCTATACGAAAAGTGCCAGGCCAATTTTGGCAAAAATGTAAGGTTCCAGGTAAAAATTTATAGAATCCACGTTTTTAGTCATATTTATATAAATTATTTTTTAAATGAAAGAGCAATAAGTGGTCTATAGAGCTATGTATATATATTTAACCTTTCTTTGTAATAAATTTTATTTTTTTCTAAAAACCTTGAGAAAAAAAAATTAAAAAATTTTTTTTTTCAAGTTTGAAGGTCCGTATGTTAGTTATAATTTTATTTTAGAATATTGTCCTGAACGGCATTTTATAGAGCATTTAAAACTGAACTAATACATATAATTTCATTTACTATACTTCTAAAATTATCTCTTTACAAAATTTTGGTTGCTAAGCGACATACAGGCGAATTGTTGAAAACTGCCAAGGCTAGACACACATAAAACGTCATCTAGACACAGTCCAAGAGCGAAACTGCGTGCAGCGGTCATGGTAAAGCGTCTGGTATTATTCTGGTGGCCATAAAATAAAACATAATGATGCACTATAACAAATACAGCGCGTCTCTCACAGCGACGCTGGCATTTCTCGCACTAGTAAGGGGCGTCGCTGACAGCGATTCCCGGCACTATAAGGGTTAGTATTGAAATTAGTAAATTATACATTATTAATATACATAAATAAAACTACAGGAGCCCGAAATTAAAAGGGGGAATAATTGGATTAGCTCATCATCCATCTAACTCATGAATCCTTGCAAACATCCTCATGGCGAACAGCAACAAGGCACCCTCCTGCCGCTTCCCCACTACCACTTTTGCTTACATTATGTAACTCAAACAAAGAACTTTGCTGGTGATGGCCGGAAAGGTGCAGTCAGGTTTCGTAGTGTCTTTACATGTCGAAGGAGGGAGTGGTTACGTAATGTCTGAGACTTCGAACTAAATTAATAAAAATTAACTAAAAACGGTACAACTAAAGAAATCTTTAGCCATTCCATTTTCAAGTTTCAACAAAAACACCCTTCAAATATCAAGCTGTTTTACAACTTTTACATATATTCTTATCCAAAATGTGTAAAAAAATTAAAATACAAGCCATCATGTAGCTATTTTTTGTGGCACTAATCAGGCACTGCCTTGCAACAATAAACTATCACAAATATAAATCAATTTAAAATATTTGTGATATTTTTATTCATATGAATACCTGTATATATTACTGTATGTACTTATACATATAAAAGTAGCGTATAATTACTATTGATATTTAAAGGATTACAGCATGACCAATCAATTAATTTTATAATCACTAGAATCCAGATAAAACATTTTTTTCTTAAAAAGTTAAAATTTTAAAGTTTATAAAACTTATAATTCCTGTCAACCACATATTAAAAGTGAATGTGATTCAATAACCAGTTTTTGAGTAATAACAGTGTAAAGTTTATGCATAGTGAAAACAAGTAAAAGTTCCAGAACATTTTTGGTTCCAACCAGGATAAAAATTAATAAAAATTTTTAAAAATATGTGTTTTTAAAACTTCAAACTCGGGTGTATGTAATTTTTGCCAACATTAGTTGAGAGATGCTAATCAATAGATTTATGAAAAAAGTTACTGGTAAAAATAGCCTAAATGAATTTTCAAAGGATAATATTAGATTACTAAGTTAAGCGGTAGCAGAAAAACAAGATGATAGCTCAAAAAGTGAAATATTACGATTTTGAAAGATTATTCCTTGTAAAATCAGTGTAAAGAAAACAATCTAATTTTATCTTGAAATGATGAAATTAGATTGTTAAATCTAGTGATAGAAGAAAGATAATTAGTATCTTCTTCCCTAGAAAGGATATTTGTATGGAACAAGGGATGTTACATCGGCAAGATTGAATGAAGGAGGATAGTCTTACTATAAGGTTAGAATCAATGGTAGATAAATCTACAGGTACAAGACAGGTGTCAGTTCAGGGATAAGACAGGAGGATAGTTTACCACCGATATTCCTGTAGGGCTCAAGCTTACGCTTCAAAGACTCAGTGTTTTAAATCTAGTGACCAAAACTGAATTGACAATAAATGATTTCGGTACACTGATGTTATGAACTATAAGAATAGAAATCAAATAAAATTTTAGGTACATAACCAAAATCATCATCAAGGAAAGCAAAATATAGCTAAAATTAATTGAGTCAAAAACCAAATTTATGATATAAGTTTACAACAGAAGCAGAATCTGACTATGAGAAATTGGAAAAATATAAAAGAACATATCTCAGGGAAGAAGATCGTTTGGGAGACAAAGAAATCGATGGTGGGACTAGATGAAAGGAGACAAATATTGAGAGCCAGTTATGTAAACGAGAATATTGTGGGACGCCATATTGGAGAGGAAAAATACTACATTAGTATTTTTTTTCTCCATACTGTTTCATACTCCATAGATGTTTCATGAAGGTGATAACATTTTATACACGCAAGTGTTTAATTGATTGACAAAGGACGTCATGTAGTAATCAGAATAATGGCGGTAAAATAATGTCGGAGTATAGCCAAATGCCCAATCTCTTTCTTGTAGAGGCAAATTTGACTTTTACTCTCCACCTCTTTAAGATAATTTATGTACAAGACTCATTGAATTTATATGAAGTCTCATTTTACTGCATTTATATGTATTGAGTTCATTTTAATATTATTTTAGTGTATAAGTTTTAATCATAGAATGAAATAATGTTCATTCTTAAACAAAATTTTAAATGAATTTTTAGGTAATTGCAGAACTGCGTCGCTTTAATGGAGACAAGAGGCAAGCCACAGCAGCTCTGTTTGCCAAATCACTGAAATTTTGATGCACGCTCAAGATTATCAAAATATCTTATTCACAAAATTTGAAAAATACCTCACTTTATGTTTGTAATTAGACTTCAGTTGTTTTATTTTCTTCATATTGGTTAGATAAATTGTTCATAAATTTGTACATATCTGTTTTTATTTTAACCTTCTTAAATCTTTATTTTAATTTTAAGGTTTAAATTCTTTATTTTAACCTTCTTAAATACAGTTTTAGAAAGTAAGCACTTAACAGCACATTTTTGAAGCTGTTTTCTAGAATATTAGTTCAAGTTGATGTGTACATTTTCTATAGAGAAAACTTGATATACATTAATTGACATTAAGATTGGAAGATTTATACTGCACAGATAGTTGTCACTCTTCAAGAAGTACACCTGTCCAATTCCACTTTCACCATTACAATAAAAAGTGAGGAAACATAATTAAACCCTTGCACTCTAATCCTTTCAGTGCCAAATCCATATTGTACAATAGCACAATACATGTATGGAGGGCGGGTGGGGTAAATACCGCCACATGTGTATGAGTGGGTCAATGTTTGTAGGATTTATTGTATTTTTAGACGTGACCATCTCATTCATGTGTCTTATACTATTGGTGATGGCTAATTTAGGTCCAACTGCCAGTACTGTAGCCGGTCATGACCTCTGACACTGACCATGCCTGATTGTCCAGTGGCAGGTGTTTGGACCACAAGACGAAACAAACATTTCATGGTTGTCAGGCGAAGAATACATAAAAGTGTAGTGTGAAACACACCCCACGTACAGCTTGTGTCTAAATGGTATTTGGATGTGATCAGCAAAGAGATCAGAGGCCTGTTTGTAAAGTGTAAACTTGTATTTAATAAATTTCTTTCAGTGAAAAACTTCTTGGTGAACAAAGTCAACCAGCTAAGCTTTTAGGAATTGTTTCCATGTTTGATGCACACCAATTTTTCATGCTCTGAAAGACAATGCACATAAGGATCTACTTGGCAAGATGTGAAACTGTAAGTTCGAAAAACTTCAAGGCCAAAATACATGGACTTTTGCACTCTCTTTGGTAATCAGTGCTTTTATTCAACTACTGTTGGATGTAAATGCTCCCTTCCTGTGCATTTTAAAATACAATTTCAATCTTTCAACCTTACATCTGTAGCCTTACAAGAGTTCAAAAACATTGCAAGTTCAAGATATGAACACTTTTGACCATTTACGTACTCATTGTTACCTATTGACACTAATGTAATAATTTTATTATTTGACTCATAAACTTTATAAATTGTAATACTTGACGCCAATTCTGTTCTTGATGAATATGAAAATAAAGCTATTGTCTAGCCAAAGACTTAAGTCACAGATCTAGGGCCAGGTATGCCCTTGAATATCTTACCTGTTGCAGCCAGAATAGTCTAATTACACATAGTACATTTACTTTACTTCTGAGTTCTCAATTATTTTACTCCAAGGGTTTCTTGAGAAGTCTCGTATGAACCAGTCGGTAGCTAACAGTTGATGGATTAAGGAATGTACCAATGTTTTAGTCATAGCCTCAGTGTGTTCACTACTGTGGGAGTAGGCTGGTGTATTACAACATTACTGTCGTAATAAAAGTATATTTTTCTTTTGCAGATGTTCAGATATCTCACTTATCGTAGGCCACATTTGTTATTGTAAGGTTATTACAGTTTTCTGTTGTAGTTGATTGGTTAACTATTCTTAGCTAATGTCTAGAATCTTCGGTAATTATTAAATTCATATGTGAGTTTTAGTTTTTTCTTGTTAATTGCAATCAGTGATCTTTTATTTTTAGCATTTTTTTGTCCCAGTGGAATTTAATTATTAGGCCCCATTTAATACAGTTCGTTGTCAACAGTGTATACCTAGTTACAAAAAAGTAAGAATTTCAATATAATAGCCATGTATTTTGCTGCACTAGTGTTGATCCTCTTACTGGATATATTACCAACTGATTGTGACATCACAAACAAAGGAAAACAATCATCTGCACCAATGCTTACCCTTGCCTGTTTCATCAACGTGTTACTTTGTGGGCAACAGTATATTTATATATATATATATGGAAAAAATTGTTTTTTGAATAAAATTTTCTTGTAATTTTGCTGTAAACATTTGAAATGTGTGGTAATTAGGTGTTTCCTTGGTGAGCTATTGTTATATATATTTGATTTAAAGTAATCTACATATTGGGGGGTCGTCACTGCTATTGTTTACACTTGCTCTTGATTATCTTTCTCACAATAAATGGCCGGCCAATGAGTCAAGTTACACATTATGTAAAATGATTGTGAACATTATGAATACTAACTTTCATATTGAACACAATTACTCGCTATCTACAAACTATTATACTTTTCTCTTCACCTGTCCTCTGTGCTTCTCTGTGAGAATCAGTGTTTTTGATGATGTGCTTTAGCAAATAATATCACATAGAACTTGGAGACTGTATTTTAATTCGTAAGACTTGCAGCGCACCTGGTTTTGATGACGTTTCTGCTAACATTCTCAAACAAAATCTGTTCATACTAGCCCATCCTTTACTATATCTAGTTAATTTAAGTATTTTGTCTGGCAAGTTTCCTAATAGTTTCAAGTTAAGCAAAGTTTTTCCGTCACATAAAGCAAATAATTATACATATAAAAATAACTTCTGCCCTATATCCTTGTTAAGTGTCTTCTCTAACATCTTGGAGCGTATAGTAAAGGAGCAACTCATGTCTTACCTATATCAAAATAAAATATTAGCAGAGTGTCAATATGGGTTCAGATGTGATAAAACCATAGATAATGCGTTGTTTGATATTTCCAGAGATTTAAAGAGTTCTATTTCTAATAGGACACATTCAATGCTAATATTTCTAGACTTAGCCAAAGCATTTGACTCAGTTGACAAAAATAAGTTGTTGACTAACCTCGAACTTATTGGAATTTGTTGTAAAACCCTCAAGTGGTTTCATAGTTATATCATTGATAGGCTACAATATGTGTCTTTATGTGGAGTTAATAGTGACCCCATTAATGTAAAATATAGTGGGGTCCAGGGTAGTACTCTTGGCCCGGTATTGTTCTTAATATATGTCAATAATATTAGTAACATCAATTTAAATGGCAAACTATATTTGTTTGCGGATGACACCCTCGTTTTTGTTCAGGGAAATAGTTGGGCAGAAGTTCAAAGGAGTGCTTTGTACGACTTGGGAACCTTGAAAAAAATGGTTTGATCAGAACGTTTTATCACTTAATAAGAACTATTCATAATTACAATCTTGGAAATCTTGTAATTCATAATTGTGGTGATTTTTTTCAATCAATCAGTGTGTGTGTGTGTAATTGCGTCAGGGTATACAGTGTGTATGTTACTTTGTCAGGGTATGCAGTGTGTATGTTATTGTGTCAGGTATGCAGTGTTTATGCTACTGTGTCAGGGTGTGCATTGTTTATGATCCTATGTCAGGGTATGGTGTGTTTGTGTGTTACTGTATCAGGGTTTTGCAGTATGTGTGTGTTACTGTATCAGGGTATACATTGTGTATGTTAATGTGCACGGGTATGCAGTGTACGGTATGTGTGTTACTGTGTCAGGCTATACAGTGTGTATGTTATTTTGTACGGGTATGCAGTGTGTGTGTTATCGTGTGAGTCCATCGAAAAAGTAGTCTTTTATAAATACTTAGGTGTAATATTTGATGCTCGATTGAGTTGGTTTCAGCATGTTGAATTTCTAACAAAGAAAATCTGTAAATACTTCTTTGTTTTTAGACAGATTAATGAGAATTAGACAAGTCTGAAATCTAATTAGCCTATTATAGTTACATACAATCACTTTTTCCCTTCTGTATTACTGCTTGGGGAGGTGTGAGTTGTTCTATGCTCCAACCACTATTTATAGCTCAAAAGAGAATTTTAAAAATAGCATTTAACGAAAGGTCTTGCTTTCCTAGTGAGGCACTCTTTCAAGAAATTTCAGTTTTAACAATCCATAAACTCTTCATTAAAACTCTTATACATATTTTTTAACTTAAATAATTTACTTTCTGATATTTCCCATTCTTATAACACAAGATATGCTCAGTGGGTTGGTGTTAGTTCCTTACAGTTGAGATTGCACTATTCAACCACTAATCCTTACTATATATCAAATATCTTACACACAAATATTAGCAATTATCATGAAGATTTTAAATTTAAAGATTCTCCTTCATTGTCAATTTTAAAGAAGAGTTAGAGAATGGCTTGGCGGACCTGACCTTTGTACAATACTGATTACTTTGTACAGAACTTCCTACAATTCAGCTTCATTTGTTGTCTTGTTGCGACTGCACTGATAGTCTTATTCAGTCAACTCAATTACACCACAACTAAGTTTAAGCATTGATTTTACTATACATAGAAGATAGTTCCATCCAATGTTAAATATTGAGGCACGGAAAATGGGAGCGACCGTGCTGCAACCTGTCGTCAATCAAGTTAAAGAGGTCAAAATTGCCTCCAGTTTCGACTGTTCGGTTGCACGACCTGTGAGCAGTAAAGGAACTAATCACTCCCTCTTATTCCCCCATTCTCTCTCTCCTTTCTCATGAGACAAGCATCCGGAAGTACTTGTTTACTGTCGCCCCTCCATCTGTGTCGCCGATAGGCCTTGATAGAGAGTCAAGTCAAAGTGGGATATTATTCCGTTCTGTGGTTTGTCTTGCACGGAAAGGAATCGCGATCTTTTATTTAGGCCTTAGGAGAAAAATGTTAGAGGACATATTTTTGTTATTTTGTCAATGTAAATAACAGTATGTTACAGATGTTTAGTTAAAACATTATGCATTATCTAAAATGATGTAAATACTGCGTATTGTAAGTTTATTGATATTTTAAGTAATTGTATATTTAGAAGTAGCAAGAAAAATGGTGGTAGTTCTAAATTGTTAAAGGCTAATTTTTTTTGTTAAGTCCCTGGATAACACCAAACATTTTACATAAATTTGAGAGACGTAAAAAATTATATAAAATTTCTACGAGAATACCATATGAAAGAGTTTTTCAAAATTATTTTGCAAAATATACTAATCAATTAAATAATGTGATCAATTTTACAAAAAAACAATTATTATTCAACATCATTGGAAAACTGTAAAGGTGATGTATCTGAGCAGTGGAAGGTAATAAATAACAAGTGGTTTTTCAAAGAAATAGTTGAGCTAATTGAATTGCCAAATGGCGAAGTTATGCGTGAGCCTTCCGTCATTGATAAGATAAACAATCACCTTATCGCAATCCAGTTTAGCCGTCCAGACGTTGTACATTCCAATACTCTTCCACCTTTACATACTTACTATCAATATTCTTTCTTTATAATTCCAACAGATTTAGATGAAATTAAGAGTATTGTTAAGTTTTTAAAAAATTAAAAATTAACTGGCTCTGACCAAATTAATGTACACTTACTGAAAAATATAATTGATGAGATTGTTATCTGTATTCTCCAAGGTTTTTGAAAAAAACTGATTAAAAGACTCCATAGGTAGTTATTTATCGAAGTTAAATTTTCTTAATCCACGTCAATTCGGTTTTATCAAAGGAAAGTCATCTGAGGATGCGTTATTAGAAGTATCAGAAATAATTTATAACAGTTTAATTATTCATTAACTTATCATCTGTCATATAGTTCACATTTAATACTAGAATTAACCTTTATATTATTGAAATCATTATTCATTTTATATCAAGTAATTAAAGCTTCTTGTCAATATTACATTGTATAATATTATTGTTGTATTTTTAATTATAAATGAATATTACTTTTGTTTAAAAGTAAATTGAACTATTTGTCATACATACCACAATATTAAAATCTGCTTCCTTGGCACGCCGTGGACAGTGAAATGTGTGTGGTAGGCCTACCAAAAGTTTTAATATTCGTTGTTTTCCTCGTGTGTGAACTGTGTTTGTTAAGTTTTAATTAATTTGTGACGCGTCCCACTTGGACTTATTATGTTCTTTAACCTGAAGATGCCGTTTATATAGTTTTGTTAGTTCTTGGCATTGTTTGTTCTGTTATAATTAAAAACGCCACAGAGTGCGGCTTTAGTTTATTTTGTTATTATTTAGACTCTGTAGTTACTTAAAATTAGTTATTTCTTATGTTATTGCTGGTCACGCTACTTGTGAAATTTTACCAGTGTAATTCCAGAGTGTCTTTACCAGAGAAATTTAAAATATAAATAAATTGCAGTTTATCCATACTTTCACATCTAGTAAAATAATAGAAACGTGTATGAAAAACAGATATGATAACTTTAATTATATTCGCCTTAGACATACTTTTTACAATGGTCTGATTCAATCAATGTTATAGAACGGAATTTTTGAAAGGGGACATAAACAAAATTTACAATAATTTCAACCTGATTAAAATAATGAAAATTGAATCTAAATAATCAGTAGTCTAGTTATATTCTATCACGATAATATTTCCTAACCAATTTCAATTGACATTGAGATTGTTTTTCTCAAGAAGTAATAAGAGTCACAACTCTTCATGATTCCGAAAAAAATGAAAACTGACCATTCACCAAACAATGAAATATTTTACAGACAATCATGCAATTACTTGGAACCAAATAATATGTTAATGTTACAGACAGTAATAGTAAAACAGACGTTTATAATAAAATGAAAAAAAACGTATTTTAAATTAAATGCCTATACATAGATTGTCTGAATCAGGCCATAAGATGAAAGCTATTTTTATCTTGTATAGAAGTAAATTAGTGGTTTGTTATGATTTTTTCTAACCCTATCATGAAATTTGAATCTCACCTGGGTTTTATATTTTCCCCAGTATTATTCTATATAAATATCATAGGCCTATTTCAATATCTATTTTGTCAAAGAAATAAATAATGTCACATTTTTTATATTTCACTATATTATATATTCCTGTAATATTTGCAGATTAATTTCATAATTGAAATGGGAGTCATTGATTGGATTTGAAAACATTTAATTTTTTAATCAATTACCGAATATGAAAAAATTAATGATTGAGTACAACAGTCGATTTAATCACCTAAACGATGGTTAAAATGCAATAAATAAAGATTATTCAGATGGGATATATAATATGAAAATGTTTACTAAATCAGCAGTAATTATCGCCAGCATTGCCGATAAGTTGTGTGTCTATTTACAAATACACGGTGTGTTAATCATATAAATCAATATGGTGTTTTAATTTATTCAGTTATAAATATTTCTTTATTCAATATGAATGTCACACTGAGTTTTACTGTAATAGTATCAACACAGTATTCTTTATTATTCGAAAGAGATGCAAGCAAATATAAACAGAGAACCCGGATAAACGTTGGCAATATGGAATAACGAAAACAATTATCTAAGCAGGACGTTGTTTGTGTGTGTGAACTGAGGAAGGAGAGGGCGGGACGGCTGTCTGGAGAATGCGAGAGTGGGTTAAGAGGAGGGAAGTGAGAGAGAGAGAGACAGAAGAGCGTGCGAGAGAGAGAGAGAGAGAGGAAATAGGGCTATGCGCAGCACAGTGTGGGGCCTCAAAACACTTTTGGGGCCTCGCCACAACTCTCCCATATGGATGGAGTATATCTTTATATAGTAAAATCAATGGTTTAAGCCATATGTATTAAAATAATGTTTAGTTTTTTTCTCCTTGATTGTATGACGTGTCAAACTGATGGTTTTTATTATACAATATTTCTTTATAACGATTTTATTTTTTCCTTATATTTATTATATTTTTGTGTATCCAATTGGAAATAAAAACATTCATTCATTCCTAGTCCTTTGTTAACTATTTGCTGATTCTCGTCATCAGTGTGCATGTATTGGCGAAGAAGCACAAAACGTCAGTTGAAAAGAAAGTATAAATTGAACATGAACTGGCTGTATTAGCGAGAAGTTTAGTGTTAACAGTTATTTGACTTTACTTGACTCATTAGCGACAAGTCATTCAAACCCTGAAAGGACTCTGTTGTGTTAATAATAGTTTTGAACTAATTAAATAAAACCAAAGCAATAAGGAAATGCCTTTTACCATTAAAATACACTGAATAAAATTATGAACACATATTAATTATGGTAATAACTATATTTTACTTTACCCATAAAATTATAGATATCAAACAAGAAAAAGAAAAAAAAAATAGAAATTGAAACATGTACATAATTTATAAATTGTAGCAAGAAAGCGATGATATCATCGTACATTATGAAATTAAATAATATAAGAGGAAAAAAGTGGATATAGCAAATATTAGACTTCAAAAATGATTTTCTAATCATTGTAATATACAGTATCTTATCTTATCATTTAAAGCAAGCCAAGTCCCGACGAACTTTTGTTTGGCTCCAAGGATTTTTAATTTATATATTTGTAATGGGGTTTTCGACCACGAGAAATCGATTGGCACCGGTCTCAACCCTGGGAAAATTCTTATTTCTTCCCCAGAGCCCAGAGTCTCATAGACTTCCTGTGTATCACGACGAAGCTGCGCAGTAGACTGTTACGTCACACGGACGAAATCAGCTGATTTGTTTATTTTATCAAATACTCGTAACTAAATCTACCAATTGCATAAAAGCGTTCAGCTAAATAGTAAGCAAGTTATGTATCACTTATCAGATGGATTTGTAACTACGTGAATTAGAACAGTATTTGTGTGTTTACTTTTGCCATTTAGCACATGTGCCTTCATAGGAGATGCGCGTGATATATCCAGCGTCTTCTTTTCGCCGTCTTAATAAGTTTAACAAAAACCCAAAATTAAGTAAGGTGAAACTAATGCACCCAAGTGGAGAATAAAATTAAAGGTATTCTTCTCTTACTTACTAATATTCCATCAGATTTTAGAAAAGACTGTTTATGTGCTCCACTGTCCCAAAAACCAAAATTCATGATCATAATGATTAAATATCCTGGCAAGGCTGTAGGCCGATCTTCCTCACAAGGAGACTTGCCGAGATCCATAAATGGGACTATAGCAGAGTGCCTCCGTGAGGCCGCAGGCCGAACTTTCCCCCGCGAGGCCGTAAGCCGAGTTCCACAAAGGGGCCTGCAGCAGAGCGTTTTGGTGAGGCCGTAGGCCGAGCTCCCCCACGAGGTCGCAGGCCGAGTTTCAAAAAGAGGCTAAAGGTAATCGCGTAAGACCTCCGAAACGAAACATCATTAACAACCTACAAGGTAGAGTAACAACAAACGATCCTCAGGATCCTCTGAGATATGGATGCTACTTCTTCAGTTTGCAAAATTCAACTGAGCGAAGCTCGGTCTCCTAGTACTTAATATTATAACGTTTTAGGTAGGTAGGTAGAAGAGTTTATTAGTAAAGTTTTTAATATTACTTCTTTATTTGCCGATTAGGTTGTAGGTTCTATTATTCACCCGTAGCTTTAGGGAGTGTCAGATTGTGGTTTGAGACAAGAATCCGTCTCATTCGTCTATAGTAAATGTGCAAAATCAAAGAAAAAGAAAAACAGGTGTTTGGATGTAACAGGTTAACTACTTACAAGTCTTAATAAATACTATACTATACTCTTTTCAGTGTATAGCCTAGCCCCTGATCTGTACTACGGTAAATAAATGTAAGATTATACGATTGTGTACTCTACTCCGTCAATGCTGTGTTGTTTTTGAAGTTATACTTCTTTGCGCCCGTTAGACACTTTGGGATGGGATGTTGGTCGAGAAACCACGTCACGCTGAAAAGTAAGAACAAATTTTTAAGAACTATCGATTAATCGATTGTTAATCGAAGAAATTACTGATAATGATAATATAGGTGTATAATATAATAATGAAGTCACGTATAATATATTGAAGATAAATATATTGAATAATATTGAAAAATGTCTTATATTTCATTTTTATATCCTGTCTGTTTGTGTGCGTGAGTGGGTGTATGAGAATGGCCAAAGAAGTATAACTTCCATCGTGTGGTCCGACGCACACCCAATTATTTTTTTATAGTATAAATGGTGTAAACTGTGTATAAATCAATAAATAAGTGCAATTTCAGCTGCATGACGTAATACAACAATTAGTAGTATGTTTTCACGTTTATTCACTGTAATTATTTATAGTAGGCCTTAAGTAAACTTCATTAAAAGGTTTTGCGGTAGTGAAACTAATTAGGGTATCTTCTGTTTTGTTTGCAAGTTACAATTATGTACATTGACGTATTTTCGTTTATATTCATAATAAGAATGTATGGTATATACTTCATTATTATTATTTTTTCAGGATCTAGTAATCACGGAGAATCCAGGGTTCTTTTATGGTTAAAGCTCCTAGTTTGGTTGGCAACACCGCTCCAGTAGTGAGAAAATGAAAGAATGGAGAACAGTGGACCGTGGAGAGATAATGGTGGTTGTTGAACTGACTTGATTTCTGAGTTGTTGTTGTTTATATAGTTGTTTAGTGTTTTTATTGTGCATTATGGAAGTACGTTTTAATATAGAAAGCCGAGGTTTTTGGACTCAAATTATCAGTTTTTCAGTTCTATTTACTTGTTGACTTAAAATGGATTTAAATGTTATTTATATTGTTAATGTGCTTTGAACCCTTTATACATATTGAATTAGTGTTACGGTGCAAGATCAAGAGCAATTGTTTATTTTATCATGTAAGGTTTACTTTTAATCTTCTAAAATACCTAGCATTATGTTTTCCCTACTGAAATTAATGTAACAAACAAATAACTTATAGCTTTATAGTACCTCTGCATAAAATGCCTGTAGGCCTGGAAGCTGTTGGGGCAGGCTATTTCCTAGTACAGTAGTATCATAGGCTTATAGGCCTAATCAAAACTTCTAATTAATCTGGGGTGTTTACTGTTAAACATTCACCCCAATAAATAATTAGGGATTGGCCAGAACCTTAAAATGGTATTTATGCAGTTTCTTGCCACCAACAAATTTGGAACATTTTGCCTGAAATGGGTCTAGAATTGGCTGTATTTTCACGAGATATGCTTTTTATTCCGCGTAAATAACGTATTTTACCGAAAAACTTGAAAAAAACCATGTCACAACTTTTAGTAATTTTGTCATATTTCCGTAGATTTAAATGGTATTTTAATCATCTTTTTTTATTTTGAAGTGTTTTTTTGTGCTGAATACAAATTTGAAAACTATTTTCGTCTATTACAAATATTTCTTGAGAAATAACGGAAAAACTACAATCGCGGTGGATCGCGATTAGCGGCCATTACGCGATCATTATAAACAACAACTATTAATCACAAAAACCGAATTCACCTATATTCCCGCCGGCCGTCACGGAGGCCAAACGCTAGAATTTAACGCAAATTACGAATTTTTGTTGAAAAAATAGTCAATCAGGATGTTAGGTTATGTTTGGTTATGTCAGTAAAAATGCATTTTTCGAGCTGAAAAAATAATTTTACTACAAAACCAGTTATATATTTGTGTTGAGCATAAAAAAACACGAGAAATGAACAAAAATGTGTCAAAAAATAACAATTTTTAAAAAAGGTGGTTTTTTCATTATTAGATAAAAAACTAGTTTTTCGATTTTTTGGTAAAAAATGAGTCTTCCGCGGATGAAATCAAACTCCTCAAGAGATATAAACTCATTTTTTACCACTTTTTTAACATAAAATCGTATTTTCAGAGGTGGCTAGAAAGTGCATAATTACCCCTTAAAATAGGTATTTGATTAAAACTATGCCTATCTTATGGACTTCTGAAGTTTACAATTCCACATAGGCTAATTAGTGTTAATGATGAACCCTGGGTATGATCTCAGTTTATACAGGCTATTTTTTTTTTTTTTTTTAATGGAACAAATTGTGAGGTAACTGGGTACATATAATAGGCCTAATGGAGAGGAGGATATCCAATATTTCCACCAGAGTGATGGCCAGCAGTCCGTCACGGAGACTAGGCACAGTTTTAACTCAAATTACCAAGTTAAACCACTTATTTTACTGAAAAAATTTGAAAAACCAATGTTAGAACTCTGGTATTTTTATATTACCTGAATTTTTGTTGAGTAAATAAGTTAGACAATTAGGATAGTTTAGGTTATGTTTGGTTACGTCAGTAAAAAATGCAGTTTTTTTGGACTGAAAAAATAATTTTACTGAAAACCCAATTATACATTCCTGTTCAGCATAAAAAAATACATGTTAAATGAAAACAAAATTTGTTGTAAAATGATAATTTTAAAAAGTCAGTTTTTTCACTATCAGTTAATAAACTAGTTTTTTGATTTTACGGTAAAAAACGGATTTTCTGCGGTTGATATCAACCTCTCAGCCATTCTTTTTTAAAATTATACATAAAGGGTAAAAATGAAATAAAATATATCTTTAAATTGATATATTTTATTTTAATTTAAAATAAAATTTTAAACCAGTAAATAGGTAATTAAAAGGTACTAGTGCGTGGTACTACTTTTTACATTTTATACAAATTTGTTTTTCGATTTTTTAGGGGTTTGTAAAAAGCTGTTTGGTGTACATTGGTATGAGTCAAATTTTATATGTTTTGATTGTTGTTTGTTTACAACCAGTGATCAGCTGATTAGTTTGGAAGTTGACTACTGTATTTCATTTTCTTGTTCATCAGCATTTACATGAACATAACATATTTTAAATTTGAGTTATAAGTTTTATATATAGTTTAGATTACTAATTTGGATGTCCCGCTTGTTACAAAAAAAATTGTAACTAGGTTTTCACATAGTGATGTTTTACTACGTTATTGAGAATTTGGGAAAGATATGTTGCAGATGTTCTCTATTTACTTCGATTTAAAATATAATTCTAAACTTTGATTTTGTTTAATTTTTCTGTAACAGATGGGTCTAATAATATCTAACATTAGGAATACATCTTTAAGAATAATATGATATAAATTTAAATTACCAAAATTTGTGCTATTGAGAATAGCGTAGTTGGTTCAATCCCAGCTTCATGTGATAAAGGTTCTCAGTTCGATCCCAATCAAAGTCAACACATTTTGAAAGGGATCAGCTGATAATCACCGGCTGTTCATTTGTTATTGGGCTATTAATTAATGACACTTTCTAAGGAATAGTCGGCCTTAGTAACAATGACTACATTCGCTCATCTATACTCCTCATATTCATTCAAAATCCATATTCGCCCATATCTTGACGATCTTATGAATAAATAAAAAATAAATAAATAGGCGTAAGCCCACTTTTTATAACTCAAAATGACAATTCACATTTAAATGAACATTTTAAAGCATATATAAAAGTTTATACACGTCTAATTTGTTCTTAGAAACAAAAATTAATTTTTGAGGATATGAATTAATTTAAACAAGCACATTAGACAGAAAAAGAAAAGAAAATTGGCAGTAAATCTAGGTATAAGTCACAAAAATTGTTAGTTTAAATGCAGAACTACGTTTCTTTTATTCCTTTTGGGTATGGCCCCTTTTTTCAAAAACTGAATATAAAAATGTTGTGCACCGAAAGAGGCAAATTGGGAGGAATGGAAAGATTATCTGGATAAGGACAGAGAAAGAAAAGAAAGTTTATATAGATGTTAAAAACAAAGAAAGGCTTCCAATCCTAAGACAACAGAAAAGTATAGAGTAAAAAAGCAACTTAGTAAGAACACTTTTCAAAATAAAGACACTGGAAAATAATATTTGGAAGATGTTTGGTTCTGATTTATATAATCAAACTTTAAGAAATACTGTTAACAAAATGAAGCGTTTACTTCCTCACAGTCCTATTAAAAAGCTGGTTGTAATACAGGAGTTCATTCACGACAAAAAAAATCTAGGTTGGTTAAGTGTTCGTCCAATGTAAAGAAATATTGTACAGGGAACTATTTATTAAAAAGGAAAGAAAGAAATGGTTCTTTATTTCCTTTTCAATAAATAGCATTTGTCATGAAGCTCCAGAAAAGAGGGAAAACAATCTGTGCAAAAATATGAATATCCTACTGGGAAACGTAGCTTGGTACAAAAAAGGCTAATTTTAATCACTATAGGCCTAAATGAAGCATGAGAACTTGTCAAAACAGAAAACAAAGATTTTAATATTTCTTAAAGAAAATTGTATTAACTACACACTGACCACAAACCACGTTTCAGAGGTGCAACATAATTTGTGCCATGCATTTAAAAAAAAAATTAATTTAACTTCCATTTATTATTGTGCACTCACTAAACATTTTGAGAGTACTGGTAAAAAAAACCTTTCTAGTTGAGGTGTAAAATATTCAGTGTTTGTGCAATCAAATTTAGCCTATCAATAAAAAAAGTCACTAAAAATTGTTTCTTTTAATTTGTAACTTATCTCTACGATTAAAAATGGAAATTTTTGTCTGACAACTTTTGTTTCTTAACCCTATTAATTTGCTGTTTTAAATGTAACCACTTAAAACTTAGACATTTCAAGAATTAAAGACCCATAAAGCAAGGTAAAGTGAACCTGTCCTGTCCATTACAAAGGAGTCTCCCGCCTGTTACATAGAAAAATAATTACTATCAAGAAAATGGAATTTTGTATCACTAAAATATAATAGGCATTGTTAAATTTCATATATTATGAAACAAGCCTTTTTTATTAAAAACGTTCATTCGTGAATGGAGCAGAAATGCTGTGTAGCAAAATTTATATGTCAGGTCATAATACCTCAGCGTCCCGTCCGTTTCAATTACAAAAATATGGTTTAACCCATGACAGAAATATAGTTATATAGAATAAAACATTGCTTATTCTCTAAATGTATTTGTCAACTCTGTATATCACAAAAATATTTGGATTCATTTATTTAATTTATATAGTCTTTAAAGAAGTGAAATATTAGTTCAAATGTCCCGTCTGTTATAAAAAAAATGGCTGCTCTTCATGAGATATAAACTCATATTATACTACTTTTTCAATATGAAATCGTATTTTCAGAGGTAGCATGAATGTTTATAACTACCCTCTGCTGCATTTAAATATTTTCAGCTGTAGTTTACGATAAGTGCCCTCAACAATTTTTAATACATTACCTCTAATAATCATGACCACTAATAGGACCTATATAGGCCTAGATCTATTATTTTTCCTAACTGATAAAAAAAAAAAAATAAAAAAAAAAATAAATAAATAAAACAGCTGTTTAAATATTTGTTGTATAACTTGCATTAGCATTATTAATGTTGACTTAAGCTGGAAATATGTCCTAACAACAAAGGGAATGCAGAAATACTAATACCATTTAACATATTGTCAGTTTACCATAGATAATGCAATATAGTTATTGCTTACAGTATTGATCAGTTTGCTGTAGATCTATGTATTCATGCATACCATCTGATTCTCGTGCTTACCGTGTCAAAATATGAATTATTTCCAATCCATAATAGTATAAGTTATTTATGTTTTGTTTTCCTCTGTCACTAATAATTACTACAGAGGATCATCATTTTTACATTTATATTCATTATACAAATTAACTTTTTCCTTTCTGGCTGCCATGATAATGGTTGTCGTCTGTTGTTGTTTACCTTATTTAAAGTGTTAACTTATCTAAAATATTTTTGTGATAAAAAAATGTTAATAATTTATTTAAGTTTAGTTTTGTATTGTTATTTTTTTCATTAACAGTTACACCATTATATTCAAAGTAGGTAACAAAAACATCCGGTTTCAAGAGTTGAATATCTGTCATGTAGTTATAATAATAGAATAAATCGAAATGTGAAGCACTAATAACAAATTACGATGTTACACATTAATCTCACTTAATGCAATAAATGGCTAGATTACAATTCAGAAAATTCACATACTAATAGCTAATGATACCAATATATATACTTTATATATATAGCTGCTGGCCAATTTAGATATGACTGAAATAACACAAATAATATATTATCATGGTATTGAACTTAAAGTTCTGTTAAGATATAAAAGTACGGTACAATAGCTGGTGTCAAAAACAAATCAACTAAGAGTGACATACAAATATTAAAGGTAGTGTTGGACAACATTTCATACAATGACATGAAATATTTGCAATACAACTATATAGAACCAGTGATACAATATGGTAGCACACGTACACGTTTACGCAAGATTGTGATTCCCAAGCACACTTAAAACAACTTTTAAGTAGGCCTACTATTAAGGTATCAGTGTGCATTGTAGATAGGTTAGTTTATTCTATAATTGCAGGTAATAGTGAGATAAATACATGGTGAGACATAATTTTATCAAGTCTGATCAATGTGAGAATCTAGCAGTATGAGGATGACTAAATAGTTTATATAAAATGCCTAGAACCAAGTGTGCTAATTTATTAATGTATAGAAGCAAAGACATTGCTTTGATGTATAAAGAAAGACATTCATTAGCTTAATATAATTATTCATAAACAAACTTATCTTTTAGCAGTAGAAATATTTAGTACAGACAAAAACACAACTTAGCATAATCTATACCTAGAAATTCATTACAATTCATGCACAACATGGTACAACAATATGGACATTAAGGCGTGAGCGATTGTGCCAATTGAATTCCTTGATTTTCTTACAATTCTTTTCCATCGTTCCTTTCATCTCAGAAACAAAACAAACATATGTCTGCAATCAGCAACTTCTCCCAATTCCAAAGGAGTTTGAATTATATCGCTATTGCTAATACTTTTATTATGATAAGTGATTAAGCTGACCGAGTTCCATTATAGAAGCACTGTCCGTTTTGAGGGTTAAATGTGATATAATAAAAACATGCAATTGTGTTACAACCCTATAAGAAACAACTGTTCAGGGCTATAAAAAAGCACTGGCTTGAAGAGTGAAAATTGAATCATTTTATGCTAAAGGTATAATAATATAGTAATTGACATTGGGAGGATGTTAATGATACTTTAACCTGAAACCAATAGGAAGTACATAGAATGTCAGCAGCACTTGCCACTTCATAACCACAACTAAAATGCTGTAAGAAACCAGTTTGCAATCAGATTCTGTCCGCAACAGAAACTGTTTTATGCTTATCATTTAGTGAAATGTATACTTTGTTATGACAATATTTTTTTTAAAGCAATTTAGATATATTTTTAACTCAGATATAAAATGAACTCAGCTGATTCATATCAGTTAAGATTATTCATTATCAGTAAGACGCCAATCGTCAAGATATGGGCGAATACGAGGACTGAATGAGTGTGATAAGTGTAGATGAACGAGTGTAGTCATTGTTACCAACTAAGGTCGATTATAAGTGTCACATCTCAATACACAGTTTTGTCCTGTAATTTGTCTGGGGTTTTATATATTATAAAAATATAAGGTCATTGTAGCTTTGTACTTTATTTGGTGAACGTAAATGATGAACAGTAAGATGTAAGTGGAGAGATAATTGCAAGTGTAAACATGAAAATAATCAATTGCATTGGAAATATGTAACCTTTAGTTCTATTGTTGGTGGAATCACTTTCGCCTCCTACGTTATGTCTCCAATATACCACTCTTACTTCCTAAGAGCCAGTTCCATTCTAAGAGTTATTTGTACAATTATGTCAATATCAGTTTAAGATAATTTTCTCTTTAATGAAATACATAGCTTCATAACTGGTTTTTACAACATGTTGAATTCCCACTAAAATATCACTGCAAAGAAAGGTTAACCAGTCGCCGTTTCTGATAGGGTGATTCTTTTGACTTGAAATTTGTTGCGTCTTATTCAGAAAAACATAGGCTTTAAAATGATGGCAACTCCATCATAGCCTTTCATTTAAACTTTTTACCCTCCCCTTTAGGCAAAAAAATATAAACTGCATCAAAAGATAGAAAAACAAGTTCAACAGAGTTATACTAAGTCTCAATTATTTACCTGGACCCATGTAAGAAAAATGAAGGGGTTCCATACTTTTTCAAGACCCTCTGTTCAGAAAGATTAACAAGTCACCATTTCTGGTAGGGTGGTTCTTTTGACTTGACATTTAAGGCATCTTATTTGAAATAAAATAGGCTTTAACATGATGGGCAACTCATCATAGCCTTTCATTCAAACTTTTTACAATATCCTCCTCAGGCCCTCCACTCTAGGTTGAAAAAAATTACAAAACTGTATCAAAAGATAGAAAAAACCTTTCTGCATAGGTATACTAAATCTCAATCATTTATCTGGACCCCTTTAAGAGAAATAAAAGTGGTTCCATACATTTTCAATACCCTGTATATACATATATACAAGGTAGGCATCTCTAAAAATACAAAATTTTAAATGAGCTTAATTTATTAGTGACGTTGAAAAAGCTGAGGAATGGAATTCCATAAACAAAAATAACAAACTTCGCCATAATGAGGTCCGTTAAAATGAGTTTCTATTGTAATACTTTAAATCACCATATTCTATCCCCGTATTGTCCCTGTCATTGCTGGTATATGTTAATGATTGTTATATTATTGCTTAAATTGTATTGTGTGGGATGCTAATTTAATGAACTCTTAGTTTTACAGTACAACATAACTTTTCATTATATTATAAATTTTTGCTCCTTCACCTACAGTACAGGTAAAATCCTCATCGCTATCACATGGTAATATTAGAGTAGAATATAATAAATTCCAAATTATTTGATGCATTCAAACTAATCAAGGAAAAGCAGTTGTAGAAGTAGGTGGTCACAGAGGAGCGTTGCTATCAGTATTGTAAAGCCTGAGTATGATGCGGCCTGAGCACTGAACATCTATGGCTCAACGTTGCTTCTATTGCTGTGATTGAGATTGACTAAAATAACTAAAACTACCTGTCATTGAGTAATCATCAATCACAAAATTCCTATAATTTTGCTGCAGGAAGGGTGGCTGGCCCATCCCAGTGGCCGAATCTCTATTTTAACGTTTTCTACACCGTGTTTTTTATATTTCCTAATTTTTACTGCAACAATATAAATATTACACTTTATTTCATGCATTTCTTATATTTTTGTTATTTTTATATCAAGTTTTTATGTCCATTTATGTATATGTCATTTCATCTACTGTATAACTATGTAAAGTCTAAATATAAACAACAATATAGAGCTGATTGAAAAAAAAAAAGAAAAAAAAACAAGAAAAAGATGTCCTCCTTTTCCTCTTATTATCAGTAAAGATTTGCAAAACCAGTGTTCCTTGCACCCATAACAGAAACCCTGATTCCGTCAACTTCCTTCCCCCATACAGTTTATTTGAGGTGCCTTTACACAGTTGCACAAAAAAAGTATCTGCTTGAGCTGTATTTTAACTGACTATCCCCTGTGCTGCACCTGGTTATTGTTCAATCTCGCTCGTCCGTTTCAACACTGATGGTGACTTGGTATTTTTATGTTAGCAGACCGTGACGTTACTATAATGTAACTCTGCATTGAAGGGTTAACAAGAATTATGAAATCTTATTAAAAGCCAGCGCATTTTGATAATGGGTTACTTAAAAGTTTTATGGTATGTATGAAGAGGTTTTAAGTGGACAACATTCTACATAAAATTAGATTGATTTTTTTTTAATAGTTATTTGCATTCTCTCAAACATATACTTAGCCCTGTTAGCTGTTGGTTAATGCTGACTTTTTGAAATAAAAGTAACTGCCTTTCAGAAAGATGACATTGCAAATATAATAAATAACATATATAATTATAAAATTGTTGAGATATGACCAAATTACTTGACTCGGTATCGGCGATTGTTTTAAATCTGTCAAGTATGAAGTCTAGTAATGGTAATGTATTGTTGCAGACAACGTATGAAGGGACAAGCCTCAAGCTGAGTATCCCAAGATGAATAAGAAGTGAGTGCATGTAGTATGCATGGTGCTTGTAGGATTTCCCCATCCTGGTTAACTTACACCTGTTTTAAAAATTGTGGTTACCTTAATTTCTTTAAGTAGTTTGGATTAACAAGCCCAACCATTAATGATTAAGTAGCAATTTGATAAATATCATGTTTTTGTAGTTACGTTGAGAATTCTTCTGCTCAAATAAAAGTATACATTATTAAATTCTGGTTAAGTTTACTACAGAATTACATTTAATTATGTTCAAGAACAAATAGAAACAGTATGTTACTAGCTACAGTCAGCGAGTAATTTTCATGGACCTTTCTACTTCCTCTAAGAATTAAAGTTAAATGTTTGAGTTTTCTTTAAAAAATGTTTTGTAATACTGAAGCTAATCCAATCATTACCTATTAAATCATTATGATCTGAATAAAGTATGTATTAACTTTAGTTATCTTTTTTAATATAGGTTATGGATTTCTATAATCTTAAAAATTTAGGTATTCATTGCATTGTTTATAGCAATAGAGCCTTTATGTAGTGAGAGATTGGGGCATAAAGAATAACAAATTAATATTAGAGATGTAATGAGTTTTTTCGTTTTAACCATTATTCAGTTATATTCACATTTGTTTCAGTTCATTTTGAAATATTATAATGTGAATGGACAATAATAATTTAGGAACTTATAAAATAAGTTAAGAATTTTTATTCTAACCCTTACATTAAAAATAAGTTATTACTTTATTTTATTTATGTATCATTTTAATATTAAAAATATTTTTAAAAGAAGTAAATATTCAAAGTCAGTCAACTGAGTTACAGTTTTATTTTCAGTATTAATCTTGTTTCCAGTCATAGATTTTATTACCCTAAACAATAGGCTCTGTAGAGTAGAATATTTGCCATAAAACTGCGCTTATGTATGCATGGAATCACATCAGTGAGTAACTAGTATTTGTAGTTTTGTTTCGATTGCTTGAAAATACTTCACCTTGTAGCAGTTTACATGGGTACTAAGGAAGTTACTTGCTTTTTGACTATCTATCTTTAAAAATAATTTAAACTACAATTTTTCACATCTCATCGAAGTTTCTTTACACAGAACCCATCTGAGCAAAATGAATGAAGATTTCAGGTAGTTTATGACTTTAATTTTTTATGTGTAGCATAAACATACCATAGCTAAAACTATTATTCTGCATGGATTACATAATAACATAGAACCTATTTAATTGCAAAACTTATGTACGTGTTTGGGTGGGCGTGTAGGTCAATATTAACGTATGTGTTCAATAACTCCATGCATGCATTGCTGAGTGGGAGAATACCACTTTGTGCTTAGGATGAATATCAAATAATACTGATTGGATGAATCTTTAAAAAATATATTGTGCAATATCCATTTGCTGAAAGGATTTTTGTTCAATCTAATAAATTTTTTATGCTAGGTTTTAATATCTCATGTAACGACCATTTAAAATGAAAGTCATGTATGACATTTCTGGTAGCTCAGACCAAAACTGTGTTGATTTAATTAATAAAGAAACCAATGATTATGTTATTTTATTAGTTTTAGAATATGATTTGTTACAATAAAAATAATTTTTTTCTCAGTCACAAAATATATTATCATTCATTACTTTTGTTCCCTCCCGATTTTCTTGTTGGGTAGCGATACCGGGAGTTTTAGTTGACGAAGATGCCAATTCATCTGAACACCCCACCTCCGCTAATGGGTAGACTTGGTTGCTCATATACTTCTTTAACACTGATATGTTTAAAGCGTTTTTCAGCACAGAAAACACCTGAAATAAAAAGCATATAAGTGATTTAAACAAGAGTACAATAAACTTATGAATGCTAGTATGAAAATGTTAATTTAGTTCTTCAAGGAGTTTGAGGATATATAATTTGAGATTACAAGAGAAGAATGATGGTTGTCACTGGACTATAATGGTTTAATATTTTTACCCATACATTTACAGTTTTAGTTTTAACATCTTCAGATTTATACCTATAATACTTATTGTATACTAATTTGTTGTACTCTACTATAGTACAGTTGGCTCAGCCTAAAGGTATGTATGACCTAGAGGAAAGGTTAATAGAAGCAGGACAGGGTCCCTACAGGGTACTTTTCTAAAATAATACTGATCAGGTGATTAAAAACGAGAAAATATTAAATACCGGTACTGGTGTAATATAAATGCACCGGAAACGAATCATTTTGTATAAGAGTCTGCAGAGGCTATCGGCCATGTTGGTTTTAATCCCATAAGAACAATGTTATTTTCCAACCGGACATAAGATCCAGTTTAATTTAATAGTTATTTTTAAACGGATTCACCAAACTGCATGTGATCAATAATGAAATTGCACATTGGAATTACTTAGTGAATTTCTAATCATTTTTTAGAAAAAAATGTAAAAAAATATTTAGTTAAAATTTTTTATTATTTTCAGCTATATTTCAAAACTAGGCGTATCTATTCAAAATATGAAAAGCAAACACAACATGCAATATGATAACGTTAACCTCATACACAACATTGTGAATTAACCCTCCACATGATGACTATTTCACTTTAAAATGATAGGACATTTTCAGGCTAATTGCATGCTTTCCTTAAAAAATTACAAAAAAATAGAAATCATTGAGAAAATACCAAGTGTTATACATCAAAATGTTCATAATAACATGCTCTACAAGTTAGTAATAAAAATACAAATTTACCATTATTTCAAAAAAATGTTTTTCTTCTTAGTCGGCAGGGTGATGTAAAAAAAAAAAAAGTTCCAACTTTGAGGTGGTATATATATATAAACTAATTTGTTGCAGTAAAAATTCCAAAATACCTAAAATGTTCCAAATTTAATTGTGAGTTGAAAACATATCACATGAATAAAAAAAACAAAAACTAACACTGAGAACTTTTACAAATGTAAAAATGTTCCGATGGTAAATTTAGACTATTATTGTAATACTTGAAATATGCAAAGTTTTTTTCTCAATAAACCACTTATAACTGTTATTATTTTGATTCAAATAGAAGCCTAAAAGTATATTATGTATAAACAAAAAAATTAACCATTTGAAGAAATATATAAACCTTTATATATGTATATATATATATATATATATATATATATATATATATAAGTCTGTTCCAATGTCACCTGACTGGTTACTTACATCACTGTCACTTGCGCCGCTAAGATCATCTAAACACTCCCTAATCGCACTAGAACGGCTTAGTTCAGTCATAATAAAACATAAACTAACACTACATACGAGAATAACAACAATAAAAACAGTAAACAAACATGTACAGCATATAACAACAGCAAATCAAAACAACTACTGACACACTACAGCTGGACACTACGCAAGATAGCAAACCCAATCAGCTGTTTGTTATAGCCCCACTACTTCCAAAGACTTCCAAATATCGATTCCAGTTATACTGGTAGAAAGGGAATTTATTCCTCTTTAATACTATATAACGATCAAGATTATTGCGTAGCCGGTTACAGTTGTAATTTTACGAAAACTAATAGTCTCACAGTGCGACTCTATCAGTACAGAAGGGTCTAACTGAGTCGCACCATGCGACTTTATCATATGGAGGGTTAATAAAGAAAAAATATGGATACACAAATATTGTTGTTATGGGATTAAAACCAACATGGCCAACAGCCTCTACAGACTCTTTATTCTTTTTTGTATTTTAATTCATTGCAACTAATTATCGCTGTTTCTGAATCGTCTCTTTGGCAAGTTCTTTCTATTCATTAGGCCTAGATAACATTTCTAATAAATATTAATACGTTTACTTTTTATTTAAATACAGTAATCTCAATTTAATAAATAAATAACATATGCTTTTGACATTTTAAAACTAGGTATATGGAAAATTTGATTTTTTTGTAACATCTGTGTGATCATAACATAATATTATTTAATAAATAGTGTTTAGGGATTTGTAAAATATTTATTGGTCTTTGGTCGAAAAATATGAAATAGTTCTATGTCTATTTATACGTAATAAAATATTTTATTGGAATGTTTGAGATTTTCTTAAATTAGTTACATTTTTCCAATAAAGAACTCAAAGAAGAAATAGTTTTATGTCGTCAGAACAGTTAATACAGAGGAGTCCGGGAGCAGTTATGCTGGCCTATCTGTAGGTATGAGGTTTCTTGCTTTTTAGTGAGTGCAGGTTTATTTTTAAACCTTTCAATTTATCACCAGAGAATTTTAAAACTCTAGAACTGTACAGATTAAAGAAATTACAGTTTAGTTTATTGTACCTAGGCAAATTGAAGGAGGGAGGGAGGGATGGCTCAGTTCCCCCTGCAGAATGAATTGCAGTTCAGTATTATACTTCAAAACTATAATGTACGGCTTGGTAACTATCTTTAAAGCACTGATTTCCTATTGGCATGAATTAACTCTCGAACCCATCACTATTTGTTTCTACAATGTGTAAAAATTCATAGAAATTACTACAAATATACAGTGTGATTTTTTTAATGTGTGCCACCATTGAGATCTTTTAAACCTGTAGAGATACAACAAACTTTAAATGGGGAACTTTACCTCAATTTATATGCTCATTACAATTATATAGGTCAAATTTTAAAATTTGGTCGCCATTTCCCAATATGGCGGTCAACTTTGAAATTTCTTATGGGAATCCCCATTTTTTATGATGATTTACTAGTAATTCTAAGAATTTTTATTCTTCTTATTTTTTTTATGTACTTAACCGTTTGCCTCTAGGAGTGCTAAAAGTTTCAGAAATCCTTATTTGAACAATTTCTTAAAGAGGAATCTTCTACCATTTACAAAAATAAAGCTTAACTGCATTTTTTTATTCAATCCAATTTTGAAAAGTGCTTCAATACATTTTTTAAACAAAAAATTACAATCACGTAGTTAAAATTTTAAAATTCCGTCGCCATTTTCCAATTAGCGAGTAACTTTGAAATTACTTATACCCCTATTTTTTATGATGGATTTAGGTTTGACTAGTGATTCTAAGATTTTCTTATTCTTGGTATTATTTTGATATACTTAACAGTTTTTCTGCTAGCAGTGCTGAAAGTTTCAGAAATTCTTAGTTTAACAGCGCTTCTAGTGGTGAAACGGTTAAGTATATCAAAATAATATCAAGAATAAAACAGTCATTAGTAAAATCACTAGTAAAACCTAAAACCATCATAAAGAATAGGGATTCCCATAAGAAATTTCAAAGTTGACTGCCAAATTGGAAAATGGCGACCGAATTTTAAAATTTGATCTACGTAATTGTAATGAGCATAAAAAATGAGGTAAAGTTTCCCATTTAAAGTTTGTTGTATCTCTACAGGTTTAAAAGATCCCAATGGTGACACACTTTAAAAAATGAGGTAAAGTTCCCCATTTAAAGTTTGTTGTATCTCTACAGGTTTAAAAGATCCCAATGGTGACACACTTTAAAAAATGAGGTAAAGTTCCCCATTTAAAGTTTGTTGTATCTCTACAGGTTTAAAAGATCCCAATGGTGATACACTGTGAATATTACTTATTATGTATCATTTTATTTACAATACTACAATTAACTTGCGTAAGAAAAATGTATTACTCTATATTGAAATGTTGACGTGGTTTTGGGATTCTAAAAAAAATTGTTTCTCTAAAACACATTACATGTTTATTCTACGATGGGAAAAAATAATATTCATTATACAACTATTCTAAGGTAGCCATTTTGCACATTATTGAATGATTTTTTGATAAAATATAGCTCATATATACATTATTTATATAAACAAAATATATAATACTAAAAACAACTGTAACTACCAACTACATTAGTGTACAGCGACTGCAACAGCTGGTCAATTATCATGTTTCAATGATACACTGTTTCCATGGACAACAAAATCTTCTATAAACAGATTTTAAAATAGGTGGTCAAAATTACCATTTCAAAAGATACTAAATTTGAACATAAATTCCATTTTTCACGAACTTACAATCAGTGGTTTCGGGAAGCTGAGTTAATACATCGTCCCTTTGACTCACTTTTAACTTACAGAATATTTCTTATCATGCCGAGGAAACCCTAGGAGAGATGCTTTTCATATCATCTCAGGTAAAATATGAGTTAAAAAAAATCATTAGAGATATTAACCCTCCGGGTGATATGTGTTCTGACCCATGGTGATGAGCCATTTTTTGGGCTAAACGCGCTTATGTAAAAATATTATTTTTACAACCTTTATATGCTTTAAAAGTCATTGTCTTATATATCATTTTAATCTATACATTCTAAGGTATCAAAAACTAAAGTATAAGTAAGCTTTTCTCCATATTATGATCCAGTATGGTGTATTAAATGTGAAATTATTTTTACAAAAAAAAAATTTTTCAAGTTCTCACAAACACTACAACACTATATATACAATTATTTAAACTTCTGATATAGCCATTTTATTCACTTTTTTATGTACATTTAGAAAAACTACACTTCAGCTGCTCCCTTTATAAAACAAAAAATGTATATTTACAATATTGAAACTATATACATGGGTTTTTTGTAAACAACATGTTGAAAAACATCGATATATCGAATAACTGAGTAATCGATTATATTCCATAGAGGATGTTTAAGTAAACAAAATATATGTGTAAATATTCATTCTTGAAAGGTCAAACTTTTGGATGTTTGGATTGTAAAATCTGTTATCCCTCATTTTTCCACATTTGAGTATAATCTGCTATCTTAAAAATAACTTTAAAAATAATTCTGGTTTTTTAAATGTCTGGCCTGTGGAAGTACTCTAGAGACTAGTATTGGTAGTTGAAAATAAATATTTACAGTCTCAATTTTCTACAGACTACAAATATTACTCCGTAACCTTATAATATTTAAAAACTGACAATTTAATCATGATCTTTGGAAATAATGACGGCTGAATCCAGTAACCAATATTTTTAATAACCCAAGGGTTCCTAAGAAGATTTTTGCAGAATTGAGATCTTCTCAATATGCAGTAGCAGAGCTACACTTTTATTGAGCTAGTATTGTAATTGGTTATAAAATTTGTCTAACCATGTGTATAGACCATTTAGCTGTCTATGTTAATGTCACCCATACTCTGGTAGACAATTTATTACCACTCTACCAGTGCCATAAAAACATTTGCAAATAAGTTTTTTCAACCTTCTTTTTAGGAACCTTTCCTAAATGCATTAATAAAAATATCATGCTTCTATTGTATTTACTGTATTCAAGTAACTTTTTTAATGATTTCTATTGCTGCATCTTACTTATTTGTTTTTACTGCATGAATAAGCCAAAAAGTGGATACACACTAAAATTTCTAGTTAAAATACTCTAAAAAAATAATTGTTTATAGATAAATATGTAAGGAGTTACATTTGTGCAGCTAAAATTTTCTTTAACTATAATCAGACAGAGTTTAAATTTAGATTACATTTTGAAAAAACAAAACTCAACTTAAAAATAACAAAGTTCCACAGGCACGATCTCTTGAACAGCAGACTTTGTACTACCGTGCTAAATATATCTCTGTTTGCAAAATAGGAATTTAAAAACAGCTTAACCTGACCTTAACATATTATAGAAAATGTTGTCTTTGAACAAAATTAGTTTAGGGCTTTGATTTGCTGGTTTAAAAAAGTGTAACAGCCATTGGGTTCTTAAAAAAGAGGTATGAAGACATTTTGTATTCTTATGTTAAACACAATAGACAAGTTTTAAAATAAATCTACCTAAAATAATACAAACCTGATTAATGGCCATCAAAACTGGAGGCATCCATTGTGGCGTCTTTGAGCACATCATAGTTTCCATGAAAAAACAAAATAAACTCGGAGAAAGTAGGAAGGTTGGTAATGTAACGGCCCACCTTGTTGATCTGAGCAATATATCATTTTTAACCCTGGTACTGTCATCTTTGTCAATCAGCACTTGCATAGCAGCCTTGTAATGAAATATGACAGCTCCAAAAGTAGGAATCAAGTAGCAGATCAACATCAAAAATATGAAGTAGACTCTTTCATCATGGTTTTTTAAGGAGCACTTTTTATGGCATTGGAAGCTATTGCCGGATGATATTAGAATTTTTTTGGATATATCGTTATTCTCTCCATTTTTATTTGATGTGTTTCTACTGAATGTTGTGTTTTCTAATAAAGAAATATCGTATATAATATTTGAAAGGTTGACTGTGTTGTTTGCATCCAATCTTATTGATGTACGATTATTCATAGATTGATTATCTACAAAAACGATTGATTCATCATCAACATAATCTTCATTTCTTGTATTCAAAGATTGAATTATTTCACTAAATATAATATCAGAATCCTGAAAACTACTTTCTGTTTGTTTCGTTGGAACTAATTTTGACAAGTTTGCTTCAGTTGCTGTTTCTTCTACTAACTTGTGTATTTTCCACACAATGTCTTCAGCGCCATTGGACATATTTATTCTGTTATTTTGAAAAACTATTATGTCAGATATAGATTTATTTGTATCTTGTAAAAAATTATTGAAAATATCACTTTGATATGAATCAAAAATAGGCTCTGTGACTTCACATTTTTCTTTGTAAACGTATGATAGCATTGTGCTAGGCAAACAGTGAAATTGGTTTTCATTTAATTTTCTACTTTCTTTTTGGGGTGTGAACATTAAAAGACTCAAGAGAAATAAGCTTGGAATTGAGAATTGAGGTAGTGTGCATAGTATTATATCTTTAAATCTTGATCTTGACTTGCAGTGAGACTTAATTGTATTCCAACATTGATAATTCCAAGTCATGGTTGATATTGATCCATATATGAAAGGCATCAAATGCTTAGCATTTTTAAAAAGAATATCTGTTACATTACAAAAATGAGCCGTTTTCAGAATGCTTATTAAAACAACCGAACCAGAAACAACAGCCATGATTGCATCAAATATTGCTACTAAGGATAAACCACTGAATTGTTCATGTTTATTAAGGATTGCTATAGTAAATATTACCCCAAATCCTATTATGATTAATAAAATAGACGAAATAAAACTTACATAAGTTTCTATCATAGCTAATTTAATAGATTTATATAAATCATAGTGTCTGTGATAGAATGAAAATTATGTCTCAGTAGAGTAACACAAAGAACCAAACAGCACTGTGACAGAGAGCAGACTAACAGCACCTGATGAGGGCAGATAGTGCCCACATAGTGCCCTCATCACAGTGTCATAGATCAGGTTTTTATGAATGAAACATAAATAAGTCAATGCTAGCACTGAAACTGGAGTTTTGTTAGTTCATTTTAGGTCACATATCTGTTTGATTTATTAAAAAGGGTCAAAGCTGTAGTCAGAAAAAAAATTGAATGTGAGTAGTTTAATTGTTTTTATAAAGCATATTAATAATATAAGGTGACTATTGTTTGGGAATTAGTAGATGTAGTTATAATTATGAATAAAGATTAACATTCCTTAAGGGGAGCACGCCGTGGCGGGGGTTAAAAAATTCAATTTTTTTATTATTATCTTTAAAAAATCTCCATTTCATCCTGTTTAAGAAAATATGTAACACTTGGTACTTTCCTTGCTTTTTATGGTTAAAAAAAATTAAAACAAGAATGGCGTTGATGTATTCAGCTTGCCTCAACGTCTTACTTTTTTATGTTTTGTCTAGCCTATGTCTTGATTCATTTATAATCATTTATATATAATACAATACTCACGTGATATATAATACAAGTTATATGAACATAAAAACTCTCTACCTGAAGAAGTAATTAATGTAATAAAGCCAGTTTACAAAGATTTGTCGGATCCAAAATTGTTAAAACGTTGTTTGCATGGAAAGACTCAAAATCCGAATGAGAGCTTTAATAGTGTGATTTGGAGTAGGGTTCCAAAAACTACATTTGTAGGGCTTAAAACTCTTCAGATTGGAGTAAATGACTCCGTTATAAGCTTCAATGGGGGTGCCATTGGTAAAGCTAATGTGTTTGAAAGATTGGGAATAACACCTGGGAAGTTTATGATTGAAGGACTGAAGAAAATTGATGAAAATAGAATAAAAAAAGCAAATAAAGAGGTTCAAGAGGAAAATAAGAAAAAAGGGTTAGGAGAAGGTTGCTCAAGAGAAGAAAAGAAGATACTGATTGTCAGGATTATGTTCCAGGAGGTTTTTAGTGTGTATTTGCTAGTTTAGACTTTAAATGGATTTTCCCGAAAGTTACTTTTTTCAGTGTTTAGGTACCGTTTTCTCCCGAACTATTAGGCCTACAGACTTCAAAATTTATACACATAATTTACACTTCTTGGCGAGTAGTTTAATCCATTTTTATGAAATTATATCAAGTTTTAAGTAGTCTAAAAAAATTTTGAACATTAAAATTAAAGATATTTTTATAGTATAAAAAAGAAATTTTTTTTCCTAAATAATTGTAGTAGCTAAATACTTCATAATGGAGTACTTCATTAATCAACATAAAAACAATAAGCTAAATAAAATTCATCACCCTAGATTTTATAGGTTATGAGAAACTTGTACCTAAATAGTAACATGTTTTCCCATTTAAATAGCATTGGAGGCCTCGCCGTGGCGTGCTCCCCTTAAAAAGTGTTAATATTAGTGAAAAGAAGAAACCTATGACTGCAACCTGATGCTTCTTGAAATTTATTTGTATTTAGTAGGGATACAAATAAATATTTCTTAACAACTAGTTCTTCCGGTGTCAACCGCGTCAAAGGACTATTTACAATATATACAGTTCCAGACGTTTCGCCCATGCTACGATGTGGCATCCTCAGTGGTTAGGCTGAGACTGTATAAATCTCAGCCTAACCACTGAGGATGCCACATCGTAGCATGGGCGAAACGTCTGGAACTGTATATATTGTAAATAGTCCTTTGACGCGGTTGACACCGGAAGAACTAGTTGTTAATAATGACTCCAGCCGCTTAAGCTTACGAAATAGGATAAATATTTCTTGTTGAAACGAAGCTTAAGTAATTGAGCTAATAAGAACACTGTAATAATGGATTTCATGAAAAATTAGGTCCAATAATTGCCTTCACAATTGAGGTATTAACAAGTGATCTTAGGTAAGTATCTATTGACCTTCGTAGATTATATTACAATTGTCGAGCCATGAAGTTAATTTGCAATACATACTTATTAAATTAATTTGCAATAAATTTTGATTTGTAAATTTCAAGATCAGCACCTTTAAGAATAAACAACTTAAAAGTAAAATTAAGTTTTTTGTTTTTGAAAAGATTAGTAGAAATTAGTTTTTTACTATCAATACAATAAACTTTTAAAAGATATAATTAGATTATTGTGTCTATCTTTAACTAAAAGGCTACTTTTTCCTTGTAGGAATTCAATAGGCCTATAGTTCATTACATATGTTGTTGACTAAAATTATTGTTTCTGAAGGAGGTGGGGTGCTTATGAATTTTCTAATAGTAGTCATATATGTAAAGAGGTAGTAAGACTACCTGTATCCATGTTCATAGAAAGGATGATCAGTCTAACAGTAGTCTGGTGTAGGAATGGCGTCTGCCTTTACAATAAGGGAGGATCTCTTTCATATTTACCAACATTTATACAATCAGCTGAAAAGAAAATGACATTTAAAAATAGTTACAAACATGGTTGCAGGTTGTTCTATGCGATGTCCCGTCGCCGTGTGTCATGTCCGCAGATGACCCAGCAGCTGTGGGATGCAATCAAAACCATTCGTTATCAACGACAGGTTTCAGACCTTGATCGCATCGCTCGCTTCATGAGTAGAGTTCACAATGTCGGTTTAGGTAAGTCACTTTACACCAGAATATCTAGTAAGAATTTATAAACATTATAATTACTGTTTATAATTGTGATAAGAATTTGTTCACACCATTCTGATTCTTTGGGTTTCTATTAACACTGAACAAGTCTGTTTCCTGTTATGTATTTGATTAGTGCTGAATTAATATATATTCACTTGAAATAGAATACAAAAATGTCCTAACGTTTAATATACCACTTTTATAAATAATGTTCTTTATGCTTTTATTTCTAGAAAGCAAATGATATTGCTGGATAATTGTACTGGTTGTATTTTTATTAGATTAGAATCACTTATGATTTGGCCACCGTGGACCAGATTGATCTTGATCCGCTTGAGCAGATATCAAATTTGTTTACAAAAAATAAGGGTAGTTTGGTCATCAGAAGTTTTTGAATTACAGTGTTTATATTTAAATGTTAATCATTTTATTATTTATTTAATAATGCAGAAAATGAAAATGAAAAAGCCTTTATTTAGTGGCGAAGTTAGGACTTTACAGTCATCTCTTCCAGTTAACCACGTGAACATATAACAATAAAAATATTCAATTCATATTTAACAATACGCAATACAAAATAGGAATCACAAATTATAATCTAAAAGTTTAGTAATAAAAAGGTTTATTAAATAACCTAGATTAATGGAATAAGCAAAATTGCAGCTAATAAAATAAAATTTTTTACTAAATAAAAATCTAATGTAAATAAAATTTCTTATAACAAAAACCAATTAAACTAACAAGAAAGCATACAAATTTTAAAGAAAAATAAAAACCCAATTCTACGGAAAAGTTAAACAACAAAAGAAAAATGAACACGAGAGGAAATGAATACAGAAAGCATTTTCTGTGAAATGTTTGTTTTGATCTCATGAATTTCAAAGCAAGTTAATTAATTTTAAGTCTCAATTAACTAAGCACATCGCATACATTAACTGCTCCTAGAACCACTGTATTAAAGAACTTTTCGAACAGTAAAATTTGTCTGTAATTAAGCCTAGAGCCTACCCTCATAGCAGTGACAATCTGTTGATGGTGTGTTGTAGTTGTTTTAATTTTAGTTTTGATAAATGATTAATGAATATTTATTATGATAATAATATTGTAAAGTGAAATAAAATATTTAGAATCATATTTTAAATATAACCAACATATTTTGCTACAATTTATTTTCCACCTTTAATATTTGTGTAGGATAGTGATGTTCCAAGATTTCACCACTCCTTAAATGGTCTCTCCTTTTCAATTTAAATTTTAATTATTTAAAAATGAATTTAGAACATTTTAATATAGCATACATTTTATCTTTTCATATATTAGTTGGATATTAGAGTAAACCATTTTGATAATGGATAGAAAATGGTTTTCCTACAAATTAATAATTTATTATTTTTTCAGAGGAAGTCACACGTCAACTCAACTACTGTGTCAGAGATGGGTTGTTACACCTGACAAAAAGGGTAGGCTTTAAAGGCTCCAAAATAGGTGTTGAGACAGAAGGATACAAGTTACCACCTGTTGATAAGGTAAACTATCATTTTGTAAGATTGATTTTGTACGTTTTTTTGCATCTTCCTAATATAGGTAGCTTATTCCATTTTTAAAACCTATATTTATTTATTTATTCATAAGACGCTGATCCTCAAGATATGGGCGAATATGAATTTAGATATATTTGTTTAGTATTGATGGTGTTTTTAATTTTGTAATATACAACATAACTATCTCAGGAAAATAACAAATCAACATCACTCTAACTGCATTAAGAATGAACGTGGAAAAATACACTGCATTACCTGTTAGGTTGGACCTGTTTGGTTTTAGTATAAACATATGGCTTATTGTTTACATTCATGTTTATATTACATTAATTGTTTTTAAAATCAACTGTAATAAGTGATATTTTTAAGTTTGTGAATTATAATGGATATATTTTATTTAATATAAGTTATTTTGTATACTTCTTTATTTTTATTTGTCCTATTAAGGTAAACAAAATGATTACTGTAAACATGGAAATGGCATTCTGATGTAATCATATATAGTAGAGTTTCAGTTATCCGAGGTAATTAGGACTGAGGCCACCTCGGATACGTCAAAACTCAGATAATATGGAGGTTACGGTAAAAATTATGTAAAAAGCATAAAAATTTACAAACTAGTTTATTATAAGAAAAACGCAAAATACTGTAAAAAGTAGTAAATAGTAAAATATTGTAAATACTGTACAAAAGTAGGTAGATCAGGTTATGTCTTATAACATTTATTTTACCGCAGGATGACAAGAAGTTGGAAATAAGTATTCCATTTTAAAGCTAACAGTTGATAAAAAAACTACAATATTAGAATTTAATGGTAAAGATTTAATGTAATCTAAGCAGAGCATTCCTTCCTTCGTCTTAACCAATCTCCAGTATCATTGTTATTATTACATTACAAGTATAAACAATACTTTTCATATTTCATCCTTCTACGGTCCACAATAGTATTAGCCACTTCACTTGGTTTTATGTGCAGGGTACCTTTTACCTAACAAAATTTTCGTATTTATCCTGCCGTCTAATGCATTCTGCATTACACTCTTCATTCATTCAACATTTTAACAGAACAAAATTATCGTATCAATATCACATTTGTCGTACACATTGGCAACAAAACATTGATTGGTTCATCATTTCAATTTCATTATAATATATATAATATAAACAACAGTAAACTATTTACTATTCATATCAAAACACAGGAATAAAATATTGAACAATAACAGTAACAACAATAAATTACAACAATATACAGAGTCGACTAAGCCGATGGTCAGGTGATGATGTGTCATTAGTAATCATGTGTGCATTTGGGTAGAAAATTATTCCTAGAATTTGTAGTAGGGTACAGTATCATAAATAGGCCCTACAGCAACCTAACCTAGCACCAACAGCCAATAAAGACACTGGTCGCTTGTCAAACGATTATATGATGTATCATGCTGTATTTTTCCTTTTATTAATAGCTTTATATTTATTTTTCATCTTCTGATTACTAGATTAGTTAACCCAGAGGCTCAGTTGATAGGGACTCGGATAACCAAGATTATACTGTGTGTTTATTAACCTTACCTATAAAGAAATAAATAAAAAATCACACTCAATCTTGTGTATTTTATCATGGGCTCATTTTTAATGCTATGTGACTGTAGGTATGATATTGAACCTGAAAAAAACTTGTGACACAACATGCTCCTCTTTGTCATGACCTAGTAGTTCAAAACTTGTGACACAACATGTTCTCCTTTGTCATAGCTTGGTAGTTCAAAACTTGTAACACAACATGCTCCACTTTGTCATGGCCTAGTAGTTCAAAACTGGTGACAAACATGTTCTTCTTTGTCTTGGCCTAGTAGTACAAAAATTGTGACATAACATGCTCCTCTTTGTCATGGCCTAGTAGTTAAAAATCTGTGACACAACATACTCTTCTTTGTCATGTGTTAGTAGTTCAAAAACTGTGACACAACATACTCTTCTTTGTCATGTGTTAGTGTTCAAAACCTATGACACAACATGTTCTTCTTTGTCATGGCCTAGTATTTCAAAACCTGTGACACAACATACTCTTCTTTGTCATGGGTTAGTAGTTCAAAACTTGTGACACAACATGTTCTTCTTTGTCATGGCCTAGTAGTTCAAAACCTGTGACACAACATAACGTTTTTTTGTCATGTGTTAGTAGTTCAAAGCCTGTACACAACATGCTCCACTTTGTCATGGCCTAGTAGTACAAAACTTGTGACACAACACGCTCCTCTTTGTCATGGCCTAATAGTTCAAAACTTGTGGCACAACATACTCTTTTTTGTCATGTGTTAGTAGTTCAAAACCTGTGACACAACATAACGTTTTTTGTCATGTGTTAGTAGTTCATTGCCTGTACACAACATGTTCTTCTTTGTCATGGCCTAGTAGTTCAAAACTTGTGACACAACATGTTCTTCTTTGTCATGGCCTAGTAGTTCAAAACTTGTGACACAACATGCTCCTCTTTGTCATGTCTTAGTAGTTCAAAACCTGTGACACAACATGATCCTCTTTGTCATGGCCTAGTAGTTCAAAACTTGTGACACAACATACTCCTCTTTGTCATGGCCTAGTAGTTCAAAACCTGTGACACAACATACTCTTTTTTGTCTTGTGTTAGTAGTTCAAAATCTGTGACACAACGTACTCTTCTTTGTCATGTGTTAGTAGTTCAAAACTTGTGACACAATATGTTCTTCTTTGTCATGGCCTAGTAGTTTTTTTTTTTTAAACCACTCGCCAGTTGACATGAGCCTACAGGCCTGTGCGTCAACTATATTCAGCGAGTGAAGTACTGATCGTTGGCTCAGTGGGGATACGATCCTTGGACCTTGCCCTCCCCAATCCGAAGCCTTAGCCAGTGAGCCACCACGCCGGCACTCGTTGTTTTTGTTGTTCTCATAGTTGAAGTTGTTTTTGTAGTTCAAAACAAATAAATAGTCAAACAAAACTAGATAGAGCTGTAATACCTCCACTAAGGAGACAGGAACTACCATGTAAACACTAAACCCTAATATAACATAATTACTTTTTTATAGCCTTTATCTGTTAATTATTTCTAAATCCAGACCCAAGTTATAAACAATTCAATTCCTTGTTAACTACCAACATAATTCAATACCTACTATACTCTTTTTTTATTATAGTTATCAAACCCTTCAGTCTGATCTTTATCCCGTGTAAAATTTTATAGGTAGAGGTATTTAATTATTCATTCATTATTCATCTCTAAGACGCCGATTGTAGAGATATTGGTGAATATGAGAAGTGAATGAGTGAGATGAGTGTAGATGAATGATTGTAGTCATTGTTACTATTTGAGTTCGACTTAGCTTAGAAAGGACTATTTATTAATAGCCTAATAGCCATGGCAACTATGGGACCTAAAGCTTTACGTGGAATCCGAACCACGTAGTGTTGGTCTGATTTTCAGCTAACTGACAAGTCTGACACTCAAGTTCTCTCCCCTACACAACATCTGAACCTTGACCACCATTCAACACGGACACTCCAGACTTCTCTAGTAGGATCTACGTTGATGGCAACCACTGAGCGGACGCCGTATCGGTATTAAGACAACCGAGTATGGAACCTATCGCTTACCTATCTCCCAAACACTTTGTCCCCAAGTAGCTGGGCTACAGCACTGCGCCACCAGTTCCGACAATTGAAGGTTAAGATACAAATTATAATGATGTGTGAGTGAGTGTGTTTTTTTTTTACTTGTCCAAGTTTTAATATATAAAGAGAATAATGAATAAAACTAATTTATCATGTAGAATACTGTATAAAATAGCAATTTATAAATTGATATAATTATTATTTTACTGATGTTTTGGTATTTTAAAAGAAATGCATTGCTAAAATGAACATTCTAGTAAGATATTCCGGTATACAGGTACATTAATTGTCACATAACAGTTCACCATTTGTTGGCATGTAGGTGCACGGATGAAGGTGACAGCGTGTTTTTTTATGTGATCACGTTGGAGCTAGCAGTTTATTCCTTGGCAACTGCTGGTCTGTAGCAATATGCATAAAATCTAATCCAATATGAATTTTATTTGCCAGATTGAAAAAGATAGCCACGATTGGTATTGTTTTGAGTGCCACAGAGGAGGTGATGTGATTTCTTGCAATACCTGCCACCGAGTCTACCATCTGGCTTGTATTGCGAAGGAAGAGCTGCCAGAGACTGATGTGAAACACAAGTTTGTGTGTAATGTGTGCAAGGTAAGACAATAACTAATTAAAGGGAATACTCTTAGTGCTCGCATGATTATTGAAATTAATCCAAAGAAAAGGCGTTTATCTCTTGGTTTAAAATTATGACTTTGACCAAGACTTTAATCAGTTTAATTTAATATATTTATGTGACTGATTAATCTGATAACAAGTCAGGAAATGCATGCAGTCAGTAATAAGTTGAACTTAGATAGTCCAACATTGTGCTATATTTTATTATGTCTATTTTGTTTAACAAGTATTTTCTTTAAAGATATATTTGAACAATTAATTATATGTAACATAATACAAATTTTAAAATAGACACATAGTTAATTGGAATATATTTTCCTCACATCCAAGGGGAGGAGAAAATTATATTGTTGAAGGATGTTGAACAGAAGTGGACGCTTTCTGGATCTTAAATACACAATAATGGGTTGACACAGTATTGAATCATTTTGTGGTTGAGCAGAAAAAATCATTGAGTTAGTAAATAATCTTTTAGTTGGGAGAGATGTTTAGTCAAAAATCAATTCCTCTCACTTTTAATCTTGAAAATGTACATCATAATGTGATCCAAACCTCAGGAGTGAGTCCTAATAGAATTTTTCACCTATTTTGAAGGTTACATCAGATATCAAACCCATGCCACCTGCGTGGTGAGCCGCTCCTCAGCCACCTGAGAAAAAATTTATAGCAGCAAATTAAATATTTATTTATGTAAGGATTGTAACAGCACTAAGTACTTAAACGTATGATAATCACATCAGCCTTTTCCAATTGTATAGAATTCTTGGAGGGAGGTGTCATGCATGAGTCAGTCAACCAGATTTAGTTACTGAGGGTAGTTCCAGTCAGAGCTCTGATGTTGATCCCCTTAAAATTGTTTTAGTCTTCTATCAATGCTGACTTCTTTTAAATAAAGCTGCTTTATATAAAGAAGTATTTATATGTATGTTTTGTGTTGTACTTACTATTTGTTTTGGGAGAAATGATTCTATAACTAAAATTGTTAGCTAGGAAGTAGGTGATCTGTCAGTCTAATTTTGATTTTTTAAATCTGTAAACTCTTAGCTTTCTGGACACATATTCAGTTCAGCTAAGGCTCACTCTGACAAGTGAGTAACTGTCAAGCTGTATTAGTGAGCTACAGATCAGTTAGGCATCTTGATTCTAGTCAAAGAGAATTCTTTTCTTCAGAAATACAAGAGGGTTTTCTGGATGGGCTGTATTAAAACCAGACGTGGGACAGAATTTTATAATTACAGTTGATTAATTGTTCTTAATTGGGTCCTGCGTTAGTGATTTTGAATGATCTCAGTTTTATGTGTTATATGTTTGTATAATTTTATCAGATTCTTCAGGATTGGTTAACTAGACTATGCATACATTGATATAGGAATTTATACCATGATGCACCCTGACAAAATAACAAGTTGATAATTAATTGTGTTTTATAGATGATTGAAACCAAAGACGAGAGCTTTGACATGAAAAAAAGTCAACTGAACAGGCTGTTGAAACTAACTTTAAGACGTCTAAAGCAACTGGTAAGTCTTACCTTACACAAACTTGAATATTTTCAGGAAATGAAAATTAGTTAATTTATTGTATACTAGCTGTACCCGCCCGCTTCGCCGGTCATAATATCGAGTTTGATTTAGAACCTAATAGCTGAAAGAATTCGAGCATTTTTGCTTCTTCTACCAATATTAGATTTTTTAGGAGGCATGTCATAAAAAGTAAACTGCAAAACAAATAACTATTTATTTTTTATTTTCACGTTTCACCACATGTTTTAATTACCGAGGAAAAAAGGTTAACACCAAATACAGATCACCTGATCAAGTAAAAGTAGTGTGTGCTACACTCTCAAGGTGAAATGTAGAACTACAATAAATCAAAACATATACAGTACTGTTGTTGTGAGAACTTCAATCTGCTTATGGCATGTGAAACTACATTAAACCACACAGTCATATGTTTTTTGTAAACAATTCAGATTCTCCATTTGAATAACATAGGATCTTTAGGAGCCCGTGGGGCGGGACCCTGTGGACGGATCTGCATCAAACTTCACAGAAACCATCTCGGGAGTATACAGGACAACATCCTAAAGTTTCATGGCGATCGGTTGGATGGTTTGGCAGCGCATAAACTTCAAACATATATATATATATATATATATATACTAGCTGATCCCGGCGGATGTTGTCTCGCCTTTCATTTTTCATAGAATACCAAAATAAAGCAATAAAGATAATTATAAAAAAACCATTATTTATTAAATGAGTGCAAGAGGGTAAACAATATTTTTGGTCTTCTTATTTGGTGTATAAATGTAAAGGTTTTTTGGTGAGACTACTCTCGAGCAAGCGACGTATGTCATAAAAAGTAAGACTTTCAACTTTTTTAGGAGGCATGTCATAAAAAGTAAACTGCAAAACAAATAATTATTAATTTTTTATTTTCACGTTTCACCACATGTTTTAATTAGCGCGGAAAAAAGGTTAACACCAAATACAGATCACCTGATCAAGTAAAAGTAGTGTGTGCTACACTCTCAAGGTGAAATGTAGAACTACAATAAATCAAAACATATACAGTACTGTTGTTGTGAGAACTTCAATCTGCTTATGGCATGTGAAACTACATTAAACCACACAGTCATATGTTTTTTGTAAACAATTCAGATTCTCCATTTGAATAACATGGGATCTTTAGGAGCCCGTGGGGCGGGACCCTGTGGACGGATCTGCATCAAACTTCACAGAAACCATCTCGGGAGTATACAGGACAACATCCTAAAGTTTCATGGTGATCGGTTGGATGGTTTGGCAGTGCATAAACTTCAAACATATATACATATATACAAACATCCTCTTTTATAAATATAGATACAAACATCCTCTTTTATAAATATAGATACTGTGCTGCAATATTGAGTTCAGGAATTCTTATATTTTTAATTATTTAGTAATGATTCATAATTATATACATATATAAAAATGTAATATTAATCTTTTAACGAGTAAAGACACCATATATTGTCAGTGTGGCCCAAATTAGTAAAGATGCCAATTGAGTTTTTTGTTCATTTATTTTTAAAGTATTATAATTATGGTAAATAATCGCAGGGAACTGTAATTTACAAATATAAAATTTGAGTAATAATACGGAAATGTAATGCTATAAGTAAAACATCGTTTCATATGCACATTAATATATTTATACTAGCATGCTGCAGTTTGTAACAATTGTAGTTGTCCATAATTTCCCCACCTGAGTGCCGTGCAGTGAACTAACTCACCATTGACTTTGTCAATAGGTTATAGATTTAAATTTCAAAAGTAGGGTAATTTTTTCTCATTCATTTATAATTTGAATGCTATATGTTGTCTTTAGTTCACAACACACTATCCAAAGTTATTCCACTTGAGAGCATATTAAAAAATAACCAATTTACATTGGTTATTTTGCTGAAACAAACCTTTTTTGGCAATATTAGAACAAAAATGTCAATTATAGGAAATATTAAGTTAATTAGAAAAACTCGTCCTCCGAAATAATATTTTTCCAAGAACTGCTTACTTCTTTTAGGCCATATTTACATGTCATTTATTGGCATTTTATTGAACTAATTTTTATGTTTCTTGATATAACTTATCTCTAAGAGTTATTAAACTAAACATCTTTAATGATGTTATTTGTTCTCAAAGAAATAATAGTTTAATGGTTTTTAGTTTTAATGCACTGAGACAACTACTAACATTGCTTTTAATTTTAATATATAATGAAAGATATTAGCTTGTTTTCTTAAACTTCAAGATAAACTATGTTACTGTAAATTTTGTTTTGATTTGCATTTGAAGGTACATTTGTGAACCATCAAAATTATTAGTCTTGGGAAGGTTTTACTCATTTTGTTCATGCTTTTAGTCAGGAATTCGACCAAAAAGTCAAGAAAAGTAGGGAAAAAGAGATGATTTCAAATGGGAGTTTTAGAAGACACCCTGTAATTACACTATGTATTGCATTTAATTATGAATGTAGTATATATACTTTTGTAGTAACATTTGGTTATGAGCTTTTAATAGTAACATACTTGTACAAGGACTGGTTGATAATCTATATACTCCTCTCTACTGGAAAGTATTATATAAAAATAAGAATGAAAGGACATACAGTCATCAATGAGGTGGACCAACTGAAAATTTAGTCATCTCCCATTAATTAAATGAAGTTAAATCAATATGTGCTTTAGAAGTGTGGCCCACTCTCCTACAATCAATAACTGGGCCCATCGGGGATGAGTGCAAAAGTACCGGACTCAGGACACAGAAAAAAAAAAAAAAAAAAACAAGTTATGGTCAAAATGCAGTTTCGTTAAAAAAGAAAATTTTAAAATTTGAACAGTTATAAAAAGCGAAAAATTGAAAAAAATGGGCTGCTGCCAGTTTTAGGGTTCAAGAAAAATATTAAGCATAACCAAACATTAAATAAATATTGTCAAGCAAAAGATAAATAGACTATGAATATAAATAACAACAATAAATTACATAAAAAAGTAACACCTAACAAATACATGAATAAATAATAACAAAAGAATACACAACAAATAAATAAAAGATGACAAATTACTTAACCCTCAAATGGTTACCCGTTGGTTTTCTGATGTTAATGTGCAGGTCTGGTAGGTTATTCGTCAGTTTTCTGACGACTAGACATCGTTGTAAATAAACAACAACGGCTGGCTTGTTTGTAGTATAAATATTGCATGTAAGATTTAGTTCCATTCTACTGTTCTTAATCTATCGCTTTAGACGATTTATTTTGTTCTTTTTGTATACTTCTATAGTTTTTTTACAAAATTTAGTTTCTCATATTTTATCAATAGTTTCTCATAAAGGCATTTTTTATCGGTGCAATTATTAGGTTTTATGTATATGTAATATAAAAAATGTACGTATGGTGCTACCTATGTATTTATATATTCTAAAAGAATATGAAATTATCTATAATTTGGCTATTTAGGAACTTCAGATAAAGTGTTTATGTAATTTGTAGAGAGAGTGCAAACTTTTGAAAATGTGTTTACTTTTTTAAATTTTTTTGTCTATGTAACCTCCAATTTACAAATCTCTTAGGAAATCAGTTGCAATATTTTATTCCTAATTCTCTGTTTCATACTGAACAAGCATATATGCTACTTGATATTCTTTTGTAAATTATAGTTTTATGATTTATTAAAATAAACACTGCAACACTAGCAAAAAGGGGTAACCGCATAGAGTGCTACAGTGAACCATTAGAGGGTTAAAAGTTGTATAACAATGAGAGGCAGCATAAATTACGGGGCCTCGGGAACAAAAGAAATTTGGAAGGTTAGGCCAATTTCGAAGTTAAAAAAAAATTAAACAAAAGATTTAAAATGATAATTACACAGAATCCAGCGGGTGAAACTGGTGGCTCATAATGGGAGAACTAAATAATAACAAGCCCCAAGAACCCCGTTAACAACAAAACCCTATCACAGCAAACAAAAATTAAATAAAAAAATATAAAAATAAAACCTAACTGTACTCTCCTAGAAAGCCCGGAAAACCCCACCCTTAAACACAAGTCCTCACAAAACAACAGTTCCACCTAATCACGACAAATGAAACTCCACAGCAACACTATTAAAGTCAACAAATACCACAAGTCAAACAAACTTTTTTATAATATTTAGGTTTTTCTTATTTTTTTAAATTTTTATCTTGATCATAAAAACTTGCTGATAGCAGAAAAAAGGAAGTTTTCATGTGCATGCTGAAGTCTTCTGCCTGGAGAAACGATGAACAAGCACAGTGATGAAGGGGGGAAGAAGATGGTAGCTCCCTCTGGGTCGAAAAGAGGGCCAAATGGTCGGCACAGCCCATAGGTCCTCAGCTGTGTCCCCAGGCAATATCAAGGAGGAAGGCAATGCAAGTGAAGATCAATCTCCCCTCCCGAACCTAGAGCCAGAAGCCGAAAGACAGCCAACCATAAGGAAAATGACGACAGGCAGCAGTCCAATGACAGCGAACAAGACAGAACGAACATGAACAGGAAAACCAGAAGAACAAAAAGAAACACAGAGACGCACAAACTAAAACAAACAACAGTAATACAGGCCAACCAAGAGGCAACCTGACTCTGTGCTATGGCACAGAAAAGTTTCTTGAATCATTTGCTGTGACATCCTATGATTTGCATTATTATTTTCAGTGTTGTATTTAAAAGCATAATGTCCAACAGATGTTTAAACTTGTTTTTAAGGTCATTGAGAATGGTTGTGTTTGTATTTAGTGAATGGTGTAATATTAGGGTTACGAAAATCACCTTCTTTGAAGATTTGAGAGGTATTATTTAATTTTGAATATCCTTGGGACTAATTTGCAGAATTTCAAAAATAAATGTCTATTTATTAACAACTTTATGTATGCAGTTGCCAATGTCACTGACAGAACGCCATGTTCTGTGCAATGCCTCAGCGTCACCTTTCGTCTATGAAAGACAGGCTAGCATTAGGAGACCTAGTTCTGAGTTACCGAGCACAATCAAGTGGGTGAACGATGACAAGGACTTGTGGCGTCAAAAATATTTACTCTATAGGTAAGTGTACTTATACTAATTTGACATACCGTATATACTCGAATCTAAGCCGCACGCGAATCTAAGCCGCACCCCTTGTTTTTGATTGAAAATTAGGTAAAAAAGGCCACACTCGAATCTAAGCCGCACTTAGTTTACCGGGCAATATTATCCAGGAAAAACGGCAATCTAGCGATCACAAAATGAGCTCTATTAATTGACGAAAGTCATGTAAAGTGTATTTACAAATGAAGTATTGGTATAAGTTACTTAGTTACATGATGTATTTAAATAAAAACTAGTAATAAACTTGTTTTATTTATACCCATTTGTCCCAAAACTAGTTTTACACAAGAGTATTCCATAATTCATAGGCAAAGTATCTACCCAGTAAAGCGACTGGATACGGCAAGTGTTAACTGGACACTGAGGCTAAACTGCTTCAAGAAGGAAAGGAAGTGAGAGAGACCGATACAGTCCTACACTGTGTTTAACAATCACCTGTTCATGTGCTCTACCCACAGAAGCTTCTCTGTAGAGCCACAAACCTTATCTTGTACAGAACAAGCTCATGTAGGACAAAGAACAAGATGACAAGTGGAAGAAAACAAATACCGCTAAGCCCCGCCCCTCCTATCCCTGATTGGTGACCTCATTTTGACGTCACCCACTTCTATTGCAAAACAAACCACTTCCCCTTCCCACCCTTCTACATTTCTCCCCACTGTCTTTCAAGTGAGTGAGTGAGTCAAAACTCAAAAGTATTGAAGACGCATATTTTGTCCTAGAAGGACAGAGGTTGAAAGGAGAAGACAGGATAACAGAATGTTATGAAAGGAAGTGGGAAAGAGAATGCGTCCCTCACCTAGCACAAAAACTGAGTTATCGCAATGTTGCTTCCTCCCATCAATCTCCCTTCCCCTCCCCCCTGCAAACCTGTTTGAAGCCTCTCCCCATCACACACCCCCTTCCCCTCCCCTCCGTGATCCTTATCTCACCACTGCACCTGACTGACCGACTGTATAAATTAACTAGTGACTGTGCAGCTGTCTAGAAAACACTGCATAGACCCTCCATTTCACAGCCCAAAAGTTTAAATAATTGGTTTTTTGCCCTCAGAAATGCTTTTAGCACCACTTGGCATTTCAACTCTAATTGGGCGAATGTAAGCCGCACGCGAATCTAAGCCGCACCCTTGTTTTTGCGGTCAAATTGCGGTCAAAATAGTGGGGCTTAGATTTGAGTATATACGGTAATACACAAATGAAACCTTCTATAATTAATTACTTGTAATTATGAAAGTCTGAATAGAGGTAATAAATTGGTTTAAGTAGGCTTAGTTCGTAATGAGGTCTAATGATTATACCTTATATCTGAATATATTGATTCTGTACATAAACACGTATACATTACTCTTGAACTTGCAGCATTTTAAGATTGTAAATGCAAGCTACTTTATTCTTTAATATTCTTCAAATATTGCTCCTTTTTAGTTAGTTTGACATTGTTATATTACAATTTGTTTGTTAGAGCTCCATTTGTTGCTGGTAATAACTTCCCTTTACAAGAAGCGTCTTTATCTAGCATTTCAGTGGTAATACCTTGCTGCTGAAAACTCTAAAGAAAAACTGTATCTCAAATTACAAAATTTACCCTTGATACTATAAAAGTTAAAAAGAAAATGAAGAAAAATTAGTTTTTAATTAGTAGAAACAATAATAATCCTGAAGAAAAATGTAAAGTTGCTTCACATGGATTTGATACATTTTATGGAAGATTACAAAAGAAAAAAAATGTTCTCCAACAAAAGTGAAATTCGTCAAGGAAATGAAAATCTAAAACAAACAAAATAATTTCAAACATGGATTCAGACAGTACATATTTTACTAGCATATTAAGGCAGTTTGTTTATCAACATAAATCTGAAGAAAGCAAAGGATAACATTTCGACAAACAATAAGTCAGGAAATTAAAAACTTGTACTTCAACTTATCTATCATCAATGTTAAAGTACTAAAAAAAATAAATAAAATGGAAAGAGGAATGGTTGATTTTCATCCAACAACTTAATATTTTGAACTCCATTTATTTTGGCACCCGGTGCGCTGCCAGATCCATTTAATTCTTTTCAATTTTGCATATGTTTCTCATAAATAGTTAAAATATCCTATTATGTAAGCAGGTACTAAGTGTTATATACCTGCCCGCTTCACCGGTCATAATCACAGAACAAATATTGATTTTGATTAAATAATCGAAATGTGTAGCAAGCTATCAGTTTACACTGTATCAAATGTATATCCAATTTGGATCAGCTGATGTTATGTATAATGTATTACAGCTCTCAATTATTTTTAATTTAAAAAGTTTAGCCTACCAAAATGAAATGAAATGGTTTATTGTCACAGAAAATTACATTAGTGTTAAACAGATAATCTGCTACTAACTGGTGACTCGTCAATTGTTCAAAACTACTAACCTAAATAATTAAAAAAGAAGAAATAACAAAATAAAGAGGTTAAATCACCAACTAATCAATAATTTATACGCAATAACATACTTAATAAATTATTTTTCAGTGTATCTAAAATATAATGACCTCATCCTGCAGAAATTCGGAGATGGAGTAATAGCTTCGGTCAACTAGGAACTGCCTGAACTTTCTATAGAGCTGATTGACATTCCCCAAGCTTTTGTATTTCTGTGGTATTTTATTATAAATTTGTATTCCGCTACATAATGGACTATTTTCATATTTTCTTAATCTATGTTTTGGGGGCACGTAGTTTATTTTTACTTCTAGTATTATGGTTGTGGTTTACATTATTTTGTTGGTAAGAATATGTATTTTCATGTACATTTTTTACTACTTCCAACAAATACAATCCTCGGAATGTAAGAATACCAAGTTCTTCAAATGTTCTTCTGCAAGATTCTCTTGGGTTCATACCCATCATGACTCTTATCATTTTCTTTTGGGCTCTAAATATTTTTTCCCAATGTTTTGAACGTCCCCACATAATTATTCCATAGCGTAATATGGATTCAAAGTACGCAAAATACACCACTAACTTAATTCTCCTGCTCGCTATATGAGTCAGACATGACATGTTAAATATTGCCTTGTTCAGCCTCGAATTAATATTCTATGTGCGCTTTCCATTTGAGTGTTGAGTCAAAAACTAGACCAAGCAATATTTAACCTCAGCAACTATAGATACTTTAAACAATATCTGGAAATGAAATAAAAGATCAATAACCGATGTTGAACTTAGTCCACCTATGGAGTGGAACGGGAAAGTAGCGATGTCGAACTAAGTTCGCCTACGGAGCAAAAAAGGTTAATACTTACTAAATGGCTCAGGTCATCTAATTAGGGTGTGCGATGCATCGAAGAATCAATGCGATTTGATGCATCGAATCAACGCCAAAGTGACAAATTATTAAGAAATTTTAGGTTAGGTTAAAGGGCACTAGGCCAGGAATAAGTGAATGATACGAGAATTGTTGCGTAGATAATTGGAGTAGTGAAATAAATTACGTCTTCAACTTTGTTTTCGAATATTGCTAATAACAGTTGAATATTGCAGATAACATCAGTCCATTCATTATTGTGACTTGTTATCACTTTTTGTCTGATAGGGTACCTGGCCCATGCGTCCTTTTAATAAAACATTTCCCAATCAAAAAAGAGTATTATCTTGTTTCCTTATAAATTCAAACTTGTTGCATTTTTAACAATAAGTCACATTCGTCGATTATGATTCAGTTAGTCCGTTGGCACTGCGTAAAAATACTTTACTCAAGATTATTTGTGTTTAAAAAAGTATAATTAAACATTAATTGTTAAAAACAAGTCTATTAACATATATTTTCAACATTTTTATTCAAAAATATTTCAATTTAGAATTAATATAAATACTCATGTATTCAATATATTATATTTTATTGAATTTTTTTATATTGTTTTATTAATTTTAATATATTGGCTAAACAATAATGGATTGTTATACTTGAATAAAAATGATGCTTCTACAAAAATTCTGTGATATAGTATGCTTTATTTATCTATGCTTATGTAACTTTACATTAATATTTATTTCAGTCAACTCATTGTAAGTTAAAAAGTAATCAGTTATGTAGCTTCTTTCATTCTCCAACAATGATAGTGAATAACAATAATTAAGTTGTTTTCCATGGTGTTAAACATTCGTTACCACTGTACTTGCATATTCAATGCTACTATACGTGCATGGTTGAGCTTGGGCGGGTGGTTCATACCACTATATGTGTATGGGTGGGTGGTTGGGTCAATACCACTGTAGGCTACATACTATTTTTTTTATTTGAAATACTATTTTTTAACACTTGATAAAAATAATTGTACTGATGCCAGCAAATATACGGCTGATTGACATTGCCAGCAAATATACATGTAGAAAACCAATGAAATCCATGAAATAATAATTTTGTTCTGATACCGAAGCTCAATGGCAACAAAAGAAGGCGTGGAGATGATGAAAGGCCTCTCTCTCAACCGCATCATAGTGGAATCTAACGCATTCCGCTGTGAATTGTCTTTCTTTTTCCTATGAAAAATATTATTTTAACTGTTACAAATTAAATTTTAATAATTTTGACCAGTTACTCACCCACAACAACAGCAAAGTACAACTATCGGCATTAAAATGTAATGAATTTAATGCAGAACCATAACATTTCTTTATTACTAGCTTGTTTTATATTTGTTCTTAATTAATTAATTACATAAGCATGTTTAGTGCTAAACAAGTTTATTAAGCCCTAAAATTCAATAAAAATAATGATTTATTGTGCTTTAGACCTACTGCACATCTCATTCCTTATGTTATTTTTAATTGACCTTTTTACTTTGATATAAAGTTAATTTTTTTTCAAAACTATAACATTAACTAGCTTACATTTGTATAATCAAAAAATGAATGTTTTAAATTGTCTTTCTTTGTACTAGCAAGATACGATACCTGTAACAAAAGGTATTATTGTTACTCTGCCGTTTCTGAAAGTAATAAAAACTATAAATCCTTTATGTGCGAAAAAAATCAAATTGCATCAAATCAAATCACATCAAATTGAAATTCTTTGAAAAGCACCGCTGCATCAAATCGAAAAAATTGCTGCATTGCACACCCTATTATCTAGTCCTCAATAAGATTAGTGGCTTTAATTTGATGATATATATTGAGAAATACTTTAGAAAAGGAGGATTCACAATTTATATGCAGAAGAATGAATAATTTATATAAAGGCATAATCTATGTACAGAAAGACAATCGATTGAAATATCCAATAAAACTGTACTTATTAAGTGAATAAGCACCAAGAACTAAACACGCTACATACTTAATATCTATTGGTCACCAAGAAAGCAAGGTACGTTAGCTCATTATAGGTCATTAGGTCATTATAGACGTACTTAATTGAAGTCACAACCTGATTTCTTGTTTTGGGAAGTATTAACCCACCAATTGGTGAGAAAACTTCTACTTTTATACATTTTCTTCCCATTATGATATAAGTCTCATATGTTAGTTTCCTTACAGCCCTCTTATGTCAGATATAAATTGATAGATCTATTTTAAAATCTATATATAAAAAAATTTATAAAATATAACGGCAGTCAGTACGGCCATTCTAACTGGCCGATTTCCATCATTTTGGTTTTAAATGAAAGGCATTTGTTTACAGATCAGCCATCAAGCATTAAAAGTTACTTAGTTTTGGTATTTTTCACGTTTTACTCAAAAATATGTTCCTCCTATACATTTCTTATGGGGATCAGAAATGTACCGTTACTATTTCTTTTTCAGTTTCTCCGTTGTTAATTAATGTACATACTTTGTTTTGATTCAAGAACACTCAGTGATCAGGCTTTATTTTCAGCTACTGATCACTCAAATTGGTTAAGACTGAGGAGACTTAGTTGCGGATATTCGGCCTACATTTTGGTTTTTTTTAAAAAGGATTTTTCATGTTGTGAATGTAAATAAATAAGCCATTGTCAGGGTGCATTAGGCATCTGAACAGAGGTTTGTTTTGCATTCAGACTATTTTAACCTGTTCTGTTCTCTAGATGCCTTTTATTCATAAGTGTAATGTAGCTGTTGGTCTCGCCACTTTATACATTTCTTTCATAAGAATTTATAATAAATAAAAAAGTTACATGCCACAAAAGCAACAAATTGGACACATTTTAAGAATTGAAAATTTATAAACGTATGAAAATTGATAGTAATGAAACTGTTTTTAATGAGAAACTAAAATTTAGCTCTCATTGTATTTTTAATTCCATAATTGATAATAACAGAAAACCAGCAGCTGATAAAATTCAAAATGCAGTGAAAATATATCTTCACTCCAATTCTACATTCAGTTACCATGGAAACATTCAATATTAACCCGCGATCACTCGCGCTACGGAAGGTTACGCGATCGCTCGCGTGGTGAGAATATTTCTCTATTTTTAGAACGCTTGAAAAATTGCAATATATTGTATTTTACTTATATAAATACACTGTTTTATACTAATTATGTTCCTTAAGTTACTTATTAAGCTTGAATATATTAAAAAGGATGAAAATTAAACGCTAGTACTTACTTTTTTTCTCTTTTATTCTGTACGGAAAATTATTTTTAAAAACAAGTATACATTATAAAAAAAAGTAAAAAGCTGCGATCAGTTCATACCATTACTCACTATCGTCACTGACGTAGCAGCTGGCACATACGACGTTGGTTTTTTTACATGTTCTTTACATAATAGTTTCTTGCAGCCGACACATCGATTTTGAGTGTATATGTTTTTCTTAGCAGGACAGATGTCACATTTAGCCTTTGCACCCTCTCTACGATGACTCTGAGTAGATGAACTTCCTGTAATCTTCTGGATTTTTGTTCGTAATGGAACTGACAAGCTCGGGATGGATGCCCTCTGATCAATTTGGGGTTTTATTAGGTGTTTGGCAAGTTCTTTTATAAAAATTCTTCTTTCAAGTTTTCTGGTTGTGTTAAAATCGTACAATATTTGGCCATTGATTGTTGCCAGGTTTAAAAGACCACAAAAATCAGTGAAAGGCCACCTGTTACTTACTCTTGTGACGGAGTATTCACTTTTCATTCTGTCAACAACGTCAATGCCACTTTTTGTTTCATTATAAAACGTTATGATATCTGGTTTAAACTGCTCGCCTGTAGAGGAATCAATTGCGTCGTCTTTGTGCATTGTTGAGAGCATGATGACATTTTTCTTGGTTTTTTCGTCAGGAATGTATGACAATATGGTACATTGATTGGGTTGTCTTCCGAAGGCAAATATACTACTGGTTCTCGGACGACCTTTTATGTTAGTTATTTCATGTGGTAATTCGGACTTGTTTTTTCTTACTGTTCCTACAACTGTAGTCCGGTAATTAGTGTACAGGTCATTGGCCAAGGGAACCGATGTATAAAAATTATCCATTGTAAGGTTCCGACCTGCATTTAGTATAGGCTGGGCTACTCTCTTTACTACGGATTGTACATCGATATCAATTTTGAATGGTCCATTAGGCTGCGTTCCAGCATAAATTTCCATGTTAACGGTATAGAAGGTCTTAGCATCTGAAACTGCGTAGATTTTTATTCCATACTTTGAAGGCTTGTTTGCGATGTACTGTCGAAAACAACAGCGGCCTCTAAAAGGCTCAAGCATCTCGTCAATGGTACTAAATGCACCTACATTATATGAACCCTTACACTGATCTACAAATTCTGTGAAAATGTCCCTTATGGGAGCCAAGTTGTCTAGCCTTTTTCTCTGTGGCCTGCTTGCTTTGTCATCAAAGCGTATTGCCTGAACGAGTGTGTGAAATCTCCTTTTCGACATTGTAGAGCTAAATATTTCCGGAGCTGTGCCATCGTCAGACCAAAGTTCGGCAGTGTTTAAATGGTTGCCTTTTTTTAGGCGTATTTGATACAATAACCCGAAAAAAGCTAACATTTTTGTTTTATCTGTAAGAGGACAATCCCTTAGACCTCGGGAATAGTTGTTCTTCAATGAATCTAACTGCTGATTTGTACAAAATACAATTCTTTCTATTATATTATCTGTTACAAATACTTTCCAGCAGTCAACGATTTCTGTCTTATCTTGATAACCTTGTTTTATACAAGGAAGTCTCTGCACAATATTTTGAGATGCTGTCCTAGTTTGTTTTGGTTTGTGTGCTTCCCACACTGTTCCATCTTTACCATAATAATATACGCCACTACTGTTGTTACGTACCTCATTTATGGTTCGAAATTCTTGTGGATTACTAGCCAAGGATCGTTCAGATTCTGCACCACTTTGTTCAGAGTTTGAATCATGTTCACTATGTTCACTTAGACCATCTGAATCGGAAACTACTCCATTATCAAAATCACTATTTTCTTCTTGAAGCCATGAAATAATGTTTTTTTCACGTTCTTCATTCATTTTTACAATTTATACAACTAAAAGCACTAATATATAAATATATAGATTCTATTTACACTTTATTTACAAGAAAAGACACAAATTAAAAGATAACATGAGAATAATAAGAAAAGAATGGAACACTGATACTCGATATAACAATAGCGCGGTAACTCGCGTGGTGAGAAAAACCTTCTCCTGGACAGTGACGTGACCGCTCGCGTGGTGAGATTACTACTAGACGCGTGACAATGCTGTCTTCTCCCCTCCACTACAATACCCCCACTCCACCTATCATCAGAACCATATTCGTATTATTTCGAATATAGTCTAGATAGATTACCTAGAAGGATTAAACTTTGTGTAATATAGTTAAATATTCAAACAAACAAATCCATTTGAGTGAAGTTTTTTCTCACCACGCGTGCGATCGCGGGTTAACAGAACTATATTGGTTGTTCTTTTGATTTTGTACATTTTTATTTATATTTGATGTGTTCAGTTTTGTTTAGTTATCAACATGTTTTTTGTGTTCACCTGAAGATGGTATTTTTATATTGAAACATGTTGTGAGAAAATAAAACTTCACATCAATTTGAACTGTTGCTAGGTTTGTCTAAATATGTTTACATTTCTTTAGTTACTTTACAAGTTTTGTTAGTATTTTGTGCTTTGAATTATGGGTCTTGGGAGGAAAACAAAAGACGCTTACAGGAATAGTGAAAAAAGGAAATTGGAGAGTGAAGGATCTAATTTAATGACATGTGGTTCTTTAACCACAAGAAAAAGACAAGGTCTGGGTGATGTTGATTTGATGACATCTGATTCTTCTTCCTTTAAAAGAAAACAACTGTTTGTAGTTGGAAATTATTACTGGTAGAGATATTGGACAACGGATACTATTACCTCATATCTACTCATCACCATCTGACACTACTCTTCCATTTTCATATAAGCGAAGATAATTCCCTATCAAAGTGGCATTCTGCGTGACAAGGCGCAGGGACAAACAATCGACCGAGTCGGTATATAATTTTTTAAATAAAACAATTTAAACCAATAAAAACTTTTTAATAGTAAGGCCTTTCGATAGCAAGGCTATCATCGTCAGACACATCACAAATAAATATACAAAAAGTAAATAAAAGTAATATAAGCTTATATAAACATATGTTTTAAAATTTTTAACTTTTGTGGCTAAATATATTAATATTACTCTAAATGGTAGTTTTATTATGAATTTGAAAGTATTATAAATTGAATATAAATTAATTGTTTATAGTTTTGAAAGTAAAATAGAATTTTGAATAGGTCCATCTTCTTGGTTTAATAAATTTTCAGAATTTGCTTTGTTAATGTACCATGATTCCTATGCATTTAAATATTTTGGTGTTGTTATGTGTTTTAATAATTTTAAATTGTTTTTTGTAATACTATGGCCAGTGTTAATGCAGTGATTGGCAATTGCAGATTTTTCTTCCCTCTTAAATTTTATGTGTGAAAAATGTTCTTGAAATCTTTTTTTAATTTTCCTTTTTGTTTGGCCTATGTATTTGCTGTTACAGTCATTGCAGTTTATTTCATAAATTCCTGATTTATTTTCGTCATTCTCAGTATCTTTTGGATTTTTTAACTTATTTTTAGTTTTATATGAAATATTTATATTTGTGTGTTTTTTAAATGTTTTGTTGATAGAATTTGAATATTTTGTCCATGTTATTGTTCAGTTTTTCTGTTCACACTAACATGTTGTGTTTTTAAATTTGGTGACGAGGATAAGTATTATTTTGTTTTGTTTTTAGGTACAGTAGTTGTGTTTAGTTTGGCCTCTGTCTGGCCTCTGTCTAGCCTCTGTCTGGCCTCTGTCTGGCCTCTGTCTTAACAGTTTTCTTTTTGTTTTAAACTCCTGGCTAACCACAGGGAGAAATATTTATTTACATAGTTCATGATATAGTGCTAGAACGGAACTTTTACAATCATCAGTACAATTTACACCTGCAGGAAAGTTTCCTTGTTGGAGTCCTGCCATTCTTAGGTCAACAAGGTGGCGCCCTAATCCCTGGCTACTATTGATGAACTTGGAAACATTTATTTGAGTGATAACTACTCAAAATTTTTCTCTTATACTTGGCCTGTCTCTTAGAAGAACCCCACCCCTTTTCCCTGTAAACCCACGCATACTGATCGATACATAACAAATGACTCCAATCATCCACCAGCACAAAAGAGAGCTGTATTCCATTCTCTTATTTTTAGATTACTAAATACACCTCTATCAGAAGAAAGATTAAAAAAAGAAGTAAATTATATCAAACGTGTGGCAATTTTCAATGGATATGATACCAATTTAATAGATTGTAATTTAAAAAAAGCGAAAAAGAAGCAAGAGAAAAAAATCAAAAACAAAACTTATACCAATAAAAGAAAAAAATAATAATTGGAATAGTATAACATGGACAAAATATTCAAATTCTATCAACAAAACATTTAAAAAACACACAAATATAAATATTTCATATAAAACTAAAAATAATTTAAAAAATCCAAAAGATACTGAGAATGATGAAAATAAATCAGGAATTTATGAAATAAACTGCAATGACTGTAACAGCAAATACATAGGCCAAACAAAAAGGAAAATTAAAAAAAGATTTCAAGAACATTTTTCACACATAAAATTTCATAGGGAAGAAAAATCTGCAATTGCCAATCACTGCATTAACACTGGCCATAGTATTACAAAAAACCACTTAAAATTATTAAAACACATAACAATACCAAAATATTTAAATGCATGGGAATCATGGTACATTAACAAAGCAAATTCTGAAAATTTATTAAACCAAGAAGATGGACTGATTCAAAATTCTATTTTACTTTCAAAACTATAAACAATTAATTTATATTCAATTTATAATACTTTCAAATTCATAATAAAACTACCATTTAGAGCAGAGTTCCTCACTAGGATTTCATGAAGAGCCTTATTACTTGTCTCAAAATAATGTAAGGGCCGCAAATACACATAAATACAGTGTTTTCTAGCCTGAATTTCATCTGGCTCTGCTATTAATTTAGTATTTAGTGCATTATAACAAAGACAAGCCATTCTGAACATTTTTTGTTGGCTTAAATAATTACAAAAATGGTTTTCACTGTGATAAATCATTGCAGTTCTAAAAAATGTTAAGGGCCACAAAAATTAAGTTAAGGGCCGCATGCGGCCCGGCCGCGTAGTGAGTATCCCTGATTTAGAGTAATAATAATATATTTAGCCACAAAAGTTAAAAATTTTAAAACATATGTTTATATAAGCTTATATTACTTTTATTTACTTTTTGTATATTTATTTGTGATGTGTCTGACGATGATAGCCTTGCTATCGAAAGGCCTCACTATTAAAAAGTTTTTATTGGTTTAAATTGTTTTATATAAAAAATTATATACAGAAAACCAATACAGCTCCATCTTCAACATAGATCATGATGACCCTCAAGTCTTCAGAGCTGAACAAACTCCACAAATTGAAACAAAAAGTAAGGCTAATTGATTGTGATATTCATTTCCTTAAAAATTGTAAACGTTTAAATATCTTTCCTTAATTTATTAAAATTAACATACCTATAAAAATCTTTACAACTAACAAAGTACTGTATAATGCTAAATTGAATTGGCTTAATTTAGAAATTAAAAATCTTTACTCAAAAAAAGCTTCTATAGAAATTGAAGCTATGGAACAACATTTAAAAATAACCAAACCTTTATTACCTGTTCATTACAATATTTTTGAAAAACATTATGAAAACTTACTAGAAAGTATTGAGTATAAGTGTAATAACAAAATTAAGAAACTCGAGAAGAAGTTGAATATATTAAAAAGTCATAGTGATGACACAAATCAAAACAACAATACTAATGTATTTCCAAATCAAGTTTTAGTTGAAAACCTATCTTCTGAATCATTCTCACAAAATGAAATATCTCTTTTGAATAAAGGTTTAAATTTTAATTTTCGAGATAAAAATGATATTAAATCATTAGTAATAGATATTGAAACAAATATTCAACATTTAAATTCAAATCAAAAAACAATTATTAGATCTGATATCTACTCAACAATCACCAAGGACACAAACAAAGAAGATAAACGTAATATTTTAAATGAAGAAATACAAATATTGAAGTTTTAAAAAATTTACAAAGAAAAAATGTTTTCTATTTAAAATCAGATAAAAGCAACTCGATTGTAATTTTGGACAAAGAAGAATATTACAGTAGAGTTGAAACTATGCTAAATAATGGTCCCTATACACATTCTCTAAAAAATCCAATATCAAAATTTACAAATTCAACTTCAGAATGTTTAAAACAATGTAATATATTGACAAGTAATGAGCTTTACAAAAAACTTGTTGTACCAAATCCCATACTTCCAAAATTATATTGTTTACCAAAAGTCCACAAACCTGGAAAAGAAATGAGACCTATAGTTGCCTCCATTAACTCTCCAACATATTTACTATCTAAATGGTTACAGAACAGGCTAGCAGAACTACCGCAATTCCCTTCATTCTCAGTAAAAAATATATATGAATTTTTAAATTTAATAAAAAATACCAAAATTGAAGATGACGAATACTTAATATCATTTGATGTCACCCCAATGTACCTATGAAAACAACCATACTCCTCATTCAAGATTGGCTTCAAACTTGTCATTTGACAAGTAAAGAAATTGAAGAATACATGCTACTTATTAATCTATGCATGAATCAAAACACTTTTCAGTTTAAAAACTTATTTTACTCCCAAATAGATGGAACAGCTATGGGAAATCCTCTTTTCTTGCTTCATAGCAAACATATTCATGAGCCACTTTGAAAATTTAGTAAAAGAATCACTGTCATACTTCCCTAGAGTTTGGATTCGTTATGTTGACGACATTTTTGCAGTGTTTAACAAAAATGAAAACCTTCAAAATTTTATAAATCTGTTAAATTCATTTTACTCCAGCATAAAATGTATGCATAACTTGAAATTGATATATACCGTAAACCCACGCATACTGATCGATACAGAACAAATGACTCCAATCATCCACCAGCACAAAAGAGAGCTGTATTCCATTCTCTTATTTTTAGATTACTAAATACACCTCTATCAGAAGAAAGATTAAAAAAAGAACTTAATTATATCAAACGTGTGGCAATTTTCAATGGATATGATACCAATTTAATAGATTGTATGTTAAAAAAAGAGAAAAAGAAGCAAGAGAAAAAATCAAAAACAAAACTTATACCAATAAAAGAAAAAAATAATAATTGGAATAGTATAACATGGACAAAATATTCAAATTCTATCAACAAAACATTTTAAAAACACACAAATATAAATATTTCGTATAAAACTAAAAATAATTTGAAAAATAAGTTAAAAAATCCAAAAGATACTGAGAATGACGAAAATAAATCAGGAATTTATGAAATAAACTGCAATGACTGTAACAGCAAATACATAGGCCAAACAAAAAGGAAAATTAAAAAAAGATTTCAAGAACATTTTTCACACATAAAATTTAATAGGGAAGAAAAATCTGCAATTGCCAATCACTGCATTAACACTGGCCATAGTATTACAAAAAACAATTTAAAATTATTAAAACATATAACAACACCAAAATATTTAAATGCATGGGAATCATGGTACATTAACAAAGCAAATTCTGAAAATTTATTAAACCAAGAAGATGGACCGATTCAAAATTCTATTTTACTTTCAAAACTATAAACAATTAATTTATATTCAATTTATAATACTTTCAAATTCATAATAAAACTACCATTTAGAGTAATAATAATATATTTAGCCACAAAAGTTAAAAATTTTAAAACATATGTTTATATAAGCTTATATTACTTTTATTTACTTTTTGTATATTTATTTGTGATGTGTCTGACGATGATGTCTGTCTCATATATTAGAGCCGACATTCATACTTAAGAGAAATATTTAGTTAATATTTACCAATATTAATTTTAGATATACATTCAAAAATTCTAACCGCATTCCAACCCTAATCACACCCGCCCGCTCATACACGTACAGAGGTATTGACCCATCCGCTCGCCCATACACGCACAGTGGTATTGACCCACCCGCCCACCCATAGACGTACGGAGGTATTGACCCACCCGCCCACCCATAGACGTACATAGGTATTGTACTTGCTATCGAAAGGCCTCACTATTAAAAAGTTTTTATTGGTTTAAATTGTTTTATTTAAAAAATTATATACAGAAAACCAATACAGCTCCATCTTCAACATAGACCGAGTCAGTGTATACTTACCCAAACTAGTCTTCAGTCATGGTCAGTTGTATGTGGCTCTATCGCACGGTAAATCGTTAAAAAATGCTAAGATAGAATTAAATCTCAAGGTTGGCTCACATACAATGTGGTTCGGAAGGAAGTTTTGTGAAATTAGATAGGTAGTCATTTTTAGCGAACGAGGTTGGAATGACATTTCAACTAATAAAACTTTGTTATGATATGTGATTTTTCATGCCACATTAAAAAATATGAGAACTGATTTCTTGACTTAAGTATGTTACCTTTCATATACTATTTTCTCCTTTTACGAGGTAAACGATTACTAATGCCTCCCCACTAATTACGATATTAAGTAACGCTACGGAACAGCATGGGTCCACTAGTCATTATTTAAAATATTCTGATTGAATAAGTACCGTATTAAGATTAAATGTGATATTCAAACCCAATTTACTCTAATACCAAGTTCGTGTGTCTGTTATATTTTGTAGTGTTTGATTCATTTTTTTCCTTCAGGTCAATGGACTTACAGATGATGGAAGACAAGGCTAAAGCTGGGAAGTATGAGCATTTAGAAGAGTTTAAAGCAGATGCTCAAACAATAGTTCACAATGTTGTTATTTATCATGGAGGTTTGTTTTCCATTTTTGACTGTTATTGAATAGAAAGTAAGTCTAAAAAACTGTTTATCTTACGATGTATCTTGACACCGTCACCTATACTATTTCTGCACATTCTTCCCTTTTAAAGAAAAATTCTCCCTCCATGTACCCATTTAAAGCTCTTCAAATTAATATATCCGTTTTCTTTGTAACCTTCACTAATATTTATTTTATCATAAGCTTATTTATTACATCTTCCGTGACGCCCTTACATGCAAAACTTTGACTGGGCAGAAGACTTGTTATCATACATTTTGTGATTTAAAACAAAAAATTAAATTAGCCATTTCTAATTCAAAGGAAATTAATATATACAAAGCAAAATAGAAAAAATATATCCAATAAATGTATAAAGTAGTATTCAAAACATAAATAATAAAAATAGGTAGGTCAAATTGTCAGAGTTACAAGACTGTTCTTTTCTATTCATGACTTAAATATTCTAAAACACTATAGAAACAATTTTGCATTAAAAATTCTATGGCCAGTGCTTTGAATCTTTTAACAGATGGGTAATTTTTAATGTGGCTTAGGCATTTGTTGTATATTTTCAAGCAGGTGTAGTGTAGATTTTTCTAAAAATGTTCTGTGAATTGGGTATTGCAATACTGAAGAGTTTTTAGTGGAATATAAATGATGATGGTTACTGTCAAACAATTTTTGAGAGTTAAATTTAACAAATAAAAGTGACTGGAAAATGAACATGAATGGAAGAGGAAGAATATGAAGCTTTTGAGAAAGCTCCCTACAGGGTTCACTAGCTCCCATAGCTGATGAGTGACTCACTAAGTTAAGATATATAAAGTGTTTAAGATATATAAAACATTTAAAATACAGCCCCAAAGCAGAATAATGTGCGACAGGGTGACATTGTCGCAGAACGAGAGAGATAGCTGCAGAAAGAAATCGTCTAATTCAGAAACTTTTTTTCCGTACCCCAAAATGACAACATTAATTTCTGCTTAACGATATCTGGTTTTGTATATAAAACAGTTAATTAGAACTGTATTTGTAGTGTAACTTGATAACAAACTATGTACTGACTGATTCAGAATAACAGATGGCATTTGCGAAATGAACAACAGTAAGATGAAAGTCAGGCGCTGGTCACTTTCATTGCATGCGCAAGTTCGCATAAACTGCACCCTAACCACACTACGCCACTCTAAAGATGGGTAAAGGTAGTTCATTTTCAAGACTAGTACACAACCGAATCGTCCACTGTAATGAACTAGGTGAATGAACTAGTTCAAAATGACGCAACGAACAATGACTTGTAGCGACGGTTAGAGTGATTTATAGTTTATGCAACCAACGGAAATATTGGTTATTATTTTCAGTCCAGTACATTCTGACAGCTTCTGCTAGTAAGTCAGGCAGGTTATCGGAATTTAGTCAGATAAGTGCATACTAAAATTTACATGTGCATTTGTCGTCAATGAATTAGTGGTCATCGTTACATTCTTGGTCAAATAACCTTGATTAAAACATAAATAAACATATTTTGTATTCCTTAATTTAATATTTTACTTCTATATAAAAAATTCTGGGATTGTAATTTATATAATTTTGGATAAAAAAGTAGGTTAATACGATTCCGAGTGATTATTTACATGACTAGAAGACGCAGCTCATTCGTTCTTGGAACAAATGGTGGAATGAAATATTTTAATGACAATTTTTATGTGCTTTTCTTTGGATTTGATAGTAATAAGTAAAATATAACATTATATTTATATAATCTAATAATTTAATCATAATACTGTGAAGTAAGGATATTTATCAAACAAAACAATTAATTTTTCGACAAAGAACAAGATCAATACTTGAGTGAATAAATACAAATTCCAAATAAAATCTATAATTCAATAATATGGAATTGCTTGCTGGCAATGAATTAGTATCAAATATTGTTTTCAGTTTTTGCTCATAACGACCTTGACTTATCAAGGGACGCCACCTGCATTTCCCCCTTTTTAGAAACATCTTTTTAAACAATTATTATTTTACTATTTGTTATTTCCAGATAAATGTCTTTGTTTAGGTTAAGAAATAATCGTAATTATTAAAATATTGAATTTGACTAATGTTTAGAAGATATTGCCTTATTTCCACCCAATTTGTTTGCTCTCCAAATATAAAAAACAAAAAAATTTAAACTATCTTATTAATTACTTTGTTTAAACGTTCTTAGTTTGAATGTAAGGTACAAAAATAAAATAATGTGTTCAAAAAGGCCTTTTATAATATTTTAATTTAAAATAATGTTTTCTATCTTACTATTTAGGTAAATATCTTTAGTCCATATTCTATAGTTGGAAATTATACAGCATAACTAATGTTTTTTTCCAGTTGATATTTTATGCTATTGGTACCATAATATAGTACTTGCAGAAAGTTTTTGATTTTTTATACAACGTCACAGAAAGATCGAAAGCATTCTGCTTTCGGGAAATACAGTAGACTCCCTCTAGTTCAGCCATCTTGGGACCGGACCCATGACCGAACCAACTGAAGATATGTTAACCAAAATTTGTTATATTGTTGTATGAATTGCGTAATTATTTAATAATTAAGTACCTAAAGTGACGTTCCTACATTCTTTAAATCAGCGGTTCTCAACCTTTTAGCTCTGGCGCCCCCCCTTTGAACACTGAAGATAGCTCACGCCTCCCCTCCAGTCAATAATTGGTTGGTTCAAGTTAGAACAGTGAATTAAGAAACTGACGATGCTAACTCTACGTTAGCAAAAGCTGGGATGCAAAATAAAAATCCAGATATATTTAAATACGAAAGTTTATTTGATGGTTTTGAAAGTTTTTGTTTTTTAACAAAATATATATTTTTTAATTTTTTTTCTTTGTACCCTCACGCCTCCCCTGAAATTCTCTCACGCCCCCCCAGGGGGCGCGCCCCCCAGGTTGAGAACCACTGCTTTAAATATTTAACATATTCAACAAATAAATGTGCTAATAAAAAGGGATGAAAAAAACTCAGCAGGTGATCATCAACATACTGAACTTTATTACACTTGAGGTACTGCACTGTACAATAACACACAACACATAATACACTGTTGAACGACATGAAACTATGTACTTCAATAAGAGTAAGAATAAAACTCAACTATTAGACCGTCAAACAAAGCATGTTAAGTTAGGCCTACACATATAGGATGCTGTGAAATAAAAATATCTACAGTAAAATAGTTATTCTTTAAAAGATATCTGTAATTTTCTTTTTAACTTTTTCATCTATAGATTTCTTGTGTCAAAAAAGTCAGGCAATTTTTCATAGTCATAAGGTCAACTGCTGTTAACGTCGTCTGCTACTCTTCGTAGGTTTCTGCCAGTTGCTGTGGTGCCTTGCCCTCATTGTGACTAATCTTACAAGTCCTCAATGGCATATTAAATATTGATTATAGAAATACAGTACTACAACACAGTACCGTGGAGCTATACTGTATTACATTACTATAATGTCATCTAGAGTAAGTAGATGAACTTGCCACTATACTCTTCAGGTTGGTATGTATGTAATTCATATGCAAGTGGCCAGCCAAATATATAACTTAACACTATACTCTTCAGGTTGGTATGTATGTAATTCATATGCAAGTGGCCAGCCAAATATATAACTTGCGACTATACTCTTCAGGTTGATATGTATGTAATTCATATGCAAGTGGCCAGCCAAATATATAACTTGCCACTATACTCTTCGGGTTGGTATGTGTGTAATTCATATGCAAGTGGCCAGCCAAATATATAACTTGCCACTATACTCTTCGGGTTGGTATGTATGTAATTCATATGCAAGTGGCCAGCCAAATATATAACTTGCCACTATACTCTTCGGGTTGGTATGTATGTAATTCATATGCAAGTGGCCAGCCAAATATATAACTTGCCACTATACTCTTCGGGTTGGTATGTATGTAATTCATATGCAAGTGGCCAGCCAAATATATATCTTGCCACTATACTCTTCGGGTTAGTATGTATGTAATTCATATGCAAGTGGCCAGCCAAATATATAACTTGCCACTATACTCTTCGGGTTGGTATGTATGTAATTCATATGCAAGTGGCCAGCCAAATATATAACTTGCCACTATACTCTTCGGGTTGGTATGTATGTAATTCATATGCAAGTGGCCAGCCAAATATATATCTTGCCACTATACTCTTCGGGTTGGTATGTATGTAATTCATATGCAAGTGGCCAGCCAAATATATAACTTGCCACTATACTCTTCGGGTGGTATGTATGTAATTCGTATGCAAGTGGCCAGCCAAATATATAATTTGCCACTATACTCTTCAGGTTGGTATGTATGTAATTCGTATGCAAGTGGCTAGCCAAATATATATACTCTTCGGGTTGGTATGTATGTAATTCATATGCAAGTGGCCAGCCAAATATATAACTTGCCACTATACTCTTCGGGTTATAACTTGCCACTATACTCTTCGGGTTGGTATGTATGTAATTCGTATGCAAGTGGCCAGCCAAATATATAACTTGCCACTATACTCTTCGGGTTGGTATGTATGTAATTCGTATGCAAGTGGCCAGCCAAATATATAACTTGCCACTATACTCTTCGGGTTGGTATGTATGTAATTCGTATGCAAGTGGCCAGCCAAATATATAACTTGCCACTATACTCTTCGGGTTGGTATGTATGTAATTCATATGCAAGTGGCCAGCCAAATATATAACTTGCCACTATACTCTTCGGGTTGGTATGTATGTAATTCGTATGCAAGTGGCTAGCCAAATATATAACTTGCCACTATACTCTTCGGGTTGGTATGTATGTAATTCATATGCAAGTGGCCAGCCAAATATATAACTTGCCACTATACTCTTCGGGTTGGTATGTATGTAATTCGTATGCAAGTGGCTAGCCAAATATATAACTTGCCACTATACTCTTCGGGTTGGTATGTATGTAATTCGTATGCAAGTGGCCAGCCAAATATATAACTTGCCACTATACTCTTAGGGTTGGTATGTATGTAATTCGTATGCAAGTGGCTAGCCAAATATATAACTTGCCACTATACTCTTCGGGTTGGTATGTATGTAATTCGTATGCAAGTGGCCAGCCAAATATATAACTTGCCACTATACTCTTAGGGTTGGTATGTATGTAATTCGTATGCAAGTGGCCAGCTAAATATATAACTTGCCACTATACTCTTCGGGTTGGTATGTATGTAATTCGTATGCAAGTGGCTAGCCAAATATATAACTTGCCACTATACTCTTCGGGTTGGTATGTATGTAATTCGTATGCAAGTGGCTAGCCAAATATATAACTTTCCACTATACTCTTCGGGTTGGTATGTATGTAATTCGTATGCAAGTGGCCAGCCAAATATATAACTTGCCACTATACTCTTCGGGTTGGTATGTATGTAATTCGTATGCAAGTGGCCAGCCAAATATATAACTTGCCACTATACTCTTCGAGTTGGTATGTATGTAATTCATATGCAAGTGGCCAGCCAAATATATAACTTGCCACTATACTCTTCGGGTTGGTATGTATGTAATTCATATGCAAGTTGCCAGCCAAATCAACAGAGCCTGAACTAGAGGGAGTCTACTATATGGATAAGTCATTTAAAAATCATATGGATAAGTTTCACTTTAGTTAAACTGAGTTTATAAACTTTTCTCTTATTTTAGTGCATAGCATCGTGGCCGACCATGCACGATTAATGCTCCGAGACTGTATTAATGACATTCAGGAGATTCGGCAGTGTCGAGACTGCTACAAAGTCTCATTTGAGAAAAATAACAAACATTGGTTTTGCAAGCCCTGTCGACCACCTCACATGCTTGTGTATGCCAAGCAAAAGGGGTTTGCCTATTGGCCAGCCAAGGTAGGGTTTAATTACCTTTAATTTTTTAGTGAAATTAATTGATAAACTAACTTGAATTTTTACAAACAAATTTGTATACATTTTGCCTGAGACAAATTTGATGTTTTTCCCCCCTAATTTTATGTAAAGTATAATTTTTGTAATCGTCTTCATTCTAAATTACATGAACTAGTATTTTTTTTTGCTATTTTTTTAAAGTGTAAACTTAAGAGCTTTTGTTTATAAACTTCCAAAGAAAGTCTGAAAATAAACCAAGCAACCATATATCAAAAGTTGTTTGTTACTAACAAATTTAATTAAAGTGAGTACCAACATGATGGAAAAATACTAATAATAATTATATTTCAACGATCTCATGAAAATAGGGTTAGATAGGACAGGATTTTTAAGCATGCAAAAAGGATATGCAAAAAAATTAATTTCATCACAGATTTCTAGAAGTTTCCAGAAATTTTAGAATACAAGGGATTGAAAAAGATTTCTGATAGTGTCATCTATTTCACCTTGAAACTTAGTACAATTAAACATGTAGTACTAATACAGCTCCTATTATATGGATGGTTAATCCTTAAGTACCCGCGAAGCTATTTGTAACGTCAAGTCCTGCGCGGGGTATTTGAAACACTGCATACTAAATGTAGCCTATAATTATAACTACTCAACCTTTTTAGAAATTGAGTTTTTATAGTTAATATATAACTTGTTGTTTACCATTTAAATAGTTAAGTAAAAATATTTACACTAGTAAAAAAATTAATTACAAATGTTTGTACGAGGTAATAAAAAAATAAACAAATAACAGGGTTATTGTTTAACCTGTTAAATATCTAACAGGTTTCGTTAAATAATCTGTTATAGATAACGTTTCGTCAAATAACGCCCATCTCTTGACAACTCAACTTGGCACATGGAAGTACAAATAGTACGATGAAAACAAAAACAAGGTTAACCTTGATCAGTTGGCACGGCAGTTGTTATCGCTAGTTAGTATTGTATTAACAATTAATTATTTTGTTTCTGTTAGTGGAAACAAAAGATTGTAGTCAATGGTGAAAATGAGGTTAGCTAAAAAGAACGTATTATTGTGTAACTACTGTTTTATGGATTTTTAGGTTTTTTTAATAGTTTTTGGATCTTATGAAACTTGTAAACATTAGTATGCAAAGTACTGTGGGAAATATAATAAGAATAAAATTAAATGAATTTTGGTGACAAGACTGTCTCTTTCCACGTCTATTGCTGCATTCTTTACATATTAAGAACATTAATTTAAATTTGTCAGTTTGATTTGATTACAGTTTATAGATCAACTTTTGCAATAGAGTTGGCGATAAGGCTATTATATACTGTGTTTAGCACCAGATTGCAATTTTTGTTTAGTTTTAATATTTTAAACTTTTACTCTGAATTTATTTTAGGCCAGTTTTTTATAAGTTATGACAAATATTTAAAATATTTTTTTACAGTTTATTTAACATATATCTTAATGAATATCTATATTTAATCACTGACACAATAATTTCATAGATTCTAAAACAATGTTCCAAACTTTATTAACTATTCAGCGAACTAAAATAAATAAATAAATAATAGTGTTAGAGTGTATTGCTTACTTCACTTCAGTGTTTACATTTTTGAAAATTAAGGGTTAAATACTTGATTAAAATTTTAGGTTAGGTTAAAGGGCACTAGGCCAGGAATTAGTATATTAGAGAGATAGGACATCAGCAAACTTACCTTAAAAGACAAGTTCACTAACATCAGAGTAGTAGTCACAAACACAAATGGATTGAAAAATCTAAATACTGAAATTTTATAATGCTATGTAATTGTATCACACTTATTGCTATATTCAATAGTGTACAGTAAATATATGACAAAGGCTTTTATTGTGTCTGAAGACATGAAGAAATTTTGACATAAATTGTTCTTATTTAAGTTTATCATGGAAATAATCAGAGAAAAATTCATTATCAAATATTTATTACCATATTATTTGCCGTCTTAAAATACATATTTTGTGCAAATTTAATCAAAATATTTAGAGCAGTTTATGAGGAAAATGCAAATTAATGTGTTTTGGTGTATAAAATCAGAAAAACAAATATTTTCATAAAATGAAATAAATGATCAGGAGATATTATTTAAAGACACCTACATGCTAAATTTTAAAAAAATCAGTCCATTTGGTCTTTATGCACTTGAGAAAAGTAACACTTTTATGTTCATCCAATATAAAAAGTGATTTTAAAAATGTTGAAAATGTTATTACTGTTTGATATAAATTGTTATTTATTTTTCACATTGGACTTCAATTTTTTATGTGAGTTTAACTGGATTTAACATAAAGCTTTCAATTGTAATTTACCACCCAATATAATTATTCATAATGGGCTTATATTCCGAAATCCAAGGAGAAAAACTTGACATATAACACCAAAATATGCATATAGGTTCTTTGATTATATTCTATTTTATTATTCTTACAAAATAGCATGCCATGTTCAGAAATTTTTGAAGTTATAGCCAATATTGTACTTAAAAGGTACAATAAAATAAGCGCAATCAAGTTTGATACTGTAATATTATATAAGTAAATAAATATTCAACGCACAGAATTATTTGTGATAAATTGTTTCAAATATATGTTGTCTGAAGATTGTTTTTTTACTAGGACAGTAGTTGCGATGAATTTATAAACTTATTTAAAACAACAAGGGGTCCATTTGAATTCAAACTGAGATAGAAAATCAAAACAATATTTGGAATGTTATGATTGTGAAAAAGTTCTTAGACTATCAGTTTTGTGAGAAATTCGGTAGTGATGCTGATTCGGTGTTTGCGGTGTATGGTTCCTTAGGTATTAACTGCATTTTTCCATAATAATGTTGTGTGTATTACATTATTTAAAACAAAATACACTGTAATGATTGTACAGATTAACTAATCACCTATTAATCAACAAATATCCTAAATCAACACCAGGTACAATGTACCTGCCATATTAGACTATATCATTTCATTCATAACTAGATTGGTCGCAGGGGGGGGGGGTACTTTTCCAGCCGCAGACACCAGTTTCGTCAGCTGACCAAATAACGTTTTTGTGGTGTGGGCAGCCTATGCATTCTTACATATGAGATTTACATTTCGTGAGAATTACAACTAAGAACGTAGTTTACCAATTTTATTAAATAAAATAAGCGTTTTCTTAAAAAAACCAACCAGTATACTTGTTGTAAATATAAAATTCTACCAGTTCTGTCACTGTATAAAATATTAATGCATATAGTTAACATTTAATAGTGAAATTAATTTATGTAGATTTACGTACATTGTTCATGTGTGTACTGTAGATAAATGAATTATAGAACTTTAAAACTACAGTTTACAACCAGTAGTTTTTAAACGCCTGCAACTTGGCTGCGGCAATCTCAATACCAAGCCAAATTGGGGGGTACTTTTCCAGGGGCTATTTTTTCAACGTGTACACAGCTGGCCGGGGGGAGGGGGGTGGTACTTCTCCAAAGGTTATAAATCCAAGCAAAACTCCTCGCCGTATTTGATCATAAATTTATATTAGACTATATCATTTCATTCAGCAAGTTTACTAGAATGGTTGCAGGGGGAGGGGGTACTTTTCCATTCGCGGACACCAGTTTTGTTAGCTGACCAAGAAACGTTTTTGTGATGTCAAAGTAACGTAGGCATTTTTCAGGGGGGTACTTTTCCACTACCCTCTGCATCCCCATGATAGATTCAATATAAATCAACAAAATCAAGGCCACAGCTCCTACCATCACTTCTTCATCTTGTATCCCTTTTACTCTGTACATACTGCCCACATCTCCTACCATTATTTCCTCATCTTGTATACCCTTTTACTCTGTACCTACTGCCCACATCTCCTACCATCACTTCCTAATCTTGTGTACCCTTTTACTCTGTACCTACTGCCCACATCTCCTGCTATCACTTCCTGATCTTGTATACCCTTTTACTCTGTACCTACTGCCCACAGCTCCTACCATAACTTCCTCATCCTGTATACCCTTTTACTCTGTACCTACTGCCCACATTTCCTACCATCACTTCCTCATCTTATATAACCTTTTTACTCTGTACCTATAGCCCACGTCTCCTACAATCACTTCCTTGTCCTGACTATGCATAAAAAATAAAAATGTATACTGTTTTATTCTGTACCTAAGTCAAGGCCTTAAAATCAGAACCGTTCTTATTTTATTGAGCTCTTTTAAAGTAAACAAAAACATGTTTTACTGTTGCTGGTAATATTTATTTCCATTATATGTATGTTTAATTGCAGGTTATTAGAATAAAAGAAGATGTGTATGATGTTCGATTTTTTGGCGGAGACCATCAAAGAACTTCAGTTGAGAAAGCATATATACGTCCAATATCAATCAACATAAACTCTTTACAAGTAAGCGGCGAGTCTTTGGTATGTTGAGTTGTATGCTTTTTTTATTGTTTTGTAATGCATATTATGTATAGTAAAACTAATAACTAGTAATCCTCTAACAGCCTTCATCGTATCTTAACAGAGACATTTTGGGAAAAAATGTTAACAGAAAACATCATCCAAACCTTGATGAATATAAGGGGTGAATGAGTGTGATGAGCATTGACGAACGAGTAAAGTCATTGTTACTAACCCCCTAGTCATTGATCCTTAAAAACCCATATTAATAACTCAATAGCCAGAGCAACTAAAGGACCTTCAGATTTATGTGGAATCTTAGCCATGTAGTATTGGTCTGATTTTATGCTAAGTGACAAGCCTATACAATATCCGCACTCTAACTGCCATCCAAGACTTCTCTAGCAATGTCCATGCCTATGGCAACAATGGAGCAGACGCCATATCATTATTAAGTGTACAGAGCATAGAACTTATCGCCTACAATCACCACAACTCTTTGTGTTGGATTACAACACTGTGCCACTAGTGCCAACTTTGTATTGAAAAGTTCTGAAGAGATCTTTACACAACTAACTAAAAATCAACAGCTGTTTCGACTTGGTAAAGTTGACAGAAGATGACCATACAAAAATGTTTAATTAATCACAGATGTTTATTACAATAAATTACTAAAGGTTTTTTTTTTTTGAGGTAAATAATATATAATTATATGTCTATTGGCATATATAAAACATTTTATGGATCATACCTATGAACATTGGCCCTACATCTGTGATGGGTGATCAAAGTTTTAACACTAAGGTACAATAATTACTTTTTACTATTGTTTTGGCTTTTAAATTTTAATTTGATGTGGTTTTTTTTTGTTGCTGACCAGAAAAAGATAGCTACTTTATCTATATATATATAAATGAACGTATGTGTGTTCTTTATGTATTACTAAACTTCACAATGGATCACCATCAAACTCTAGGAAGTTGTAGAGTTCACTCCTGTGAAGGTTTCTGGCATGGTATCATACTTCCAACTCAAGGGCTCCACCCCAGTGGCTTTTAAAGTTTCAATGTTATTCTTAATGAGTCATAAAATTTATTTAATTAATCATCAGCTATTAAAAAAACAAACAAAGAAAAACTTTTGAAACACATCCAAGTGGGGTATCAAGTTAAAGGTATTTTTCTCTTGATTCCTAATATACCATCAGATTTTAGAAAAGGCTATGCTTAGGAGCTTCACTGCCCCAAAAACAAAAAGTCATTGTGATACAGTTCGTGTCCCGGTGAGGCTGTAGGCCAAGCTCCACAAAGGGCCTATAGCAAAGCATCCTGGCGAGGCCGTAGGCCAAGATCCACAAATGGGCCTATAGCAAAGCATCCTGGCGAGGCCGCAGGCTGAGTTGCACAATAGGGTCTATAGCAAAGCATCCTGGCGAGGCCGCAGGCTGAGTTGCACAATAGGGCCTATAGCAAAGTGGCTTGGCGAGGCCACAGGAAGAGTTGCACAATTGGCTGAAGGCAGAGTTCCCAGGCGAGTGCAGGCCAAGCTTCCCTCACGAGCGTAGTAAGTAACTGGGTTGTCATGCGAAGCCACCATAAATAAACTAAAACATTACTGTTTATATGTTAGTACTGTAGCAAGACACGGGTAAACAGCTTTAAGTTTATAATACACAAAGGGACACTCGTCAATACTCGTGTCAATGAATGGCTTATTTTCTCTGTTAGTTGTTACCTTGGCTTGTAAAGAAAGATCAAAGAATGTGATTTATTTCTCATTTGGAATATAAGGGAGAAATTTCACTTACCTCATTCCAAGAAAGCTGTTTTAAGAAAATAAAAAGGAAAACCTCTTTATTTTATAGGGAAAAAGGGATAAGGGACAAAGTTGTAGACTATTTAATTTTTAACCCTTATAATTTTGGTATATTTTATATTTTACCAACTGATATATGTTTCACATGAGAACATGAGCCATTCAGAGTTTTCAGACTGAGATCTGATTCAAGTATAATATGATGGCTTTGTTGCGCGGAGTGCCTCATAATTTTGATGAATGAGCAAGATATGTGTATAGGTTTATGTACTAAAAACTAGCTTTGCTTGTGGGTTACGACCCTATTCCCATCAATGTGTCCTTTGTTAGAAGTTTGAAAATATAAAATATTTCAATTAAACAGTGCAAGCAAAGTTATTATCTAGACAGGACCGGCATATTCAGCTGAAACACCATCCATCATATTATTATCTTACGGTGGGAGGGTTGGCCAGCTTGGACCTATTTTTTACAACACCAACGTTTAACGGATAAGCTGATAAATTACATATTTCCCCTCAGTAAAATTATGTATGATGAATTATTTGTAAATAATATAATGGAGAAAGTTGATTGCTTATTTTTTTATGTTTATGATACATGTACTTATTGTAATATAAAAAAAACCAATGTAAAAAATTAATGTAATGTAAAAAGTTAGTTAAAATGAAAACTCCAACAAGTTGGGGAAATCAATTAGTAATCAGCATTAATAATTTATTCAATAATTAGTAAAAATCTCAATCATTAAAATCGTTTAATGAACAAACATTTTAAACAACTACCGGTGAAGCTATGTTTTTGCTTGATTGGAGAAAATTTAACATTGATCTAATAGTGAAAATATCATGGTGGCCAGAAACAAGACCAGAAGTGACCATAATTTAACATTGATCTAATAGTGAAAATATCATGGTGGCCAGAAACAAGACCAGAAGTGACCATAATTTAACATTGATCTAATAGTGAAAATATCATGGTACCCAGAAACAAGACCAGAAGTGACCATAATTTAACATTGATCTAATAGTGAAAATATCATGGTGGCCAGAAACAAGACCAGAAGTGACCATAATTTAACATTGATCTAATAGTGAAAATATCATGGTGGCCAGAAACAAGACCAGAAGTGACCATAATTTAACATTGATCTAATAGTGAAAATATCATGGTGGCCAGAAACAAGACCAGAAGTGACCATAATTTAACATTGATCTAATAGTGAAAATATCATGGTGGCCAGAAACAAGACCAGAAGTGACACCCCTTAACTTGAACTATTCAAATCTGTTTATTTAATTGCCTTATTTTTATATTATTGTTTTAAATGTTCCATTTAAAGGCCTATAGAGTTAACTGTTTTATAGGGTATAATTTTCCATATTATATATTAACTTGGTACTAAAGTATCAAGTAATAAGCAGCTCACTTACTCTTTAAAGCATACCACCTTGATTGTTCTCAGGTAAAAAGGACATCATCATGGAATAAAGCTTGTGAAGAACTGAAGAGGCATCAAGACCTATTAGAGAAATTGAGACTGGCAACAAACAACTTCACAATGCCATCGCCGGATAGTTCAAGTGATGATAGTGATAATGATTCAGCTAAGGTAAAGCTTTCAAGATATAGTTTGAGAACCTCATGATATGTAACTGTCAAAATTAATTAATTTTATATAGAGGGGGTTGTTCTTTACCAAGAGACAAAAGAACCCAAGTTTATTTGTTTTATGTAGGGTAGTAAAAAGCAAATAAAGAAAATTACAATCAGGTTTCTGATAAAATTAGAAAAGTATTTAGTGTTTAATTGTTTCAGGCAAATATGTGAATTAGACTTGGGAATCAAAATACTATTTACGCATTTACAAATATGGAAATAAATATTCCATTCTCCGCAGAAAAGAAATATTAAGAATTCTAATAAATATGAAGAATTCAAAATAACAGATTATTTTCACTAACTTCGTGAGATTGTAGTTTCATAATTAACTGTCCAAAATTCTCTAATTTAAGCAGCCGTTTCTTACTTGTACGCTTACTGTACTCTATGATATATGTTTTGCGATCGGTATTGTAACAGTTTTCAATTTACTACCAAAACTTTATAAAAAATTAAGATTAGTATTAATTCATTACTAAATGTTTATTCCAGCTGGAGATAGGCAATGAAAAAAGTAATTGATTTGGAGTAAATTTTCATTACTTTTTGTTCCTTTTTGGTATTAAACTGCACATGTGCACATAGATTGATAAATATAAAACATTAAAGTCCCGTAAATAAATGAGAACAAGGAAAATTAAAAATGTGCATGTAACATGTAATTAATATCTAGTTTTAGAAAATATTCAGTTTTATAGAGTTGTAGGGTATTCTATGCATCATATCGAGAAAATGCTCATATATTCTGTATTCTGGGCAGTAAAAAAAACTGTTATGTAAAATTTACTGTTTGAATTTGTTACTGAGTAAACCTATCCTTTTTTATGAAGCTGCGTTCCACCAGTACTCATAACCAAGAACTGGGAACCAATATGGATAAAGAAACAAATCAGAACAAAACAAAAAATCCATATAGATACAGTAGCATCCTTCCCACAAAATTCATAAGAGGTTTAGGCAAAGTCAGATTATTCGGATTTCAGCTTATTTGAAGGTTTGAATCTAAAAATACTTATTTTCAAACCTTGTATAAACAAAACAAATTTATATAATATATATTAAGTATGCTAATATTTTTTATTGCTTATTTTTTTAGGACATTGAACCAGTCAAAGTGCCTAAAAAAGTGGAAAATAAAAATTTGGAAGAACAATCAGATGTATCAGATATATCAGATGACGATGATGAAGAAGATGTTTCTCTAATAAAACGTCTTAAACAAGATTCACCAGATGAATTACCTAAAACCGAAATCATACCCGCCAAAAAGAAATTCCAAAGAGTTCCTAGCAAAAACATTACTTTTCCAATTACAAAAACATCCACAGGTAAATTTGATTCTAAGTTAAATAGACTGTTAATTTTAAAACTTGAAACCATTGCTGTGCTTTTATGCACTGATATGCTTTACATGATTCTTTATTATCTTGGAAAATGCTGTAAATGTTAGTTAAACAGTTTGAGATTAAGTCTAAAACTAAGTATTTATAAACTTCCTGATCTTTTTTTTATTTATTTCAAAATTAGTAACAAAAGACCAGAATGTCAAGTCAGCAGTTTCAAAATTGAAGACCATATCTAATATTGACTGACTGTCACAGTTTCCTGCACAAATAACTTATACAATTTACAATTTTCAGTTTAAATTTCTCTGCAGGAATTCTGAGGGAATAATCTACAATTTATATGCAATGTTGCAGTCATAAGTTTAATGTGTTTTAGGTATTTTTCAATTTATAGCAACAAATTTTACTTTTTTTATAATAATTGTAATCTAGGCTGTTATTCCTCTTGGTTGCTTGAAATAACGGTGATCAAAAACCCAATGCTCTCAAAAGAATTCCTAAGTATATTATTATATAAGTATATGATGTTATAAAATATATTTAAAAGTATCTAATTATATTTTTAATTATTTAACAGCCAAAAACTTATTATTTTTTATTGGGCGTTCAATACCTACTTGTCCTAAACCTATTTCTTCTGTTTGCCAGGGTTCATCTTAGTTCTAACATTACACTATTTCAACCATTATATTGTTCTCTTGTGTGATGGAACACAAATTATTTGTTTTAGGTAAAAAACGTCCAGGTCGACCTCCAAGGCGAAAATCATCTCCCATTAAAAAGCTTGTGGGCAAAAAGGCTGCTTTAATAAAGCAATCACTAAGAGACTCACAGGTAAGAAGACGAGGACGGCCTCCTGGGGCCAAGAACAGAACATCTGCGATTAAAGAACAACTTATAGAAATGCAAAGGAAATTGGAAAAGGAATTTGAAGAAAAGAAAAGAAAGAAAGATGAAGAAGAACAAAAAGCCCAGTCAGAACTGGAATGTAAAACTGAAAAAGAGGAGGAGCAAAATGATTTTGATTCATCAGCAGTTGAAGAAAAAGTTGAGATTTCTTCAACAAGTGTTCCAGTATCTTCAAATAAGGTGAGCTCAAGTCAGAAGTGAAGGTGGAGTACGTTTTGATTTGCAATTTATAATTTTTGGGGCACAGATTACATTTGAAATGAGTTTTGGTTTTTAACATTCCAGTGCTTGTGCAGATTCCTGTAACATGAATTGTCAAGCAGAGGACTTACATCTGCCATTTATTTTTCCTTATATCACTTTACTTTTAGTTTTTAATTGTTTTAATGATGTTTAGGTAATTAAATCAGTCCACCTACATGTTTTGTTTAACACTTTAGCTGCCGTGTCAGGCCAGTACGCCCGACGGCTCTTTGTCTCAGCTAGATGACGACGGGCCATTACGCCCGACATTGTTGCTAAGCAACCTTTTGGTTATTTTATTGTTATTCGACTGGTCCTGCTTTCTTAAAGAAACCGATCACACTTAATTGTACTGCAAGCATCATACTATTTACAGAGCAAATTTCTAAGTTTTTGGTTGTATACAAAGTTTGTTCAAAAAACTTTAAATGTTGGCATGTTCTACGGGCAAGTTGTCAGGAGTATAGCCTCGACAGACTTATTTAGTGACTGTTGTTATTGAAATAACGTAATACATATTGAATACTGGATTACTTTCATCATGCAGTCAGTGTAGCCAAACCATGAAAACAAATTTACCTCAAAATGTGTCAGGCCGATATGCCCGACAGAGTTTGTTATGTGCCGTATATGCTATTAAAAATACTGTGTCGGGCCAATACTCCTGACATATTTATATAAATATAATGCCTATGTATGTACTATTTCTGTACTCAGAAATGGTGGCATAGTAAATATAATGCATCATTGTTAAAAATATTTGCATAAAAGGTTTTGGCAATTTATAGCAAAAATACTCATTTTAAGGATGGCAGCTAACGTGTTAAATCAAAATTTCAAAATGTGAGTATAAGCAAAATATTTTGTGTTATTGATAAAGTGAACATACTACTATAGTAAATTAATGTATGGCTTGTAAATAAATATAGTCACAAAATAATGGCTGGATATACGACGTACGTGATGCCCGCACAACTTGTGGTTGTAAATATCATCTTGTAGTACGAACTTATGGGGACTTGTTCTCCATCCGCTTCCATAGAAACATCGGAAAGATCAGCTTGTTCATCCTCTTCATTTGTTTCATCATGGATAACGCATTATACATTATCTTTCTCTAATTCATCTTCATCTTCTACGCCTATAATACTTTAGTTTTCTCAATCTCTTCCTGCCAAAGGGGAACTTGTTCACAGTCACATTTACTTGTCTTATTCTTTTCTTCACAAAGATGTTTGTCATATGTATTTAAACACTAAATACAAAAAAAATTAAAGTAATAATATATATACATAACGCAGCTAAATGTGGTTTGTAACTACTTGTGCGGACGACAACCATCCTCCAAAATGTCTGGAGAACTAGGGGCTGGTAATATTTTGTTACGATAAGGCACAGACAGCTAAAACACTGATAGTGCACTAATGGGGAGTGGTTGTGTAGGGGGTAATGATATATATATACAACCGCTCAAGTGTTGCAAACCCCTGTCAGTGCGCAAAATAAATTGACTGGAGAACACTTGTCATCCAAACAAGCATTGGAGGCTTAAAATAATATCTACTGTAGTTATTATTAATTCTTATCCATTATTCTACTATCATCATTTTCAGGACTTTTGTGCTAATGTTATAAACAGTTTCTTAAATTTTAGAATAATTGGTTTAAAATGTTGATTTTATCTATCAAATAAGTTTTTAATAATCTCAAATATATTTTATAAAAATGATTATAATAAAAATAATTCAATCTAATTTAGCCTCAATGTATGATGAACCATTCTATCTAAAAATATATAAAACATCAGAATTAAATGGAATTGACACTAATCTTAATAATGTTCTTTTTAGAAAGAAGAAGAAGAAATGGTAAGTTCATCTTGTCAAGAGCCTCAAGTGCGATCTGTTGGAGTGCAAACAAAACCTTATCCTCCAACTCCAGAAGTTAAAAAATCGCAAGTAGAGGAGTTACCAGAAGAAGAAATAGCAAAGGTAAGAATTTCATTGTTAGAAAAAGGTCAAGATCTAGCTGTAATACCTATTAATACTAAATGTTGTAGTAATAGTACAATAGTTTTAAACATAATTATGTTCAAACTCTCTTCCAAATGTTTATTCCTCTTTTCTGTTCCGTCTATTTCAGTTGGTCAGATAAAGCTTCTACTTGTAGTTCTGTATAAAGTCAAAAAACTTCTCCTTTAAAGTAATTTTTAGACTAGGTTCAGAGTTATGTACTGATCAGTGATTTTATTTTAATAATATTAATAATACCTAACTGGAGAAAACCAAGATAAACTAAAAAAAAAAGATAAATCTACAGAACAAAGGGATTTACTTTGTAAATAATATGCTGTTGGCAAGTCTGTTGGTTGTTATGGTGAAATAACTTTTCTGGTTTCATGTTGAATTATCTAGTTAACAGTACCATTCATGTAAGGGAGTCTGACGTGAAATCTCTGCCTTTTGTTACTTGTTTTCTGCATATGTGAGACTCCATTAGAATTCTTTTTCAAACTCCTCTTTTTAAATGTTCACCCTATATCTATTTTTGGAACAGTTTTTTCACGTTGTTAAATCCTCTAATACATGTATTAAAACCACACCAGTCTCCTTCTACCCATCATATCTTGTGCTGCTTTAGCCTCAACAGTGGTTGCATGTTGTCTTGGGTTGTTGATTAAATGTTTTTTTCTTCTTCTTTAGATCATAAAAAATACATTTACAACCTTTTTATTAGTGTTTTATATTTGTTCATAAATAAATAAGTTACTTTTTTGGTAAGAATAAAAATATTTTTTCATTATTAAAAAAAATTAAATGAAAATATTAAAGAAAAAAAATGGATGTAAAAATGGGGGCATCCATTTTGGTATATATTTTTACTTAGAATATTGTATTTTTAAGATAGCTAAGCATTTCAAATTAATGAAAGTACTAGCTGTACCCGCCCGCTTCACCGGTTATAAATTGAGTTTGATTATATAATCGAAATGTGCAGCAAGCTTCCAGTTTACAGGGTATCCAATTGTGAACAGCTGATGTTATGAATAATTTACTACTGTACTCAATTTTTTTTTTTATTTTGAAAGATTATCCTACCACAAATATTTTATTCAATTTGATTTTATTTAACAGCTGATAATCAAATAAATCAATCAAGTAATATAGCTCCATAAGAATACCATGGGAATTTTGGAGACCAGTGGGACGGATTCCTGAGGTTGGAGAGGTAAATCCTTTCTTAGTGAGCCTCTAGGAGCCAAGATAAATCTATGTACAACATTTCTAGTGAATTGGACTTATAGTTTTGGAGAAATAGTGATGAGTGGTAAATGGCTTTTATGTAGATTTTTGTGATATTTCTTGGCAAAATAAAAATGAAAAACCGAAAATATACCATATAGGCTAATCATATTTTCGGTCGGTTTCTAATCATTCTTTTAAGTGTTAATTGTGTCTGTTTATGTGCGCATGCTATTTTATAGTATGATCGTAAACTATAGTAAATTGTTGATGGCAGCTGTGATAGTTAATATTCCATTACTGTACATTGTGTCTTAAAAGTCTGGGTACGGCTTAATATTTTTAATAAACTATAGCAGATAACATCTATAAACTTTGCTCAGTGTTATATGGCTAAATAAAATATTTTTCTTGCTATTACCATGACATGCCTACCATGGGAGGACGGCCCACAGAGGAAGTCATACAAATCTTAAATGTAAGCATAGGTCGATGTGCATACCATTTTAAAGGTCTTAATTAGTAGAACATCATGCCTTAAATTAGACCCAAAAGATTAATCCTAAACAAAATGCCAGTGCTCGAAAGTTTCAATACTAATCTTAATGTGCAAGTTCAAGAATGGCTTAATTTTATTGTAACCATATCAGATGAAGCCACAAAACTTCACACATTACTGTACACAAGCACATACTTTAAGATCTATTGAGTGTCCTTATTCCTCTATGGGAACGATCCTCGAGGAATCAGTAGAAAAATTTAAATGTAAACATAGGTTGATATGTACATTCATTCTATAGGGATGGTCAAGCAAAGAAGAATGCCGCAAACCGCACTTCAAAAGCTTTATCTGTTAAAAAATGGCTGGGTTTTAATTATTTTAAACCACCATGATTAATATAGGCATGTCATGGTAATAGCAAGAAAAAATATTTTATATAGCCATATAACACTGAGCAAAGTTTATAGATGTTATCTGCTAGGGTTTATTAAGAGGGCTCTAAAGGGAAAGAAAATATAGAAGTCATGCGACACTAGCGATAGAAGTTGGAACTACGTCCAGTTTAATCCGCCTGACGAAGTGCAATATAGTCCCAAGAATCATTTCCTGTATAGTAGGTTTTCGTAGTATTTTCAACCGGAAACCCCAATTCCTTCCTTCCTCCCGTCTGCCGTCTCCTCAGGTGGCTACACGTCCGACCTTCTCTGTCTGAATGTATGTATGTTGAGCCGAAAGGCCAATTCTTTTCAACAATTGTCAATTTTCCAGTCAGTAGGCCTACCGGTTTTGCTGCTATATTTTATTTCTTAACATTTTTTATGTCATTTTGTTTTTATAAAACATAGTAATATTTTACTATAGTTTTTATTAGTTTTTATTTACAAAAAAAAAAAAAGTAATATTTGTTTAGAAAAGTAGACTTTTTACAGCGAAATCAATTTATTCACTGATCAAATAGGGGGGTCTACTAAAATATTGAATTTCTACTTGAAACGTTTTCCAAAATCATAATTCTTGTTCAAATCTTGTTATTCTCAAAACGGTTAAAATTTAACATAGTTAGGCATAGGCTTACCATACTTATATTCTACAATTGAAGAGTTTGATTTATAAACATAAAGATACGCTTTACTAAAAACTAAGTAAATTACGTTACAAAGAATGGTTTTTGTAAATATTTCTTAAAGCTCTTGGATTGTGATCTAAATATTGGTTTTTATGTGGTTAAATATTTAATAAAAGGCATTAATTGGCAAATAAATTTCTATTTCGTATCTTTTTATGTTCAGTTAAAGATTAAAACAACATACGCTTAAAGCATTAAAGGATAAGCTTTACTGAAAACTAATAAATCACGTTAAAAAGTAATGGTAAAAAATACCAACTGTCTATTTATTTTACGTTTTATAGTTTTGTACGGTTTATTAATTATTTCTAATAAAATAAAAAATGATTTCACATAAACTATCATAGTTTTATGGCAGTTACAACATAACACACTAATTTCCAAACATTAAAAAATAATTGAAATGTGGCCACTTTTTTTATTTGCTTCTGAAGTATGCTGAATGAATTACTACAATACGGAAAATGACACTACGGGAACAATTTGGTTTCAAAAAGCAAACATTTTGTTACAACAAAGATTTTCGCGGACAGAGACGAAAACCAAAGCGAACCGTATGAATGATATCAATTATAATTAAAATACAGTAATATATTATAATCTTGCTCAATTTTCCCATTGCCATGAGAAAAGCAATTATTTTACTTCGACAACAGTTCTTACACAATTACTTTTCAAAGATTTTAGTTTTACTGATAAATATTTCACAGTATTTTAGAAGTGATAAATTTAATATGATTCAATTAGGCATACACAAATTACTAAATATGACGATTTTTTTAAACACGACTGTTAAAAATAACCAACAATTTAAAACAGAGAAACTGCTGTGAGCATATATCAATTTCGAACATATAACTTTAGACGTTCAAAGCAGATTGGGCTCACCTGCCTGACAGTGGTTTGGCCTCATAAACATGTATGTTCGGGGTAGTTTAGACTTACTTAGTCTACCAGTTTGACCTCAGCAATTCACACAGTACTTTGGTCTCAGTTTTTTATATGAGTAGTTTGTAGTACCGCACAAAGCAGTTTTTACGCTCCACTGAAAATAAGGAGGGCTACTAAATTATTGAACTTCTAATCAAAGCTTACTGTAAAATCACGGGTTTTGACAAAATTTGACTCCTAAAACGTTTGAAATTTAAAATTGATTTATATACCACACTTATTATACCCAACAATTGAAGAGATTGATATAAAAGTGGGGCTAGGTACGCTTAAAGAACTGAGGACAACTATAAATAATGTATTTTACTAAATAGCTGTAACAAGTGTTTATCACCCTAACAATTTGCTTTACGTGGTTTATTATTCAATAAAATGCCAAACATTTAAAAATGACAATGTATTTTGTGCAGTCAATTGAAGAATAAAACAAAATAATGCTAAATGAACCATACAAAAATATTTTGATGTTAAGGGGAGTCCAAATCGAAAAAATTAAAAAATATCAATTTTTTTGTTTTAAATTGTTTATTAAACTCCATAAAGCTCTGAGTAATTTGGTATAAATCTTATATTCCTAAGTTGTTCGGAAGTGCATGAAAAAAAATAAAATTATAAATCATGCAACTAGCTCTGAGTGACTCTGCATGTCGATACTTGGTGTAAATATAACCAATGTCAACAAAAAAACCAAAACTATCACCACAATGCACATTTCCATGTCAATGAAATTGTTATGACTGCCACTAAACACATTTTTAGAGACCTATCTGATACTCACCTACAAGAGAAATGTCTCAAAGGCAAAACTCAAAATCCTAATGAGAGCCTGAATAATGTCATTTGGGCAACAATTCCAAAAAGGGTCTTCGTTACTCTGGAAACATTAAAATATGGAGTATTTTCAGCTGCATGTGCTTTCAATGATGGGTTCATTAGCAAAGTAAAAATAATGGAAGAACTTGGACTCCAGCCTGGGAAAAATCTAGTTCAAGCTATGGTACGGCTAGAAAAACTTAGGCTTCGAAAAGCTGAAAAAGCGGCGTTGGATTTAGAAAAAAAAATTAGACTAAGTAGGATGCAGAAAAGAAAAAGATTGGAGGATCAGTTTGAAGAAAATGAGGATCCAGATAATCCATCTTATCTAGCTGGGAATTACTAAATTGTCAAGGTAGAATAAAGAATTATATTATTAAACTTTAAATGCAATTTTCCGAAAATTCATTTTTTTCATCTTTGATGCCACTTTTCTCAGTAACTATAAGGCCTACAAGTACCAAATTTGCACTGCACTTTTTTCTTACTAAGGTCTTTCCACCCTCTTAAGGGTTTATCATTGTATACATTTTTAAATAAGAAAATATTATTTTTTTTTGTAAAATAATTGGCGAAAATTTAGCAGTTTATTTTAAAAATGACTAAAACTTTTTTTTTTTATCTTTTAAAAAAATCTCATGAGTGTGGCTAGGTAAAAGGATGATCTTCAAAATAAAATAAAAAATATAGCTCTAACTTGTTTCTTTCCTGAGAAAAGTGGCATTAACTTAACATTACGTAAGATAGGATTTCGGACTCCCCTTAAAGTAGAATAATATATCCAACTGTCAATTAAACTGTAGTTTGATTAATATTTATTGTACGGTTTTTATAATTATTTTTAACTAAATAACATATCATTTAACATACTATGTATTGTACAAAGGTAGTGTAAGTACTGTAGCACATACAATAATAAGTTTTCTTACTAAGACAATTCCAACATATAAGTAAAAAAGCATGACAATTGAAGTAAAACTATATAACAACAAATTCTTAAGGCAACTAATTACCTCAAAACTACAGTAATTAAAAAAAATAATTGCATTGTTAATACTACACAGAACATAGTTTACTGAAGTACAACTTAGAACATAGTTAACTGAAGTACAACTTATAATAATACAACAAACATATTGAAAATAAAGTAACCCCTAAATATTTTCTTAACCTCTCAACTGCTGGGTTTTCAGTAGCATGCCAACCCCCTGTGCTGGGTTTTTTACAGATAGAGTAACCCATGCTTAGATAAACATTATACTCATTTATACATAGTGGTTTCATTATTTTTTCATTTGTATAACGCTTATATTATCTTATAACACAGTAAATTATCAATTTCCGACTCCGTAACAAGACGCAAATCGCGTGATGTAGACGCCATAACAATACAGTAAACAGCCACTGTCAGTTGCCAGTGCCAACAGTCAGCTGTATACAACATAATGAACCAATGAAAACTATTCTCTGTTTAGTAAAGAGCTTGCTAGTAGTTCAACAAAGTATCCATAGATGTCGTGGGTATGTTGAAGTGGAGAAATAATCAATACCGACTTGATACGTGTACAGCACACTGAGCGCGTTCGGCGGAACGACTTCAGTCGTGCGTAGCACAGCAGGACAGACGGCGGCGCACGACTTAACTCGTTTACAGCAGTTGAGAGGTTAAACACCATATAAATAACAATGACAGGGGATATAGTAACTCAGCAGCCATCTAATTAGTTCCTATGTGTAGGTTTGTTATAGTTAATTTTGTAGTAGTTAATTAATTCCTAATATTGGAATAGTTAATTACAAAAATAATATAAAAATGCATAACAAATAAAAATAAATAACAACTGTGTACAACAATTTTACAAGCCAACTAATTTACTAAAACTAGACGAGCTGGTTGAAAACATGTAATGAATTGAATAGATAGTATGATACATGAACGTAGTACATCTTGTAAAAATGTGGCAAAATTATTAAAAACTTTTTTTATAAATGTTCACAAATTACCAATAAAAACATTTTATTACCTTGACATTTTTATAGCCAAGTCCATTACGATGACTACCCAAGTTGATCAGTGTGACTGCCACAAGTTGATCACGAGCTCCCAAATTAGGTCAGTGGATACTCAAGTAATTGAACAATGAACATGCATTAAATTAATACAAAACCAAACCGATCAGAACATCTTATTTCAGCAATATAATAATAGTTAAAAAATTTTACTTCAATACACAAGTAACGTAAAAAAATGCAAATTTCATACAGTATAATAGGGTCTACTTATACTGTTTTGATAAAAAAATAAGTGCAATATGTAGGCTACGAATGTTAAGGTGATCGATTTCGGTAAACTTAAGCTTACCTTAATCGATCACCGTTATATTTGTTCAGTTTATATTAATATTGTATTAAATTCATCTACCAACACATACTATGCTAATTAAGAAAACTTTTTTAAATTAGTATTTTATTAATTCTCTTCGCATTGCACAATGTTTAAATATCACTTATGTCAAGTTTTACCGTCCTAAGTCTTCTCATTGGCTGTTCAACGGAATACATCGGGAGTGGTACGAGGTTCCCAAACACTACCTCGCCCCATGACTTCAAGTTCACAAAAGGATTGCCGCTCCGCCCTGCCCCGTCCCCCGGCTGTCATATTTTTCTGTCCTTGTTACCGTTTAGGTAAAATATTTGCTTCAAAGTTACCTTCTTATAAAATTACAAATAAATGACCTAGCATTTTTTCTACCACAACATTAATGAACTATAATAAATTAATAGTTACGACTTAACATTACTGTATTTATATTTTTAAAATAAAACAAAGGCCAATAGTGACAGTGACTTATTATAGAATTACTTATTGCTTTGGTCAAGCCGGAATTATTGAATTAATATTTTAACTGTACGCATTCGTTAATGTAGTTTAAATGATTTATTTCATAAAAATGTTGTATATAGATGATTATTACAGTATTTTTCATGATATAATAAATATTGTGCACTGTCATTACGAATAAAAATGTTATGCTTTACTTTGTAGTTAGATTATATCAGGAACCACATGGGAACGCACATTTTAATTTAAACGAAATAAGCCATTCAAAAGTAATTAGACTAACTCTAAGTAATCAGTCTGTAAAATAATACTGATATCAGTCGTCGTAGGCCTACATTGCATCCATCGATGTTAAATTAAATGAAGGAAGGTTTTTATGAATGAAGTAGTAAAATCCATCCGCGACTAAGAAGTTCGAGGTTTCGCCACTTGGATCTCACGAATCACCGCATATTTTGGCAATAAATTAACATGCAGGCATTTGCGCGGTCCAACATTGCGGCTACAGATTTAAAGATATCGATCTGAAACAAAAACTAAATTGAAACCAGATACATTTCTGACTAAAATCGCTTTTTAAAATTTCGATAACAGCTCTAATTTTATTTTAGCACTAGTTTGAATATTGGGTAACTTCAATAACCTATAAAATCGAAATGAAGGAGAATTCGAAAATTCTAAAAAGCGATTTGAGTCAAAAATGTCTTTATCTTTTAATAGATGTTTCATTTATAATTTTACGACAGTAAATAAGGGCAGTATCTTGGACCGCGCAAAGCAGTTTTTACGCTTCTCAGCGCGGGGGTTTAGAGCCCTCTTAAATATTAATATAGGCATGTCATGGTAATAGCAAGAAAAATATTTTATATAGCCATATAACACTGAGCAAGTTTATAGATGTTATCTGCTAGGGTTTATTAAATATTAATATAGGCATGTCATGGTAATAGCAAGAAAAAAATATTTTATATAGCCATATAACACTGAGCAAGTTTATAGATGTTATCTGCTAGGGTTTATTAAATATTAATATAGGCATGTCATGGTAATAGCAAGAAAAATATTTTATATAGCCATATAACACTGAGCAAGTTTATAGATGTTATCTGCTAGGGTTTATTAAATATTAATATAGGCATGTCATGGTAATAGCAAGAAAAAAATATTTTATATAGCCATATAACACTGAGCAAGTTTATAGATGTTATCTGCTAGGGTTTATTAAATATTAATATAGGCATGTCATGGTAATAGCAAGAAAAAAATATTTTATATAGCCATATAACACTGAGCAAAGTTTATAGATGTTATCTGCTAGGGTTTATTAAATATTAATATAGGCATGTCATGGTAATAGCAAGAAAAAAATATTTTATATAGCCATATAACACTGAGCAAGTTTATAGATGTTATCTGCTAGGGTTTATTAAATATTAATATAGGCATGTCATGGTAATAGCAAGAAAAAAATATTTTATATAGCCATATAACACTGAGCAAGTTTATAGATGTTATCTGCTAGGGTTTATTAAATATTAATATTGGCATGTCATGGTAATAGCAAGAAAAAAATATTTTATATAGCCATATAACACTGAGCAAAGTTTATAGATGTTATCTGCTAGGGTTTATTAAATATTAATATAGGCATGTCATGGTAATAGCAAGAAAAAAATATTTTATATAGCCATATAACACTGAGCAAGTTTATAGATGTTATCTGCTAGGGTTTATTAAATATTAATATAGGCATGTCATGGTAATAGCAAGAAAATAATAGTTTATATAGCCATATAACACTGAGCAAGTTTATAGATGTTATCTGCTATGGTTTATTAAATATTAATATAGGCATGTCATGGTAATAGCAAGAAAATAATAGTTTATATAGCCATATAACACTGAGCAAGTTTATAGATGTTATCTGCTATGGTTTATTAAATATTAATATAGGCATGTCATGGTAATAGCAAGAAAATAATAGTTTATATAGCCATATAACACTGAGCAAGTTTATAGATGTTATCTGCTATGGTTTATTAAATATTAATATAGGCATGTCATGGTAATAGCAAGAAAATAATAGTTTATATAGCCATATAACACTGAGCAAGTTTATAGATGTTATCTGCTAGGGTTTATTAAATATTAATATAGGCATGTCATGGTAATAGCAAGAAAAATATTTTATATAGCCATATAACACTGAGCAAGTTTATAGATGTTATCTGCTAGGGTTTATTAAATATTAATATAGGCATGTCATGGTAGTAGCAAGAAAATAATAGTTTATATAGCCATATAACACTGAGCAAGTTTATAGATGTTATCTGCTAGGGTTTATTAAATATTAATATAGGCATGTCATGGTAGTAGCAAGAAAATAATAGTTTATATAGCCATATAACACTGAGCAAGTTTATAGATGTTATCTGCTAGGGTTTATTAAATATTAATATAGGCATGTCATGGTAGTAGCAAGAAAATAATAGTTTATATAGCCATATAACACTGAGCAAGTTTATAGATGTTATCTGCTATGGTTTATTAAATATTAAGCCATACCCAGACTTTTCAGACACCCTTTATATTTAGTATTATAGTATATTTGGTATTGTTACATTAACAAAATAGACAGACTATCTTTTTTCTTATTTATTTAATTTTACTGTCACGATATATTATTTATTGTGAAGTATGTGTTTGTAAAGTGGAAAGATGTTTTTGGTCAGTTTCTAATCATATATTTGGCTCTTGTCTTTGCAATGGTATGTTACCTTTTGCTGTATGTCATATCATAGCGGTGTAGTTTTAAAAAGTGAGGGAGAATATTTTGGCGGTGAAAAATTACTGAGTGCCACCATTAAAGTTAACTTGCGCCTTCTTTGAGACCATCTTGTTTTGTCTATAATAGTTCTCAGAAACATCATTTCTTCTGTTAGAATGATAACTTTAACCCTTTGATAACTGTAAAAAAGTCACTTTGTAGTGTTAAAATTAGAGTAAATTATACAATGTAAGTTATTCCTTTTACAACATCTAACTCTTATTATGTTATTTCAACTTAACTAAAGTTTCATAGTAAATATTTTAACTTATATTTTGATATTAATGTCTGTGTCAGTATTCTTTAAATTTGCAATTTGTATTTTCTGTAGTCCTCCAACATACATTTGAAAACATACTGATTTGTAAGGTCCTGTTGTCAATGCTCTTTACATTTTTTATTATTCCAAACAGTATAAAAAAGCAGGCTTTCTTTCATATATTTAAAACTTAATTTTATAAATTCATAAAATTATAGTAATTATCATTGGTTCAAAATTCAAAAGCACCAAAATCATAATATAAGAATAATACACTACAAAATTAAATGGCTATACAGATCTGATATGAGATAGGTATTTATCTATCCTTCAACTAAAAGTAAACTTACAGATAAAGGCAGTGTTAGTAAACAACACTTTAGTTTGTTAACATCGTTCTCAGGTATCAACTAACAGCAGTTTACAGAGTTATGTAATGTCTATTTAGTTGAGATAATATAATTTTTAACTTAAACAAATGCAGTATATTTAAACTCTTTTAACTCTAGATCTTCAGTGAATGGTGTGTGCTTGAATAACATTTGAATTTAATAAATGATATTGAGTGTTATAAAAGTGAATATTATAAATTTCCATAAAATGTATGTTAGGTACATGCAAATTAGGACAAATTAAAATTGCTGATGATCTAAACTAATTTCAGTATAGTGATAGGTTTTAACTTTTTCAACAATGGATTTGTGAATAATATGCAAATTAAAATTATATTATTGTATAAGCATTAACCCTTTGCATGCCAAAAATTGTATTACAACATTTTGTATTAACCCATTGCTGATCAAAGACATGTCGTTCACATTACGCACGGAGTGGGCCGATAGTACAACAACATGATGTTGTCTTGGCACTGGTGGTTGTTTACAGTTGCGTCACTTGTCCCTGTGAGTCGTTCCAATGCACCCATTTGTTTTGAGGTGCTTATCTGTCTGTCTCCTTATCTTTGTTACTATTTCCTGTCACTGTTGTCTGGACTACTTGATTACTTTGGGGGATTTAGTCCTTGTGTTTGGTCTTATCTTTTGTCGTGTTTGTGATTTCCATTAAATTGAGGATAAATTGCGATCCTCCAAATTAGATAGACTAGTAATATGGTCAGTGTAATGTTTATCTAACGTAAATAACAACAAAACGTGTAGAGTTTGTGAGTGCACTAGACCGGCAGGGCAGGTGTAGCGCTAGACCGGCATGCACCACGCTACACGAACTACAATGGGTTAACCCTAGGTTAGTGTGGTGAAAAATAGTAACATTATTAGTGTGGTGGGTCTCAGAGACCAAAAATCTAAAAACCCTATTAAAATTGTTTATATCAAAATTTAGAATAAACATACAATGTTTAATGCATTTTCATTGTTTTACATGGTTTTATAAACTTTTTTTGTGATTAAGAAACATACCCTAGGTTAGTGTGGTGAGTAATAGTAACATTATTAGTGTGGTGGGTGTCAGAGACCGAAAATCTAAAAACCCTATTAAAATTGTTTATATCAAAATGTTTATAAATACATTAGTATTTTTAGAATAAACATACAATGTTTAATGCATTTTCATTGTTTTTCATGGTTTTATAAACTTTTTTGTGATTAAGAACCTTCTTTACTCTGTAGGATTGAAACCATAACGTGTTTAGTGTGGTTGGGTGTCAGGGACCGAAACGGAAGTTGTGCACAGTTGCAGTCGTTAAAAAATAATGCCACTTCAAGGTCATGCAAAGGCTCCCCCTAGAGGAAGGTACTGGGAAGGGGAAGGGCGTATTCTTACCCGGCTGCAATATTTTCTTCTTAATTAGTACTAGAAAGTACTAATTGGTCTCTCAGACCGCGCCACACTAACGTAGGGTTAAGCAAGGCGTAGTAAAAAATTGAATTTTAAAAACTAAATTTTTTTATTTACCTTAGAACTTTAGAATGAAATAAAACTCCCACATAGTATTTAAATATTAGTTTATAAAAAACCGTAAAATAGTATAGAATAAAAATGAAAAAAATAATGAGCTTACAACATTTATAAGTAACAGTTTTATTAGTTTTAATAAAAGGTTTAAACGGTTTATATTTGTTGTAATGAAAAAATATAGAAATTATGTAAAATTGTATTGAATAAATTTACTTTAAAAATTGCACATTGTGTGTCCTTCAAACACACTATTTTAAATTTCAACATCAATTCCTAGTCAAAAATATATAAAATACAATTTGCTTATTCATAAAATAATTTAATTTAACTGAATATACACATTGGTATAACTTAGTGCTGACTGTCAGTAAATGGACACGTCTCCAGATAGCGAGCCACCTGTCATTTTATCTCCCTACTCATAGATTCAAATTAAACACACGACTACATCATGTGTGATAGTCATTCATTCACAGGACAACATCCCTTTTTGATAGTATAAACATGCACAGGACAACATCTCTTTTTGATAATATAAACAAATCTGTTATCAAGATAAAAATATAAATTATTTCTTGTGTCTGCTGATGTCTTTGGCTTGATAAAGATTAAATTCTGTTATGAAACAATGTTTACATTGTTTAAAATTCAGCTTTCCTCCATTGATAAATGAGTGTTGTACTGCATTTGTTAACCCTTAAGTACGCATTTGTTAACCACACGCGGTGTTCAAAACACCCCCCAAGTGAGGGAGATTTTGTCGTTATTCAAAGTTGGAATTGGCTAATCTGCCCATCCTTTCAGTACCTTTAAACTACAGCCTGAAAGTCATGCCAAACTGGTTTTCGTTAGTTTGTGGTGAGTTATTCATCCATCACGTGCTGTCAAATTTGTCTGGGGTGTCCGTGTCACCCTGCGCTGGTACTAGTGTCGTTGTTTGAGAAGCATTTAAGTACCAAATGAAAATATATTTAAAAATCAAATTGTAGAACAAAATTTAACTTATATTTTATGATATAAAACATAAAACAAAAGGAAACAAAATTTTCAAAAGTTATTGTGTAAAATGTAATATTGATTCTATTTTGTACAAAATTTGCATACATTAGCAATTTATTTTTTTATTAGTATAAATATTTTTACTTAATAAAATTTAACTATTTAAATGGTACACAATTAGTTAGATGTCAATTATAAAAAATAAATTTCTAAAAAATAAAGTAATTATAGTTATAGGCTACATTTTGTATGGGATGTTTCAAACACCCTGTGTGGGACTTGACGTTACAAATAGCCTCGGAGGTACTTAAGGGTTAAGTTCTTTAAATTATGAGTTAACATTTTATAGTTTGTTTTAACATTTAACCCTGCAAGTGTGAGCCATCGGAATTTCCGATGGTTGGTACCCATTACGGGTGTGACTCTCGGAATTTCCGACGGTCTCGTTTCGTCACGACTACGTTATTATTATATGTCAAATTCCATTATAATGTCCACCAATTGGTTCATGAGGTTCCATTTGTTATATTTAGATGTCTTTGGTTGCACATTTGACTGAATACACTTTGCTAACAGCTGATGAAATTTATACTACAATCGTCGATTTGTCAGATGTAGTCTGTGTTCCAGTTTTACCGTCATAACATTATTTTGTTAAAATCTAACCTAATTTTTACCGTTTTATTTCATACATACAGTCAAATATTGTTTATAGTGTAAATATAGTTATTGTTTTTAGAAAATGTAAATATATATATGAACACTGCAGGTTACTGGTAGGCCTGTTTGTAGCTGGCATGAATCTTAGTTATGCTTATTTTATTTTTTAATTTATTGTTTGATAAGAACGTCATTCATAATGACAGATCCTTGTAGATCAAGTGATATTCGGGATATTCTATTTCAAAGTGAGATTACTGAATCTGAAGATGATACATTATTAGTGTATTGAAGGTATGGCAGCAAATGCAAAACACGCAATTTTTGATTTATGTGCGAATTTACTTTTTGGAACTTATAACTTCCTATCAAGTACTGGTTTCTATAGATACCTATACATTTTTGTAATCTGTATAAAATTTTACATAAAATAAAGAAACTACCAAGCTAAAATAAATATCACTGGTGTTATATAAATAAGCAAAAGAAAAAATAATTAATTTATTTATATATTTATTTTGTCTCTTATCTCATACCAGATTTACAAAAATAAAGTTAGCCTTCTAATATATGTACTGTCAAATGCTACATTTCAAGCTGAAAACAATGATATACAACAAGTTATATTTATATAATTATAAGGCAGATAGAATATTAATTTAATAAACCTTTGCGAAACAACTAATTTTACTGCCACACTGGGGGAACAACTATACCACACTTGCAGGGTTAAAAAAAATAATTCCACATTTTAAAATACGGTATATTTATGTTTAGATCCGGGAAGCAGTAATTGAAGACAAGAATAAAGAAATAGAGAGGCTTAAAGAAGAACATAGTTCTGAAATTGCTGCCTTAGAAGAGAAACATAAGGTTTATGTTACAGAAATTAAGAAGAAACAGTGGGTAAGTCTATCATAATCTGTAATACAAATTTTCACTTTATGGATTGTAGATGGTTTAGTGATACGAATATGGCAAATATTTGGAAAATTTGAAAAGAACACACATCCTGTGTATTGATGTTATACCTTAACGTGAAAAGATATACATGTTTCACCAGCAAACAGCATACCAGTGTATCGAAGGTTTCTTTTGGATATTGTGGTTCAACTTTTTGCAGAAGATGATGTAAATTTCTATTATTGTATGACAATAAGACCCTTTATTTATTACACTTTTGTTGCAAGAGTTTGATCCAAAGCAAGACCCTGAAGAGTGTGTGCATTTTTAAGTTAAAATCAGTTAGCTTTAAACCTGTTTGTAAAAAGTTTTTTAATTTTCATTGCCTTTGTATTAAGGTAAGTGGTTTGTACAATACACTATCAATCCCTTGGAATTTGAGTATTGTTCATTTGTATTGTTCATATGCAATAAATATTTAATTAAAAAAATATAAATACTCACATAATTTATATAGTTTTAAGAATAAATTTTGTAACAGCATTAAATTGAACTTAATGGAATATTTTCTACATTTCTTCTAGAGAGTAATTTTTATATTAAAGAAGAAAATATTATGTTACATTATTTCAATATTATAAAAAAGTTTGCACCTTCCTTTCACATACACACATAAGCTTACGCACTATCATAGGAAGAAGGAAACAGATGTTGCTTTCTTATGGCCACAGGGAATGCCTGAGAGGCAGTTATAAATAGATTACCGTACAACTAATGTACATCTTAATGCATCTGTAATAATAATTACAAAGTTTATCCTTGAGGATTGGCGGGAGGGATAAGGAAGGGACTGAAAAGATGCTGGCTTTGTTATCTCATGACATACTGGAAAAATAACTACTTGACACACTAACTCAACATATATAGCACACTATTGGATGCGAAACGTGTTTCTTTCTTCTCTGAGCATAGTATATACATAATTTATTTTGTGAATAAATCTTTTGTTGCTATTTAAACTATCCCAGGCATCTCAAATAACACCATTCATAATGTGATCTAATCCACAACTCGTACACTCAGTTCTACAAACACTCTTTCAATCTTCCTATTTGTTCTCTAGTCTAATAAACATTTCTATGGTTATGTTTTCTGTCAATAATTTCCCATATTCCTATTTTGTGTGTATTGGGGAAACATTTATTGAGTGACAATAGCATTCTGCCCCAGTGCTGGTATTAATGAGTGATGAAAAGTCAACGGTTTTCTAATCCAGTGGGCACATAAGGGCACATGAGATTTAATAAAAAGAAAATTCTAATTATCATTTATATCCTTGGTATTAATTTGTACGTGTATAAGCTGAGTTTTTATACAAAAAAGATTAGTTGCCCTTTGTCTCTGTATTGCTAGAATTTTCTCAGTAAATGCCTAAGACTGATCCAATTTACCACTAAAAATAACTTAACATTGTTGCCGTCTTGGTGGTTCAGTGGCTAAGGTTTTGGACTGCGGAGGGCAAGGTCCAAGGTTTGAATCTCCACTGAGCCAACGTTTGGTACTTCACTCATTGAATAAACAGGGTGGCTACTTACTGGAAATTTCGGGAAAGTCGGGAGTTATGCTTAAATTTTACAGCACCTTGAAAAAACCTGGAAATATGCTTGAAATTTTGGTAACCATCAGGAATTCTCGTCGAGCGAGTCGAGACTAATCCGGTTACGTCAGTAAGGTTTGGACTTCAGAAGGGCTCAAGTTAAACTCAAGTGATAAGTTCGGATAACCCCATCAATCTTCGTATGATCAAGCACATTGATAAGTTCAAAATAATACGGGTGGAATAGTTTGACAAAACGATTGCAACATCAACAGTTTTGACGTCGAAACAGTTGAATGAAACTGTTGCAGATAATATACAGTTGCTTCACCTCAGTATCAAACTGTGTTTTATATCTAGGTACTAGCCTAAACATTTATTTTTTATCTGATTTGAGCATACAAGTTATGTATAGATAGGGTATAAGTTTACCATACTCCTAATAATCTAAGATAAAAAAAAGTATGTATTATTTATCTTCACTCAAAATAATGGTAATATTTTATTTACGGGAAAACAATAATAAGACGTAGCGTGTTATTATATTACATAAAAACTTTATTTTTGGCATTAATCTAACAACCTTTGTATATTTTTATTCAGAAATATGACATCTATCAAGTTTTTAGTTAGTAAAAAAATCCTAAAAATGATTTTTATAATTTAGGCTGATTTTATTGTTTTGCATTTCAGTTATTTGACAGCTGTGTATATTTTTATGTAGGTACTAGCCTAAAAATTACTTTTCATCCGATTTAAGCAATCATGGTATGTACAGATAGGGTATTACTTTGTTATACTCATAATAATCTAAGATATTAAATAAAAAGTAATATATATTATTTCTGTTCATTCGAAATAATGGTTATATTTTATTTACGCTATGTTATATTACATGAAACTTTATTTTTGGCACTAAACTAACAATTTTTTTATATTTTTATTTAAAAAATGGATTCAATCACGTTCTACTTAACCCTACCAGTACCAACGACGTCTCAGGCGTCGATCGGCACCTGCTTGCCGATACCGTCGACGCCTCTGACGTCGATGTGCATGCCTTTCGTAATTTGCCGTTATTGAGTCATCTATCGGTATGGAACGGTTGTTATAGTACTCAAAATGTGCAGAAAGAAGCATACTTTAATTTGGTACTCTATGACAACAATTTGAGTGAAGCAGCTATTTTTTTTCTTTGCTACAACATCAACAGTATTTTTCGTCAGCTGATTTGTTTTATTGTTTGTGTTTACTGCTTGCAATATTTTGAGAATATTCATTGAATAAAGTATATCATATTATACGTATTTTTGAAGTAGATAAACTGTTCTATAGAAAAAACATATCGATTACCATGGAAACATTTGTTTATTATCACATTTCAGGGGTAAAACGAAAAAAAAAAATTCAAAAATTTCGCAATTTTTGTCTTTTTTATTTTTGTTTAATTTTTGAACAGTTAAAAAAATGTGATGTTATTTTATTTTTATTTCTCGTTAAATTCTGAAAATAATGATATATAACAACATATAGTTTGATATTTATTAGTAGGTGAAAAAAAAATAATCCCAAGACTTACAAAGTGACACAAATCTGGTGTGTATTGCTGGTAAAACCAGACAGTACAGCTAGGGTTAAAAAAAAATATTTTATATTTTTTACTATGATTACAATGTGCACAATTTTTCGAGTGCGGTTTACATAATTTGCACACGCTGACTTATGGTGTTATAAGTTTTATACTTTTTGGAATATTTTACATATTCTTGTAGCTAATAGATTGTTCTAATAAAGTACATGTAGTAAAAAATCATATATAGCCCTTATTTTTGAATGTTTGTGTAATTTTTCACAGAAATGTGTTGTTTCCGTGGTAACATTTTTATTTTCCCCAATAAACAAAAATTTTGTTTTGGTGTATACTATGAATATTTTTCCAGGACTACTTTTTCTTTCCTATTCAATTCTAATTTTGTTGAATTTTTTCATGTACCATTTGATTATTTATAATGATAATATTATACATTTGCACATTTTTGCAATTTATGAAAACAAAAAATTCCCCCAAAAAGAATTGTAGTTTATCTTTAAATGTAACCACATATTCTTATACTACACAAAATTCTAAACAATTTGGTGATTATAAGGTTTAATTTCAATGTTTTCAATTTTTTTCTTGAAAATAATTATTTACTAATTTGTTATGTGAGTTTTGATAGTAGTTTGTGAATGTACAGTTCTTGAGAAGTACAGTTCTTGTAACACAATGCTACAATTTAAATTTGAAGGATATTTAGTATTTTTTATGACTTTTACAATAAAGGCTAATTGTTTTTTTTTGCGAAGCGCCGAAAATGACACTTAGCAGTTGTGAGTTTACAGTGGCCACTATCTAGGGTTAATAATGTTTTAATATGATTTTAAATAAATTATATACATTTGTATTGAAGTGGGTAGAAAAGTTTAATTTTAAATAACCCTCGTGCCGCGTTTCGACAAGTAATTGTCGACTTGACATCGCTCGATATTATCACTTGTTATAGTATACCTATTAGCGCTATTTACAAGATTCATATACCACTGGAAACGGGAAGAGTTACCGATTGTAGTGGTATGCCTGACTTGGTTCTAAGACGACGGGAACAATGGAAAATAATATGATGAATATTCGTTGTCCAATGTGAAAGAGATTTTCAAACTGACGCTAGCCTTGGAAGTTTTGTTTACTTGTCTTTCAATTGTATTTGTAAGTCTTATTATACGTAATTATGGTGTTATTATGATGTAATTGTGTTTACATTACTTTTGGTATATACAAATAACACACAAAAAATTATATTGAAGCCTTTTTATAAAAGAAAAAAAATTGTGAACATGAAGAATATCACATTTGTGTGCGTACTCCGGATAAATTTCATCATCATCTGTGGACACCTAAGCTCACAGCCAGAGGATACCAAGGAAACCATTTTACAAATATATTTTATTTATAGAACAAGTAATTCTATAAATTTTAGTAATAGTTATAAGTCTGTACCGATTATATAGAATTTTTAGCAAATTTTTGAAAATTATGTTATCACAGTAACAAATTTTTGCATAAATTGTACTACAAAGGGTTTTGTAAGTATAATTACTTTTATACTTGAAATAACATATAAAACCTTTATATATCCTGAAACTAGATGAAATTTGTAATATTTAGGCTATCTTGGAATTTTGAATTTAGCTATAATATATTGTTTTCAAGGTGACCCCCCCCCCCCCTTTATGTTTACAAAAGTCATTGTCCGAGATATCATGAGTCATAAAAAATTTTTGTTTTCCCAAAGATGTAATATTTTATTATTATTAGATAGCCTGCTTTATTAGGAGTGCACTAATACCAAATACAAGTAGGGTTATATAATTTTACTATTTTTATCATTTTTTGAAAAAATGTCTGCAAATGCGCAAAAATTGATGTGACGGTACAGGAAAAAGTAGAACCCGGTTCGAGGATTAATTTTGTTAATATTTCACTAACAAAGGATTGAGCATCAGGGGTTATGTGTGTATGTGGAGTTGTGTATATATATATATGTACATAATCATTTTTAGTATCTAAAATAATAAAAATGAACATATATTTGTTATTTGCAATCTTATTTTTCATAAGTAATTTTGCTTAATGGGCATGCTCGAGTTGCATGCTTTATGACCTAGGATCCATAAAGGGATGCTCGAGTTGTGCACAGTTCCTAAGAGGGCCTTAAAACTAGTGCTCAAGTTGTGCGCAATTACCTGCAGCCGTACCATCATCGAAATTACTACAATTTCCAATACTCTTATAATATATGTTCATACTGAAACTAACTTTATAAATAATTATATACAAATACTAAATATTCTATATCATCAATTAAATATGAATACTAATTATAAAACAGTACATGGTCTTTGAAATCTCAATAAATTCTAACAAGTAATATTGCACAATTGAAATTAGATGTTGTTCTGACAGTTATTTGATGTCAAATTCTAATAATTAGGCATATAATTTTCACCAGTGAATTTTACCTATTTTTGTTTTGTTTGTATAATGATGTGTTGTTGATAATATAACCTAACTAAAGGTTAGCATATTACGTTTTGTATACAACGAACATAACATTCAAATTTTACTTGGAAAGAATTACTTTCACATTCATTTTTAATTACAGTATGTTTAAAGTACACTAGAACCTCTAGAACTGTCAATAAGTGAACAATTTTCTAAAATATGGTGGTTGTTTCCAGATATCTTGATTATATAAAAGATAAAAAAATCATTGTCTTATCAATATATTTATTAACATTTGTGAAAATTCAAGGATAATGTTTAATCCCCCTTCAAGATAGTATTATCAATCTTGTAAAAAAGATTTCAGTGTGTATAAAAAAGTACGAAATATTGTTAGTTTAAAGTAATACATTTTAATTTATTTAACATAATTTTCTGTTACAAAGTAAAAAGCTTTTAACAGAACTTACCGCTAAATACTTAACACTGTATATTATAGGTTACACCAATAACCAAAAAGGTATAATCACAGAAGAAGCAGATATCTACGTATTTTGTTGTATAAGTTTAGTGCTATTCGGAATCATACCAGGGCCAATTCAATGTATTTGTGATGTGTTGTTATATTTATTTTGCTCAGCTTGTTAGTCTAAGTTGCATTTTTGAGTGGCCAAGACAGAACGGCCTACCTGAGATCGGTATTATGCGCAACTCAAGCACTGGTTTGGAGCTTCTCTGGGACATCGCAATTAACTCAGATAGGATTGTGTGTAATTCGTTAACGGCTCACTTATTCACATATATAGAATAATTAAAAGAGATTATTCAATTTTATTCATAGAAAACTTTCCTTAGATTATAAATATGAATAAAAACATTTGTAGTAGCCTACAACTTCCATTCCAATAAGTAATACGATCAATAAGCAATAAGCTCAAGTAAAGATCCCTTCAATGCTTGATTATCTTTGTATTCTATTTTAGTAGGTGGGTAAGTAACTTTGACTAACCTACTTTATGAAGAAGGAAGTGGAAGGGAGTTGTTATCTCATTGTCCACAACTGTATCCTCAGCAAGGCCGTAGTCAGCGGGGGGGGGGGGGGGAGGGTCCAGGGGTCAGAACTCCCATGAAATTTCAGGAAAAATGTAACGTTTTGTTAGAAACAAACAAATCCTACAAAGCGAAAGAAATGTGCAATATATTTGGTTTACTAATTGTATATTCTCACTAGTTTCCTGTAGTAAATGTATTGCACTCTTTAATTTGGGAAAGAGAATATTAATACTACACGCAGTTGTGGTGCACGGCGCATCTCGCAAGGCCGGCTACTCACAGGCTGATTTCCTCCGTAGCGGCAAATATGCCATGCCGCGCTCATACAATGTTTGTTACAGAGTGTAAAACTCTCAAAACTCCCGCTACCGCTGGTATGATTCTTGGACCTTCGGCTAGTATGTTATTCCTCAGAGAAAGTCGGTTTCAGGCATTGTTATATAGACCATTTTGTTTAAGGATTTGATTATTTTAAGTTTATTTTAGTAATTAGTGTATGCCTATTATGAATACACAATACATTCTAGTTATACAGATTTATCGATAACACAAGATTAGAAAAAAATCTGCTTCATAGAGAAGATGAAATTTAACAAGGAAGGAGAATTTTGTCTTATTCAACATTTGTTTACAACATATTTATTAGTATTTACTTACGTAATTTAGTCAGTCTATCCACTAGATAACTTGACTACACGTTTCAAGTCAAATGACTTATATCATCACGTCACTTGTTCTTGTAAAGATGAACTTGAAACCCACTTCATATAAAGCTCACACACGCAAAAACACATTATGTCACGTACCGATACAGTTCTGTTATCTCCTTCTTCAACTATATCGTTGTTTTGATTAGGATTATCTGTGACTATTGATCTTGTTTTGTGCGTAAGAGTGTTGAATAATATGTTTGATTCAAAATGTATCTTGTCATTGAGTAAATTTGGATTATTTTTATACTTGTAAATTTCGTATTCTCATAGTGTAAACACACAATAGTTTAAAAATTAATTATCTGTAAATTTTCATATAATGATTGAAGATAATGATTGATAGTGTTCTTTAAATCTTGTGCGAAAAGATCTTCCTGTCTGTCCTATATAGTATCCTGGACAATCATTGCATGAGATCTTATAAACTCCAGTTTTATAAAATTTGTTATCAGTGGTTTTCTTTTTAATTAAGAGTTTTTGTAATTTATTAGATGTTTTAAATGCCAGTTTTATGTTATGTTTTTGAGTTTTTTTTATAATATTGTTATGAGAGGGATTATACTGTATGCAAACATATTTTTTGTTTTTTATGCTTTGTGATTAAATTTTCAACCATTGCAGGTTTAAAATTGTTAGTTATGTCTATATATTTAATAGTACAGTTGACTCGCGGTAGTCCGACGCGGTCGAGCGTGGGTGACCCAAGAAATCTTCCTAGACTGGTATAATAATCATTTTGTCAAAGAAGTAAAACATCATTTAAAGGCTAATAATCTGCCATTAAAGGCTCTTTTATTATTAGATAATGCTCCTGGGCATCCAAAATCAGAAGAATTAAAAGCAAAAACAGCCGATGGATACATCGAGGTCATGTATTTACCGAAAAATACAACTGCTCTGATTCAGCCAATGGATCAGAATGTTATCAAAACTCTAAAGGCACATTACAAAAAACGCCTACTTATGGATATTGTTTACCAACCAGATGCAGACATTACAACACTGTTGAAAAAGTTTGACATTAAGGACGCTATTCTTAATGCAGCTTTTGCGTGGCAACAAGACCAGCCATCAACACTTATAAAATCCTGGAAAAATGTTTGGCCACATAACCCCCTCCTCCAAAATAAAGATGATGAAAACCAACGGGAAGATGACGACAACACCCAAGATAACAATCGTGTAGTGGAAGAAACCATTTTACTTTGTAATCAAACTAACGTCCAACAAGAATTATCGGAAGAACTAATAAGATGGGTGTTAGACGATAACCTGGGTGCAGAACAAACAGATGAAGAAATTCTGCAAGAAATCATAACACAAAACGACACAATTGAAGAGGCCGTGGAGACGGAGAAAAATCCGTGATCAGCTGTGATGAAGCTTTGTCTGCTGCCAACACTTTGATTCGCTGGTGTGAGGAACGTGACCTAGACGTCAACAACGTTTTAGTTTTGAAATACATTCAAGAAAAAGCGATTAACGAAGGTTTGCGTACAAAGAAGCAGAAGAAAATGACAGATTTTTTCATGTTTAGTTTATTTACTGTTTTGCAATCTGTTCATATGTGTGTAAGTACAGTACAAACTTTGCTATAATACATACAATCCTGTACTTTTAATGTAGTAAATACAGTTTGTCAATTTCTTAAAATTATCGGCATTAATTACTGTACTTTATTTTTAACCTAGACCTTTGGTCAATACAGTACGTATTTATTTTATGCACATAAATATTCACAAACAGTATGAAATAGGTTTGTTAATACAGTACTGTACATACCTATTGCTTAAAACTATCGTATTTGTTATTGTTTTAAGTTTAAACATCGAATTCAGTCATGATGGGAGGTACATTTGGTAATCCGACGTTTTTGGTAATCCGACACCCTACTGGTCCCGTGACTGTCGGATTATCAAGAGTCAACTGTATCTATTTCTTTTTTATAATTCACGTCGGACATTGGAACGTTAAGGAGTCTTATGTACAATTGAGTTGTAGGCTGCTAGCTTATGTGATGGATGGTTTGAGTTAATGTGGTTGGTTTCCTGTAAATGCAGTAATCTAATTATTATCATTCTTTGTGACTGTGAGATCTAAAAAGTTCATGGATTGTTCTGTTTCCATATTAAATTTCAGTTTGGGAGCAACGCTATTAAAGTATGAAAATAAAAGATCTAGCTGTCTAGAGTTTCCATAAAAAAATAAGATAGTAATCAACATATCTATTGTACATGGCAATTTTATGTCTATATTTGTTCTTTTGTGAGGATATAAATGCATTTTCAATGTGATTTAAATAAATATATGCTAAAAAACTAGATAAGGGAGATCCCATAACTAAGCCATCAGTTTGTTAAAAAAATGTTCCGTCAAAATTGAAGTAGTTTTGTTCTAAAATCTCTCTCAATAATAACATTAATTCATCCGCGGCTGCAGGTAATAGTGTGGAACATTTTAATTTATCTCTGATTATATATAGAGTCATATTTATTAGAACATTGGTATTTAGGTTAACTATTTCAAATGAAACAAGTATATGTTGTGGATTGATATTCATATTTTTAGTTTTATCTATGAAGTCGTATGTATTCTTAAGATTGTGGTTATTTTCAAGTTGTATGTGTTGTTTAAGTAGGGTTTCTATTTTTTTTTTAGATAATTTGTAACAAGGTGGTATAGTATATGACTCTAAATATAATCAGAGATAAATTAAAATGTTCCACACTATTACCTGAAGTCGTGGATGAATTAATGCTATTATTGAGAGAGATTTTAGAGCAAAACTACTTCAATTTTGACAGAACATTTTTTTAAGCATACTGATGGCTTAGCTATGGGATTTCCCTTATCTAGTTTTTTAGTAGATATTTATTTAAATCATATTGAAAATGCATTTATATCCTCACAAAAGAACAAATATAGACATAAAATTGCCATATACTACAGATATATAATTGTTAAAAATAACACAATTTAAAAGCAATAAAAACTTTATTAGTGAGGCCTTTTGATAGCAAGGCTATCATCGTCAGACCCATCACAAATAAATATACAATAAGTAAATACATGTAATATAAGCTTATACAGGGTGTTCAGTAAAACTGTTTCAATAATTTGGAATGTTAATGTACACATAAAAATGAGCAAAAAACTTCATATGATGCCCTAAAACCTTTAGTTTTCCGTCTATCTGTCTTATGTGTTTTTTACATAAAAATTCATAACTTTGGATCCACTAAAGGTACAGTTGTGAAACTTCATGATTGTACTACCCTATAGTAGATCTATTTTTAATAAAAATATAAAAAATAAATATTTACCCATTTAAAAATGGCGGACGTTTATTTTTTTCTAACCGAAATAGCTAAAAACTGACTAATTTTACAAACAAAATGCAAGAATAATATTTTTTAGTAAATCTTATTATAATATTCACAGCGTTTGTTTCAACAAAAACGGATAAAAAACAGCCGGGTTATGCTGGAAAATGTAAAACTATGTTTTACCGCATTAACTAAAGGCTAGTACTGTTTTAAATATGTGTGTACTTTGAACAGCTGATTTCATGTCAGTCTGCTATTTCATAGAACAGCTGTTTATTTATGTTATTAATATTAGGTTTGGTTTGCATTGTTGGCATTATTAGTAACAATAAGAACACTGTCATGTACACATTTTTTGTGAGTGTTTCTGTTAAGTTTTTTTTTTTTTATTGTATTGCTAGTTTTAATTATTTAGTGTTTGTAATTTATTTTCTGATGACATAGTTCTTTTTTATTATTTTCATAGTTTCCTTTTATTAACAAATAATGGCAGATAATGTAATAAACAACTTTACCAACTCAGAAATGGCAGACATGCATTTGATATATGGCATGGCTCATTGTAGTAGTATTCAAGCAAGAAACTATGAAAAATTAAGTTTTTTGCTCATTTTTATATGTACAATAACATCCCAAATTATTGAAACAGTTTTATTGAACACCCTGTATAAACATGTTTTAAAATTTTTAACTTTCGTGGCCAAATATATTTATTAATCTAAATGTTAGTTTAATTACAAATTTGCAAGTATTATAAATTGAATTTAAATTAACTTTATTAATAGTTTTGAAAGTAAAATAGAATTTTGAATCGGTCCATCTTCTTGGTTTAATAAATTTTTAGAATTTGCTTTGTTAATGTACCATGATTCCCATGCATTTAAATATCATGGTGTTGTTATATGTTTTATAATTTTAAATTGTGTTTTGTAATACTATGGCCAGTGTTAAAGCTGCGATTGGCAATTGCAGATTTTTCTCCTCTATTAAATTTTATGTGTGAAAAATGTTCTTGAAATCTTTTTTTAATTTTCCTTTTTGTTCTATGTATTTGCTATTACAGTCATCGCAGTTTATTTCCTAAATTCCTGATTTATTTTCGTCATTCTCAGTATCTTTTGGATTTTTTTTATTTATATTTCAAATAATTTTTAGTTTTATATGAAATATTTAGTTTGTGTGTTTTTTATATGTTTTGTTGATAGAATTTGAATATTTTGTCCATGTTATACTATTCCAATTATTATTGTTTTCTTTTGTAGGTATAAGTTTTGTTTTTGATTTTTTTCTCTTGCTTCTTTTTCGCTTTTTTTAACATACAATCTATTAAATTGGTATCATATCCATTGAAAATTGCCACACGTTAGATATAATTTAGTCCTTTTTTTAATCGTTTTTCTGATAGAGATGTATTTATTAATATAAACATAAGAGAATGGAATACAGCTCTCTTTTGTGCTGGTTGATGATTGGAGTCATTTGTTATGTATCGATCAGTATGCGTGGGTTTACGGTATATATCAAATTCAAGTTCTTTAGAAGTTGTGTTTCTAATGACTAATAAGTTTAAAAATGGAAGTGAATGATTATATTCTATTTCATACGTAAATATAATGCTGAAGTAAAATTAATTTAACAGATTTATAAAATTTTGAAGGTTGAATAGATGAAAATTTACAGATAGTTCATTTTTGCCACAAAAGTTAACTATTAAACACACTGGAAGAAATTTACAAGTATAAAAATAACCCAAATTTACTCAATGATAAGATACATTTTGAATCCAACATATTATTCAAACATGTAAGTAAATATAGCGTAGTTGGTTCAATCCCAGCTTCATAAGCTAAAGGTTCTCAGTTCGATCCCAATCAGAGTCAATACATTTTGAGAAGGATCAGCTGATAACCACCGGCTGTTCATTTGTCATTGGGCTATTAATTAATGACACTTTCTAAGGAATAGTCGGCCTTAGTTTGTAACAATGACTACATTCGCTCATCTACACTCATCATACTCATTCGAAATCCATATTCGCCCATATCTTGACGATCGGCGTCCTATGAATAAATAAATAAATAAATAAATATTGATCGTCTGTCTGTATATTGAATAAAACGTGTAATTTTAATATTTATTAGGTTTTTCATTTACAGAAATATATTTCAGAATGAAGCATCAAAATATGATAATAGCTGTTAGGATTATTATTATTTCTTTGTCAAATTAATCTTTATAATATTTAAGTATTTTATCAAACATGATAACATGTCTAACTTTCTCCCAAATACTATATAATTATTCCAGTGTGTGCTATAAAAAGTGTTGTTGTTATAACTACGGTTTTACAAAATATTACCAATGAATACATCTCTATAGATAGATGTGTATTCATGCATATTACTGAGAAAAATGTGAACTTATTTATTGAAACAATGTTACAGTAATGCAAAACAGAAATATTATACAACATTTTAGTAGTTGATATATATATCTGAAGAAAATAAATGATATGTTACTTCTTTATTAAATAAAAATAACACTTATACTTGAATCGAAAAATATGTACGTTTATAAAAGACATGGAAACATTATATGAAACCTGTCATAATTAAAAGAAAGATGATTTGATGAACAAGAAAATAAATACCTATTTTTATTTAAACATTAGCAGGTAGCTTAGAAAAATATCGAATCAAAGATAGCAACACGTTATCATTATCACTGTAACTCACAAACTACATTATTCATAAAAGTTAATATTAATAGGTTACCAACAGAATTACATGCTTTCTTCAGCGTTCAATCGAACAGAACTTCTGTGTTCTACGAGCGGTAAAAACTGATCTGTGTGCAAGCACCCTTACGTTAGTACTTGAGTGGCGACAGCAAAATTGCCGTCGAAAGAAGTGCCCCTGGCGACCTGCGGCTGAACATCATCCACTGACGCTAATATTTGCTGGTTCATGTTGCAGCTCTTATTCAATATTTTTATTGACGAATAATTTATTGGACAGCGAATATTTTTAACTAACTTTTTAAATGAACACTTATAAACAGATAAGGTTACAGTAAACTTATTTTAATCACTGGTGCTAATTGTATGACTGATTAAGCAATAAATTAAGACGTTGTGTTTTCTGGTTTCATTCTGTTTTAAATGTCATTATATAATATATTGAGGGAATGTGTATAAGTCTACGTTTTTCTTCTCTGTATATTATTAATTGCTAAACTCTTTAGATTTTATTTATTATACATCAATAAAATTAAACTGTGTTATTCAAATGTTTAAAATATTATTGGTTGTTATACAAAGTAAACTTTTTTACATAATCATACCCAATTTTGGATTTTATTGTACTTGAATTGTGAAACAATATAATAATAATAATATATATATATATATATATATAGTAAATAATAATAATAAATAAATCACATTATTCAGTATATTAATATTACCCTATATTCATTCTTTTACTAATTATAAACGCACATACTTGCACTTTTTTCTCTACAGGTATATGATGATGTCAACTAACCAAACCCCCCCCCCCCCAATTTACTTTCTGGCTACGGCCTTGATCCTCAGTCAGTACCTCTGTGATACATGTCATGATTATTATTTTTGTTTTGCATTATTGTTATTGAATACTTCTGCATATTATTTTATTTATAATTTTCTTCTCTTGTTGCATATAATTTTTACATTTTAGTATTGTCATTGTACTAAATTTATATCATGTACAAAACTGTTAGTTGTTATAAAATAATTTATAAATAACAAAAGCTAACCAAATAAAAAATTATCGCATTATTATTTTTAAACCATTAAGTAAATTTTTCTCACTTGGATTTAAAAGATAAAATTTGGAGACAAAACAATTTAATTTTTAATGTATTGTGACTATGTGGATAAATTAAGCTATTCAAATTCAGGATCAAGTTTGTACCGGGTCTTGGACCGGTACAGTTTCGTTTTTTTCGTCGTTGTCTGCCAGGCTGCCTGAGATTCGCTTTTGCCTTGCGTTTCGCGTAGTTGGTGGCCGTTGGCTTAGATCCGTTTCGTTCCGTGTTCCAGCTCGGGTTGTCAGGTTGGCCGTCTAGATTGTTCTAGTAGTTCGAGTTGGTTTGCAGCAGCCGTTAGTCACAAGATGCGAGGCTAAATCACCTAAAACTCCAGGGTCCTCGAGTGGGACATTTTCCCTCAGCCGGTCGTCCGGGCAAAGTTCTACCTTCCACACTGCCAGCCTGGCCTGAGGACCATGTATAGAGGCCATTGGTGACCCTGCTGCCCCACCTACATCTTTGGGTATGAGTCTTCTGTCCTCAGGTCAGTGCTTTCCATTTTAGTTTCCCGGCGGCTGAGCTGGGGGTTTTTGATGGTGCATCGTTTAAAAGGAAAAAAAGAACAAGAAAAAAAAAACAAGTGCAATTAAAAAGAAAAAAAAAGTTTGTAGAACTTTTTATGTGGCCTAGGCCTAAAACTTAAACTTTACAGTGGATTTATGAAACAGCCATGGGGGACTTATATGTTTTTTTATTATTAAAGGAATAAAAACTGTTGAAATATACCAAGAACTTTTAATGTTAAGATTTATTGTTATTTAGTTTAATTAGTTTATTTCTTGTTACATTTGTTTAGATTTTTATATTTGTTAGGTCCCCATTATTCAATCCTGTTATTATTTATTGATATGCTTAGGCCTAGTTATTGTTATTTATTTTTTGTTAAGTGTATTAGGGGGGGGATTTTGAAGTGAATTTTTACTCGAACGGTACCGTGTTATATTTTCTTTTAAATTGTTTAATTTTTAAACTCACCAAAAGGGGATTATTGTGCTTTTAGTTAACTTAATTCGGAGCTGCCCCGGGATTCCGGCTTACTCCCGGGCCTCAGTGGAATCAAGGGATGTGGGCCAAATTGCCGGCTTAATTGATGATACCAAAATTTTTGTTTCCAGAAGTTTTCTAAATTTTCACTTTTATTTTGGGGTTATCTAAATTTGTTTCTTAATGGTCATTTTTAAATTGTTAATAATTTGTCTTACGTTTTGGGTGTCTCAGGCCCAACCGCAGATAGGCCATAGGCCATGTAATTGTTAACTTTGGTATTCGTAGAGTTTGTTGTTTTTGTAGCGTTAAGTGTTTTGGTAGCTTTTGTCGTTATATTGTTAAATTTTGTGTTTATTGTTATTTATTTAATTGCAGATTTTATATTGTGGCCTTCTGCCTGTTTCTATTGTGGCCCTATGCCAGCCAGTTAATGTTTATTTGGCAAATAAAATTAGTTTTGCTCAGCTGCCGAGTGTTATTTTGACCCTCCAACTGCCACCCGTGATCCCATCGCTCGACTGGTTTGGGCCATTTCCCCAGTTGGCACGCTTTCCAGCTTTGGTGGGGGGATGGGTCTCAAGTTATAGTGGTCATTTGAAGAATAAAATAGCAAAATGTATTTATACAGTTGACTCTCGATAATCTGACAGGTATGGGACCATGAAACTGTCCGATTACTAGACGTGTCTGGATTCAAGATGTTTTATTTCACATAACGTTTACATAATTTTACAAATTTTATTTGTAAGTGAACAGGTGAAGAGTCAATGTCCTAAAAATTAAAACTATCCTAAAACTTATTCTAAAATTACATATCAATGATCAAAGAGTTATCACTTATAAACTCTCCTACATCATAATATTCTTTCTGAATCAGGAAGTTTTTAACAATATTTTTAAACTTAATAATATTTAGGGTTTTTAGATTAGACGGAATTTTATTGTAATACTTTAGACCAATGTAATGAGGGGAATTTTCAAATAGTTTTAGCCTATGAATTGGATATTGGAGTTGTTCTCTGAATCTTGTGTTGTAAATATGGCTGTGCTGTTTATTTAAAATTAAATCTTTATTTTTATGTACAAATAATAAACATTTGAAAATATACATGGAAGGAAGTGTCAGAACATTCAGCTCTTTGAATACAGATCTGCATGATTGGTTATGGTCCATAAAAAGCATTGTTCGAATGTATGTCTTCTGAATTTTAAAAATCTTAAGAATATCGGTTGAGCTACCCCATAGTTCAAAACCATACTGGAGCAGAGAACCAAAGCAAGCATGATACACTGTCATTCTAACACTCAGCTCCACAGTTCCTCTCAAAATATACATTTGGAAACATAAGGAATTTAATCTTTTACTCAGTGCTTCTATTAGGGGTCTCCATGTAACGTTTTGATCAATGATTAACCCCAAAAACTTTACCATGTCTTTGATAGTTATGATGTTGTCATCGATGGTAATGGAATTACTAAAAGGGCATTTGTTATGTTGTGTTTGAAATTTTATTATTTCAGTTTTTCCTTATTTAATTTAAGTCCATTTGTATTAAACCACTGCTTTATTTCAGGTAAAACTCTTTCCACTGCTTTCTTTAATTCATTATTATTTGAACATTTCGATAGAATTGAGGTGTTATCTGCATATAAAAAAAACTTCAGCATGGTTAATATTTAAAGGTAAATCATTGATGTATAGAATGAATAATAATGGACCTAGCAGCGAACCTTGAGGAACTCCATTTATATTCTCATTCCAATCTGACATATATTTACCATCTGGTTTATAATGACTCGTTGTTTTCTATTTGCCAGGTATGATTTTAACCAATTTAGAGCTCCATTGTTGATTCCATAAAATTTCAGTTTCTCAATTAGAATGTCATGATTAACACAGTCAAATGCTTTTGACAAGTCACAAAAAACACCTGCGGTGCTCTTAGACTTGTCAAGCCCCTCTGTATGATTGATTAATTCTGTGGCTGCATCAATTGTACTATACCCCGGTCGAAAACCATACTGATTTTTACAAATTACGAGGTACGTCCAGAAAGTAAGTTCCGTTTCCATTTATATCTGCTGCAGCGCTGCGATCGCAGTTCCGCGCATGCGCGGCAGACGCTCCGTATCAAGGAGAAGAAACGTGCGCCATTTTGAGATCGCTGTCAGTCTCGTACGCTTTGTTGTGCTTGTTTAAAATGTCGGTGTTGATCGAAAATCCCGCCGCTTGTGAAATCAGATCTGTGATTCGTTTTCTGAATGCTAAGAAAGGCATCTTACTGATTGATTTCTTACCGCGAGGTCAAACAATCAATGCAGAAGTTTACTGCGAGACACTGAGGAAATTGCGCTGCGCAATACAGAATAAGCGCCGAGGATTTCTGTCCAAAGGTGTTGTTTTTCTTCACGACTTCTTCACTGCAAATGTGACGAAAAACCTCATACAGGGATTTGGCTGCGACGTGTTTGACCATCCTCCGTACAGCCCTGACCTCGCTCCTAGCGACTTTCATCTGTTCTTACATCTGAAGTCTTTCCTTGGCGTTCAACACTTCAACGATGACGAAGAGCTGAAAGAAAATGTTTCCAAATGGTTGAAGACACAGGCGGCAACCTTCTATGAAGAAGGCATAGAAAAACTTGTGCCACGCTATGACAAATGCCTGCAAAATTTCGGCAGTTATGTAGAAAAGTAGTTTAAGAGTTGTAGATTTTAGTGCAATAAATATTTTTCTGTATCTGTAGACAAATTATTTTTATTACCAAACGGAACTTACTTTCTGGACGTACCTCGTATTATTGACATTTGAATGTCAGCGGTAACCTAAAAAACTGCTGTACACAGTCCTCTTTTTATATAATCCTCTCTGACTACTTATAATTAGTTATAAATTATAGTATTCAGGGTCATTCCAGAATTGGATATGGTTGTCATAAAATAAAAATAGTATAAAGCTAGACACATTCTTTTACTATAGTTCCCTACAAAAACTAAACGATTACAAAATGTACATTACTATAGTTAACATATAGTACTGCAGATCACATATACTTTATGGTAGACTTTAAACTGTCAATTGAAATTGACTATTTAAAATGAATTTGAAATTGACTATAAATGAAATTGATCGACAACGTGCCATAAAAATATAAACAAAATGTAAATTTATAAAAACAAAGATGAATAAAAAAGTATAGTTGGCCTACTAAAAAATATAAGCAAATTGTACTGTAAACATAAACATATAAAAAATCCAAGACAAATCTGTTTTGTCCGAATACATTCAAACTGACTGTGGTACCAAAACAACAAAGAAAGAATGATAGGGTGGGAGGAGAGGGTTCATGTCATGACAATCATCATCAGTTCACTGGAAAAGCTAAGACTACTGTCCGCGCAGAAATTATGGATACTCGAGTTCACGATACCATATCTCTGAAACGGTCCGTTGGATTTTAACGGAAGACCTATCAAATTAAAGGAAATATTGTCAATTTTTATACTACGAAGTTTTGAATTTTTACGTAGCTTTTTATAATTCATAAGACGGAAAAAGTGGAAAATATCGGCATTTTTCACAATCTTTTTGGAAATCTCAACTTAAGGCAATTATTACAAAATATCTATTAAACGTATCAGCTTCAAATTTTAATAGCTTATATGAAGGTTACTTACAAACACTTTTGTAGAGTTTCATAATTTTAATGTTATGATTTTTTATGTTCTTGTAAATTTTGTAAACCTTTGTTAACTTTGTTATCTTGGGTTTAAAATTCCCGCTCAAAACAGTGTTTTGACTATCAATTGATTGTATGAACGAAAAATATAGTGTCTACAGAATATGATAGTGATTTGTGATGAATTTATATTTGTTAAACGTTTTTATTCCCGCGCGAGGGGCTGGTACGCGGGGAAACGCGCTGGGGATGGCTCGGGTTCTCCCACAAAACGAGTGCGATGTTGCCGTTCGGTGCACAAAAACATTCATATACGTACATTTCCCATCAGCTTTTCTCATGAGGGCTTTGGACCTCCAACAGCAGCTTTAAAAATGTTTTTGTATTTTTTTATACTTTTGTAGTTTTATATTTTTTTTTTTTTTGTGGTTTTAAATATTTTATGTTTTCTCTTAGCAATTTAACTCATTCGTTAAAGGAGTATAAGAGGAATGTTTCTCTTTACTATCCAAGAAATAATATCTTTTTTCAGCCATGATATATTAGGGTTTTTGGTTTCTGGGTGCACCATGGTGTTGTATGGCGCTTGGTCGATAACTACAGCTGATTTTGGAGGTAGAATGGTTAAAACGTTTCTGAACCATTCTTCAAAGTGTTTAGCGTTCATCTCCTTATGGTAGTCGCCAGTCCCCTTCTTTCCCACGAACATGAACTACCTTAGTAGACTTTTAAAAAATGAAACTTGGGCCAATGTTTATATGGCACCTGTTGATAAAAAATATGATGAATTTTATAACACTTTTAGCTTTTACTTTACAAATTGTTTTCCTAAGGTTACCATTACTGAAAAAAAATGTAAACAAACTTGGCTTTCAGAGGATCTGAAATATGAAAAAAAAGGAACTTTTACGATTGGCTAAAACAATTTGAGACAGTAACAATGGTTTTTCACTAAAAGAATCGCTGAAGCGAAGAAAACAGAATTTTAAAGCAAACATAACTCAAGCTAAAATTGATTATTTTGAGAACAAAATTCAAAAGTCTTCTAATATACAAAAAACTTCATGGGATATTATTAACTCTGAAGTTGGTAAAAAAAATCAGAATGGTGTAAAAAATATTACTTTACAAGATGGGAAAACTACTATCACTAGCCCAAAAGTAATCTCTGAAGTATTTAATGATTATTTTGTCAACATAGTCGAGGATATTACTATGAAAAATTGTACAACCTTGAATTGTAAAAATCTTAAAAAAAAATAGTGTAACGGTAATGTCAAAGACCTGTTATTTAGGAGTACTTTTAATTTTAAGCCTGTTGATGCAGAGGAGGTGGAAAAGGTTATTGACTCATTGAAGAACAAAAATTCTGTCGGTCATGATGAAATTCCAATAAAAGTTATTAAAAACGCCAAACATCATTTAAGCAGCATCTTTAGCCATCTTATTAACTCATCATTTGTTTCAGGAATTTTCCCTCAACAATTAAAAATATCGAAAGTTATACCAATTCACAAATACAGTGATTTACAAACCACATCAAATTATCGGCCCATCTCTATTCTCCCAGTAATATCAAAAATTTTCGAAAAAATTGCAAATAACCAGTTAATAACTTACTTGGAAGATTCTAAATTATTAAATACCATTCAACATGGTTTTAGGCCAGGAAAATCAGTAATAACAGCAGCAGTTTCATTCATTGAATCTTTAATTGAATCAGTGGATAAAAATGAATACACAACAGGTATTTTTATGGATCTGTCAAAAGCATTCGACAGTGTAAACCATCCTGTCTTGATTGAAAAATTACAATTAATAGGTGTTTCAAAAAATGCAATCAAATGGTTCCAATCATACCTTATGAATCGATCCCAATTTGTTGAAATCACTCATTTAACGAAAGAAAACTATATTACAAAAGTGGTCTCAGAAACTCAACGTATCAATTTTGGTGTCCCACAGGGGTCAATAATGGGCCCTCTACTCTTTTTATGTTATATTGACGACTTAGCAACTTCTCTTACATATCTGCCACAAAAAAACCTTTGCCTTTACGCTGACGACTCAAATTTGAAAGTTTCAGCAAATTCTGTAGATCAGGTTGAAATACTCAGTTTCATTGAATTGGAAAATATTGGACAATTCCTAAGTAAGCATAACCTAAAATTAAATGTACAAAAAACCAATTTTATTAGATTCAAAACTTACCAGAATAAGCAGTTAACAGAACCATTAACCCTTTCGGTACCGGAGCAAAAAATTTTTTCTATTTGAAAAATACCATAGAGTTTAACCAAGGGACTACTGAAGAATACCGAGGCCTTTTTAGCCTAATTTACATTAATTTACATTTTTGCCTATAACTTCCTTATTTTTTTACAAACACCTGTAAATTTTTTATATTATTAAATTAAAAAAAATCTGCATCAATAAACATAATAACTTTATGTATAAGTTATTTATTTTGTTTTTAAATATGTTAAAATGTACTTACCAAAAAAAATTTTTTGTTAATTTTTTCATTTTGACTTAAAAAATCATGTTCAAAAAAATTACTAGTCCAAAAACCAGTAACTGCACTAACAACTATAGCTAACACTGAACACAAACACAAATTTTTGTAAAGTTTGGACTAAAATTAAGTTCTATTTACAGTAAACAAAAAAAATTAGCATTTGTGGTTCGGTAAGCAAAGTGCGTCGGTAAGCAAAGTTCACTACTCTAACTTGAAAAACTGAATAGCCTAGGTCGTTTCCTATCGGTAGTAATGTTTAGATTAACCAAACCTGATGTTGATGGTTGATCTGGATCATATGAAGGGTCCTTATCGGTATCGTCAACAACAGAACTGTCTTCACTATCGTCTGATAATAATCCATCACTTAGATCGTCTTCGTCCAACTAACTGTATTCTCACTTACTGGTGATCTTGACCGTTTCATTTTTTAGAAATTAGCAGTATAACATAATTCACTAATAACTATAACCTAAAATGGTAAGCAGCCGTCGTAATAATAATAATAATACAACAACAAACACTTGACTGACGCTACCACTGCCTGAACTGCGCATCGAGCAAAACAAACAGCTGACTTGTCAACACCTTCTAAATCAGAAGCCAAACAATGACAACAAAATGGAAATGTTAATAAATAGTTATATATTCGTAATCTTTGTTTATTAGTGATTAATTTCGTATAAAATATGATTCGTATAGTTTTAAAATAAAAATTACAATAACAAAATTCCAAGCGTCCTGTTATACGGACGTTAGTATTTCTCGATCGCCCAGCCCACGTCCTGATATACGGACGTTAGTATTTCTCGACTGCCCGGCTCACGTCCGGATATCAGGACGTTAGTACGGAAAGGGTTAATTACATATAATTCACAAGAGATTGAAAGCAAAAGCAGTACGGCTTTTCTGGGATTAACACTTGATAAACACCTAAGCTGGAATGAGCATATTAGTAAATTGTTATCAAAACTGAGTTCAGGAATTTACTCGCTGTATAGAATGGCCTTTTTCTGTAACCAAAAAACTCTAAGGAATATTTATTTTGCTAACATTCATTCTCATTTGTCTTATGGTATATGCCTTTATGGTTCCACAAAAAAAAAAAAAAAAAAAAAAAAAAAAAAAAAAAAAAAAAAAAATGGACAGCATTTTAAAGCAGCAAAAAAGAGCAGTTAGAATTATTTTGAAATTAAAACATGACCAAACAACTAAAGAGCGTTTTAAAGATTTGGGGATTTTAACCGTCTATGGACAGTATATATTTGACACAATCCTCGTTGCTAAGAACAATCAAATTGCTTTTGAATCCAATTCCTCCCTCACACCTCATCCTTACAACACTAGAAACAAAAGAGGTATAATTATATCTCATCACAATTTAAAGTTTTTTGAGAAAAAACCAACATATATGGGAGTGAAGTTTCTGAAAGAAATACCACTTAATATTAAAAAAGAAACCAATTTCAAAAAATTTAAACAAAAACTTAAAACTTTTCTTATAAATAAGACATACTTTATAAGAAGAGTACTTTTCCACCCCCTTGCAAACATAATGTACAACATAGTAGTAAAGAAAATTGCATGTTTTGTATTTTTAGAAATAGAAGTAGGTAATATTTATATTGATCCTGTTCATATTGACACTATTCAATTGTATACAATGTATATTCCATGAATAAAGAAGATTTGATTTGATTTGATTTGAAGCAGAGTTGGGCTCCTTCTAAAAATCCACTCTCACTGCCAATGTGCAAAATAATTACACGTTGGCCAGCACCTGACGGGGTTTTAAAACCACCTCGCCATCCGAAAACTTCTTGAAGGTGATTGCGATACTGGTCATAATTGTTATACTGGTTCAGGACTTCGACTATGTTTTCTTGCCAGGTGTACTTCATTGTGTGGTTTTGACCGCACCACGTCTCGTCAGTATAAAATATTTTATACCCGTCATTCCGGAGCCGTCGGATCCTTCGTAGGTAGGCATGTCTGGATGCAGCGATTTTTACTGATTCCATTAGTACAGGTTTCTTTTTAAGTTTTTTATATCTAAATCCAATACTATGAACAATATGCCGAAGTTTTGTTAGTGACATCTTAGAAAAATTAGGCATAACCTCCTCGAGTTTTGATTTTAATTTTTCAATTGTTGGAAAAGTTTTATCTATAAAAAAATTATGAATCGTACACCGGATAACTCCTAATGTAAATTGGTCAATTTGAATTTTTGGCCGTCCTGCAGATGAGTGTTTCTTCTTAGGTGGTTCTCCAGATTCATCGTCTTCATTTTCTTTGTCTTTCTTTGCTGCCCTCTTTACAGATATTAAACTAACACCCAAACAGTCAGAAACACGTTGATACACGGGATACTGCTTATCGCCTATTCGTTCACCCTCTGCTTTAAAAAAACAAATCGCACTTACAATTATCGCAAGTTCCAACTCGGTAAAGGCTCGTCTTGGAGGCATCGTGGAGGCGTCTCGGAGCACAGTTTGCACACAACAATACACAAGACCACGGTGGAAGGCAATGAAGAGTGTTGTGTTAAGTGTTGAGTTAAGTGAACTCTTGTGTTAAGTGTTGAGTGAGCAAGATAGCTTGTTTCACTGTGTGAATCTTGTTTAAATATTTGACTGATTCCTGTGACTCACAGGGGTTAACGACAGGGTGAAGTTTGCTAGTTTAAGGGAAGGTTGGTCTGAGTCACCAACCTGTTCTATAGCATTCCGGCAACATCGCACTCGTTTTGTGGGAGAACCCGAGCCATCCCCGGTGCGTTTCCCCGCGTACCAGCCCCTCGCGCGGGAATAAAAACGTTTAACAAATATAAATTCATCACAAATCACTATTACATCATATTCTGTAGACACTATATTTTTCGTTCATACAATCAATTGATAGTCAAAACACTGTTTTGAGCGGGAATTTTAAACCCAAGATAACAAAGTTAACAAAGGTTTACAAAATTTACAAGAACATAAAAAATCATAACGTTATAATTATGAAACTCTACAAAAGTGTTTGTAAGTAACCTTCATATAAGCTATTAAAATTTGAAGCTGATACGTTTAATAGATATTTTGTAATAATTGCCTTAAGTTGAGATTTCCAAAAAGATTGTGAAAAATGCCGATATTTTCCACTTTTTCCGTCTTATAAATTATAAAAAGCTACGTAAAAATTCGAAACTTCGTAGTATAAAAATTGACAATACTGTAGAACGTCAATAATCCGGATTAATTGGGACCGGACCCCATCCGGATTATCAAATTATCCTGATTATCGAAATTACCTTAAAAAAGGCCAGTATACACGATTAAAGTACATAAACATTTTAAAATTTTATATTTTCTCTTATACAATAAAGGGTTTAGAGGTGAAATTAACCAAAAACATCTTTTATGTTCAAACACTGTATTGTAATTTGTTAGTAGCAACATGTGTACAGTAAAAACATCAAACACTATTTGAGCTTTAAAAAAAATGTGTAATAGGTTTTTGAAGTACCTGAAGCAGTAGTGGTTCGTTTTTTCGCAGCTATGTCCTTAATTCGTTTTAATTTTTTATGGTACGATGTTTTAATTTTTTGCTACAAGAACAAAACAGGGAATGTTAATTTTAAAAGGCTAAATGTTTGAACGGATTAAAATTCGGTCATAACATTTAATTTATGTAAAGTAAAAAATGTCAAAATCCATTTCCGTTTAAAAATTAATTTACATTTGAAACACAATCGGTGTGCAGTAATACGTAGATACAAATCCGGATTATAGACGGTCCGGATTTTTGACGTCCGAATTATCGACGTTCTACTGTATTTCCTTTAATTTGATAGGTCTTTCGTTAAAATCGAACGGACCGTTTTGTAGATATGGTATCGTGAACTCGAGTATCTATAATTTCTGCGCGGACAGTAGACCTTTGCTAATAGGTGTGTCAGACTACTGAGGATGTTGGACTAGTACACTAGGACATTCGAACACCAACTGTATACTGTATACACAGGGCGGACAAAAATATACAAACGCTTTCAAAACATGTTATTTTTTTCAGTCAATAATATGATAGTTTTTTTTTTTAATAATTGTCTTCGATAAAATATTATTTTTGATCAGAATAATTTACTTGAAACCGTTAAGTAGCGGAGAAATAATATTTGTTCAAATAAGTTACTTTGAAATTCAAATGCCCACTACTTTGGAAAGAATAAACCTTTCAAAGTCTGGTTTGTTGTAATTAATTTCTCTTGAATAGTCCTTTCATTTGATACCAAACTCGATCTAGGCTTACTTTCAAGATTTTCGTTCAACTCCTTCCTCGTGGACCGTCCCACTGAAAATATGAAATGTCGATAATGACGTCAAAATGTATGTTCTTTGTAACCATGATCATGTACAAGATTTCACTTTTATGAGTGAAGTCATACAAAAGTTATGAAAGCTTATCCATATTTTTTTCCAACCTGTATATTCATTTAGAAACCTTTAAATGTAAAAATTATAGAGCGTTTACTCAAAGTTTTGAGTTGAGTTCAAACAAAATTTGGCTGTATCGTTCATGCTCATGGGAGTTTTTCTGATTTCAAGCCTGAACCTATACCTATACATAAAGTGGAGTTATGGTATAATTAATTTGATTCTTTATTACTCATCAGTGGTCTTCTATATATACAAAAGTGTATTAACTAACAAAATCCGATTAACTAAATTTTCAGGTTAATTGAATCAACTCTAAAATAGATTTTAGTCTAAGAACCTATGATAAAATACATTGTAATACAAAGCTCTTCTAGCTGTTAAACAGTTATCGTCACAAGTTACACTGTAATCTACACTAGTATGTACTGTTCAAAACATGACAGTAGTTACAGTACTGCTTGCGGTGTAACTGAGCTAATGTATTGTGATATAGTTAGAGGCAGGCTGAGTGCTTGTGGCTCAGTGGTGGTGCGGTGACAATAGGTTTCTGAACGGGCTGTAGCCATAACTCATCATCCATCTCACTCAATTGTAGGCAATTTATTGAACAGTAAAATAACTTCTTGCTACTTAAAAAGTGAATCAATATAGCAAATTATCACCTAATTGTGTTAAGTAACTACTGTAGTGCCTAATATTTTTCATACCAATATGGTACACAGGATTATATTTCAGATATAGGATCATGAAACTGCAGGTACTTTTCATGTGTAACATAAATTCTTACTCTAAAAAGGACAACAATTTAGATATTATTCCGTATTAATTAAATGTTCATTCAACCCTATTTTCTTGGTCCCATTAAATTTGGTTAAATAAGATCCTGCTCAGTACATTTTCAATTTATTGTTCTTGTTTCAGTGTTACAACTGTGAGTCAGAAGCTATCTACCATTGTTGTTGGAACACGGCGTACTGCAGCATTGACTGCCAGCAACTTCATTGGCAAAAGGAACACAAGCGAGTTTGCCGCCGCAAGCGTTGACACTAATGCATTTGTCGAGTCAACTCTTTCATATCAGTTTTCACAAAACATGTCCAATGAAAAATGCTGGTTTGATGCTAGTTATTGAAATATTTTTTTTATCTGTGATTTTTAGCAGTTTCATATGGTTGATTGCGTTACCGAATGGGTTGGAACATTTCTTACATAATAAACAAACTTTTCATGTAACAAATATTTTCCCCTATGGGTTGAGGTTGAGTTGACTTTTTATTTAACTTAATTATAGCTTCTTCAGATATTCTTACTCCTGCATTTCTGTTGATGCACTCTTATTTTAAAATAGAATAGCTAATGTTTTATGTAGTCAGTTAACAACCTCCCTTCCATATGTTATTCATTTTAAATACTAATAACACGATTTATCTCACTTAACACTAAGTTTAAAATCAGATAAAGAAAAGAAAAAATATGATGTAAATATTTGTAAATATGTACTATATTATTTCTATGTAAATAATTAATTTTGATTTAAAGATTAAATATAGGGTGGATTGGTCTCATACTATAGCCTCGTTGATGTAAGGAAAATTTAGTTTTTAAATCATGTACGTTTATTGTTACTATTTGTACATTCGAGGAAGCAAAAGATCTCTGTTTTCCATAACCATTAATTTAAATAAAAACGATACCAATGAGAATAGAATATTACAATGGCGAAAACCTTTCACAAAAATTCTTTCTGGCTGAGTATGTTATATCTAGCTATGTCACAATACAGATGCGGAATTAGGTTTTTTCAAATAGTAAAAGCCATATGATCTTATTTAATTACTGATTATGTTGACATATTATTTACTTATTTATAAATATTGTATTGTTTCATAGTTACTCCAATATTTATAATCTTCAGACATGTTTGAACAAAATTTATTATCTCTTAAATTTGTACCGATTGAAAGTAGGATATTGATAATAACAAGTTGAGTGATAATTATGAACTTTTATAAAATTAATGAAGTATCACAATGTAGCAAATTATGTCAGAAACAGCCGACAAGTGACCGTATGGACAATTGCAATAATGGTTCAAAATCAAATCTCATTCCTCCATTTTAAAATAACAAAATTATATTATATACTGTATATTATAAAACAATTTAGTTTAGCACAACCAAACTACTAAGTTATTTTAACACTGTAGTTTGGTCATATATGTAGTTCAACTATGAGCTAAATTAGTTAAGCATATGACTTTTTAATAGAAGAATCATATCATTAGTATTTTAAAAATACATATTTGAATCTCCTTTAGACAGTATTTAGCTTACAATTGTATAAATTTTGTCAGAATTGATGACTTTTTTATCAAATCGTCCAATTTACATTTTCTGTACTTTAGTTTATTTTTCAAATGGATTATGCGATATATGACTGTAAAAACCCCTAAGTTGAGTTATGTATATATATGATAGTAATTAAGTTTGTTTATGTATATTTGTATATAGTTTTCACATAATGTTAATTATATTTTTGAAAAAGTAGTGTATAGTTATAACGCTTTGGTATTATGGTATTTCAGAAATTTGTAATAAGTTAATTTTACTACTGTCCCTTTGAGTGTTAGGGATATTAAAATTGGTTTGTTTCATTCGTATGATACAAAATCTAAATCCAAAACTCATTACATTTGCTTGGTAAAAATTGAAATCTATGTGTTGTTTTCTGTATCATTTACTTAAAAAAAATATTTTAATTGATGCTTATGAATTTATTCTTAAACTTATATGTAAGTTTAAGAATATAATATGATAAGAAGAATATAGATAATGATTTTTTTACACATTCATTATAAGTACTAATGAATGCTTTTATAAACTTTTATTATTCTGATAGAATTGTAAACTGAGTTAAAAACAGATATGCTTTTATTCTTAATTCATGTAATTATTGGAAAATGAAAATACATAGAGTCTTGTTCATCCGAGTCCTGATTAACAAAATGTTCAATTTAACTAGGGTAGGTCAACTTGAAAAAATGTAGATAAAAAAGTTTATGTTCAGCTATATCAACATTCTAGTGTGTGGGTGGGTGGAAAAACAAATTCAAATGTGTGATTAGGTTGGGAGAGAGGGAGCTATCAACATTGTTTATATGGGTAAGTGTAGACCCATCGGCTTCTTTAAGAATACAGTAAATAAATATAAAAAATAAATAAATCCACTTTTTTCGTACCCAATGTGCTCTCGGTTTCATTTACACCTAACTAGGGGTGTGCGAGTAGTGATTTTGAGTTCGAGTCGAGTAGGGTAGTTGGCATTTTTTTTCGAGTATCAAGTATTTTCGAGCGAGTATTTACAGAAGGATTTCCTGTTTACCCAAGGCAACTGTAAAAGGCAGACACCATCCTAAGCCTATGTTAAGTTTTGCCAGATTCGTAAATATATATATCTAAACTGAACACAATAATTTTGATTTGTTGTTTGTAACTGTAACATTTGATAAATAAAACTTTACTTCCTGCCTTCCTACATTTTTATGTGGCATTGTTTTGATTAACCTTTTTTCTTTTTTCATAACTAATATGATGACAGAAACTAAGAAAGTATCTTATTAATTGAAACAATGTAGATTATTAGGATTTAATCTGTTCACTCATATCACAGATCAGATTTTCTATGCAAGCCAATTATACTGTTTCACAGCGGGTCGATATGTTTATCTGGTGGTTCAGTTCAAAGTGTACCGTGAAAATGTAGCTAAGCTTGTTGGCAAAAGCTGCATTTCTACTAGCCAAACTGAAGCTAAAACTCAGACGTCATCGCCAAATGCAGTCATTTGCTTTCAGAATTGCTTCCTCTCAACAAAAAATTTATTGTGTACACGCCAAGAAGAGAGGATCTGTATTCTGTGGGTATTCAATTCGGTAATTACAATTTCAATTTCGGTTACAACTAACCGGAAATAAGCTGTGAATTATATAATCAAATTTTAAAATTTGTATGACAAAGACTGTAGTTCAGTCGATTGATAGTAATAACTAAGCAGGTTTACTAAAGGTAAATTTTAAAGTCGCTTAGGATGATCATAGTTTTAAATTATGATCGGTAATGAAATTTGTGCAACTTGAAACTATTTCGATACATGAGGCTATACTGAACAACGGATAAATAATTATTTCATAACGAGAAATTCATGAAAACCTGGTGTAATCGAATGAAAACCATAGACGTAGTCGGCTAATATAATAAGTCTAGCCGATATTGACGACGAGATGCAGTCTGAAATATAAACTTATGAATAAAAAACTAGATGTTTGGTAAGGCTTCGGTTCAATAAAAATTATTTTCTGAATCTCTAAATTCGTCGTATTTTGTTTAGAAAAGGTTTCCCAACATATTTCTCCCTCACTTGGATTGATTCGTGATTGTTTTACAGTTTACATCGACATCGACGTCAATGTGAACAGGGAACCGTTCAGTGAGTTTACGAATCCAAATTATCGTACTTTACCACCTTTTATACTCCAACTGTGTTATTGTCAAACCTAGTCAGGAAACCGTTCAACAAATTGACAGGAAAAAATATTGTATGCGCAAATATTACACACAATTTTGGCGATCTAAGGCGTTTTTAGAATAATAATTAATAGACGTTCACCACGGATATATATGTTTTTTTTATTTGACGGAAAATAAATCAATAATGTTGTGTCACACGATGCTAGAACGCCATTACCATATTTTATATGAGACAATACAGCATTTTCTTACGTCAAATCATTGGACGATTCCTTGCTCAGATTAAAAAACAAAGCAGACCTCAATCGACTCGCAAGAAATATACAATAATTTCAGTTCCAAAAAGGAACTGAACGGTTCTTTGTACGTATGTATACTACAACAGAGATGAACTTTCGCATAGAAAATATGGGAAGTTCGATTTTTGGGATCTCAAGTGACCCATTCTCTGTACTCTTTTTATTGAACTGTATTATTGATATGAACGAAAATATGCATAATTTCCATGGCGTACAGACCATTAGGTTTTTATCAGTAACAGGTCTTTTTGAGCATCTTGAACTGAATCTCTCGTCCACTTTCTTGTGTCATAAAGACACTAACCAGCACTTCTGTTTTATTCACGCTATTTTAGGTTAGGTTATAAGTGACTAGTAGACTCGGACAACCAACATGTGTGATCGCTACCTTCCCAGCTCTGTTGTTCACTTTGAATTGAACTAGTTAAAATCATAATGAACGAACTCGTGCACTACGTCGACTAGTTCATTTGACTGTCGTCGTGTACTACCTATTCTTAGGTGTATTGTTTAGTTCATAATTACACGTACCAAACTGATAACGTATGATTAAGGGTAAAATAAAACACAAGGAAGCGCACATTTTTTATTCATAACTTATAAAATTGTTTACTCTTAAAACTAAATTAAGATGTAAATCTGATATTTCGTGGAAACAACTACCCGATCAAACTTCGAGTAGTTTCGGAAGCTTAGAGTAAAATACTCTATCAAATACTCGAAATTTCGAGTACTCGCACACCCCTACACCTAACCAATGATAAATATTGTGCCGACAGCTAATGTAGGACAGACTTCCACTATGCACAGTCTGATGATGTACAGTCCCTGTCAACATTCACAATTTTCTCTCTATGTGCTGTTTGTTAAATTGGCTATTGCACTGTTAAATAAATTTAATTATTTGTTGATTTTAATGTATTGTTCATATGTAATTAGACAATTTAACATATACTATAATCCAGATATTTAATTTATCATATGTGAACATTAAAAGTCTAATCAGTAACTATTTTTAAATAATTGTACTAAAATTTTAAAGAAAAATAGCGGATAAAATTGAAGTTATATTGCATTGCAAACCATTTTAATAATATTATTTATTTTTAATATCATTTGTTAGACAAATACACTATGAGTAAAAATGCATTTAACAGAAGAAGTATCCATAAATTTGTACAGCAATCGCAACTTTTAATGACATTAAAATATGATTTGGAGCTAATTAGTACAGCAGTCTGTTGTTCATTAGCCATTAGTAGGCAAACTTACTATCTTGACTGTACTGTGCACCGCGCTTCCGTTGGAGGTTCTGTTGGTGGGAGAAGTGATCTCTGTCTCTCTCATACTACCCGTGCCATTTAGATTGAGTTTATGTTTACCTCGGATAATCTAGACTCTATTGTTATTCTTATAAATCAAATTTGATTTGTACCTTGCCTTTAACTCTAGTTCTAGATAATTTGAGTACAATATCTAATTAACTAAACATTTTTGCTCACACTCAATGGGTTAACATGCAGTTCTCATTTTGTAAATATATTGCTGCATTCTTAGTTGTATGTTGTCAAAGTTGTTTTTAAGCTAATAGGTTCCATGTTAAAATTAGCTGAAGGTTGTCAAAAATTATAAATATTTTACCCAATCTCATGTATTTATGAGTTCTGCAGACTACCCCTAAATAATTAATGAAGCATAAATTTAAGGTACTTAACAAATTTTCATAAGCTTTGCTGGGGAAGTGGTAGAATGAGTGATAATCTGGTGTTAATGTAAGTTTAGTGAGAGTAAATGTGAATATTTCTACTAACTCTAGATCTGTATTTAATACACAAAATGATTGTGTGTTTAACCGTTTTGACACCGCCTAAAATACAACATACTAGCCAGTAGACCAAGTCAATTTTAAGAATTTTGCAGCCCCTCGGGGAAATGGCTATAAATTTTGATAACCAAAAATCATATTTTCATGATTAATTTTTTTTTATTCCATAGAATATAAATGGGATTTTAGATTAAAAGAATGTTAGCCGGAAATGTGTGCTAGTGAAAATTATACATTACTTATAACCTAAAAATAAATTTGAAAAATTAAAAACAGAACTTCAAAGCCACTATAACTCATTTTAAAACAATTGAGTTAGGAATCTAAATATTTTGTTATAGGAATTATGTTTCTAAACAACTAGAAAAAGTTTAATTTAGGGAAAAATTGGCAGTTATGAACAATTGAAATTTATACACAGTCAATCAAAATCCTAAAAACTGCAATTTTCAAGCATTGTTGGTTTTGCATGCTAAGTATGCAGAAAATATCTAACTATACTTTTTTCGAAGTATAAACAGAATAAACAAAAGACAATATAAACAATCAAATACACAGACTAATTACAAAGACACGTAAACAGGTGTTGTGTCATACATGGAGTTAGTAGGGACGTGGCAGTGTGATTGAACAGATAGAGTATGGTATATGAATATTATGTAACATATTACTATAAAATCTTATTATATTTTATTACCTTGGTTTTTATATATAGATCATTTCGTGAAAATTCGGTCAAAACATGTCATAAGATAAAAATGAAAAACATCACATAACTAATAAATCAGAAAGTCGCTGTCTTTGATACAAGTAAAACTTCTAATATATCTGAAGTTGGTCTGAAAAGGGTTAAAAATAAGTTCAATGTAAATTTACCTTAAGTTCTGTCCAATCCTTTGTCTTAGATTGGCAGATGTAGATTCAATATACGTTTATAAACTAAACCAATGTATGAGAAACATTTTATTTTCTGTACTATTCAAGCATAAAAAAATTACACTAGTTATGAATAGATTGTCTGAATTATTTTAAAATTAACATATATTTTTTAAAACCTTAACTAATGCAGAGTACAGACTAGTTGTGAGTGACAAGGTCTATCTATTTATATATATATACATAATAAAGCATTGTGAGTTACAGAATTACAGTTTTTGTACTTAGCAGTTCTATAAATTTACTTTTTTGTTTATAAATTTAATTATCGTATCAGAGTTTTTGATGAAAGAGATCAAAAACAGTGAGACAGTATTGTTAAATATATAGTTAGATGGCCTTTATATTAATAGAGAGGCTTGGCACAAAACACTAAAATTATTTAAAAGCCTTACAATTTTTTTATACTCTGTAGGAATTAAGCCTTTACAAGTACAGTATTATAAAAAGAAGATGGAAGTTATAAGAACAGGAATTGTATCTGCAGAACACATAAGCAGTATTGGTTAAATTTTGTAATATTTTAGCTTTATATGCTATAGTTAATTATTGTTGATTATAATTTAATTTTGATTTATCTACTTATGTTACTATAATCCAAATAAATTAACATAAAACATTTATGCGATCAATTGGTTCCACATCGCTAAAGGGACCAAAAGTCACCTATGTTGTTGACATTATATGATGCATTTTTCATGTAGTTTGTATTTAAAGTGGTATAATAATGTTATTTTATGTGAAATTTTTATCTGTTTGGTAGAAATATTTAGTGTGTTTTGCCTAAAAGTACAAATTATGAAAGTTTTTCATAAACTGTAAGTTAACTTAGAAAGTAAAAATCAGTGTTCATTTCTTTGTTATATAACTCCGAGTTTTACTGTTTATTACACAATGGTTTAGTGTTTAGCAAGTATTTGTATCAATACTTAAGAGTGCAATTGTAGTTTTAGCAATCACTTTATACATATATGTTTTGTAGCCGGGCTTTAATAAGAAAGTTCATAGTAGTCTATAGGTGTGTACTCTTTACACATTTTAATATGAATAGTAAAATTGTATTTTATATACTATCAAAGTACCTGGAAATAAGTGTTTGAAAATAATTATGAAAAGTTCCTTAATCGGGTATTACAATTATTTACATCTCACCGTTTTGTCCTTGTAAAAGTTGGTGCAGTGAAAATTGACATTTTTGCTCAATACTAAATTTTTTTCTCAATATTTTAAAAAGGTATCTTTTAAAAAAAACGGAACTGAAAATATGAGTTTAAAAAAATTGAAATAAGTTGATAACAACAATCCATAGATCTGAAAAGTAGAAAATAAAATACTTTTAAGGAACTGTAAAATGTTGGTTATACATTTTTATAGAAATAAAAGTGAAAGAGTCAAAAACTTTAATATGTTCACCAGCAATATTGTGGACTGAAATATCCTTATGTAATAATTGATTCCAATATCTACTTGAAAACAATTTTATTTCATCATTTGCTATGGTTTAAAGTTAGCATAATCGACCTACTATATAGCTGATGTAGTGTTGAACCGCTACCTCTCAATATTAACAGTATCATTAGTAAAATCTGACAAATATTTCTTGCAGTAAAACAGATCATTTCATGTAGTGAGTTTTGTTAAATAATTTAAAATTGTAATTATCACTTCACCCTATTTATTAAATCGATTTCCAAAAAAATATTAAGTTATACTTCACTGCCCAGTTAACAACTTAATAGGTAATTAATTTTTCAGATTTGTTAATTATCATTTACTGTCACTAATTTCACAGTACACGCAAACAACAATCATTAGTATATTTGTTTAGCCAATTATAAACTTTGCATTAGTAATGAAATGTTAAATAACACTTGGAAAATAATTGATTAAAACCTTTATTTACACCATGTAATCATATTGATTTACTTATAATTTACTCATGTTGAGTTGAAGATCTTAATTTTTTTTCAAATTACTACAGATATTCGTTATTATAAGTTTAATATAGTGTAGCTTTTATAGTGAGTGTATTATACAACTAATTTGTATTAGACTTAACAAGTTTGTGTAAATAAATTTGACTACACAGTTTATGTCATTTATAACCTTTATTCTTTTAACTGGCTTAGTAGGGTAATGGTGTAACCCAGCTACTAGTGTAAACCGCACCAAAATAGTCTGATAATAGCTCTTACATGTGAAGCCTCCTCCTCACTTCTTGCTCAGCAATGTTGTCAGATAGAAATTCATTGAAATTATTGATTATCTGTCTGAACATTTGTTGCAGCAAACAAACATTATCATTTGTTATTATAAACAAATATACGAGGGTCGTCCAGAAAGTAAAGAACGATTGTGCATCATGTGCGGCGCCGATCACCCACCACTGCGACTGCGTACACGCTAGTTACCTCTGGCTGTCCGGTCAGTGTGAGCCGAGTTTCGTTCCTGTGCGATCACGCGTCTTTGTTCTGTAAACTTTCTAAATGGTGGTGCCCATTGAAAATCCTGCCAAATGCGAAGTGCGCAATGTCATGCGGTTTTTGAATGCTCAAAATGTTCGGCCTATCGAAATTTATGGGCAAGTAACACTGTTTATGGTGAGAATGTAATGAACGAATCTTCAGTGAGGAAATGGTGCATTATGTTCAACCGAGGAAGAACCAATGTGCACGATGAAGAACGGACTGGGAGGCCATCACTTGTGACTGAGGAATTGAAGAAAAAAGCTTTCGACAAAATTCAGGAAAACCGGCGATTCACTTTAACCGCTTTAAAAGACACTATTCCAGATGTTTCTCGATCCCTCTTATATGAAATTGTGACTGAGCATCTTGGGTATAGAAAAATGTGCGCTCAGTGGGTTTCAAAGTTTCTCACAAAAGTCGCTCAAGACTAAACAAATGGGAGCAGCCCTTGAAACTTTTTACTCGATACGATAGTGATGGTGAACAATTTCTCGATCGTATTGTGACCGGAGATGAAACTTGGGTGACAGCATGTAGAGTTTTTGCCAAGGGGAGAAACGATAAATTCAGAAGCCCATTTTGAAACCCTTAAAAGACTTAGACGTGCAATACAGAACAAAAGATGTGGCATGTTGTCAAAAAAAGTGTTTTTGATCCACGACAATGCTCGGCCCCATGCATCGATACGAACCCATTCAAGGTCTAAAGCGGGAAATTTTTGGACACCCTCCCTATAGTTCGGACCTTGCGCCTTCAGATTACCACCTGTTCCCGAAACTGAAAACATTCTTGGGTGGGAAACAGTTTGGAAACGATGAATAACTGAAAGAAGAAGTGACATCCTGGCTCAGATCTTTGGCGGCTGAAGAGTATAACACCGGCATTGAAAAACTGATTCCTCGGTACAATAAATGCCTTGACAACCAAGGCAACTACATTGAAAAGTAGGCTAGGTTACTGTGAGTATGTAAATAAAGTTCTGTGTTGTTATCTTTCGTTTTTAATTTTTTATACCAAAACGTTCTTTACCTTCTGGACGACCCTCATACGTGTTTTGGTTATGTACATTTAGTGGAAGAAATATGATTATGTTAGTTATTGTCTAAAAAATGTTAACTTTATATTTATTTATTAATATTTTAAATATGTTTTCTAATTATTGGATTATAACTAGTTATTTATTTTTTGTAATACTATTAGCAATGGATCAACAGAAAATTAATAAACGACCGATTGATCGCTAGAACGGCAACCTTAAAATAATATCATACCGTTGTTTTGAAAACAAAACGCCAATCAAATTAATAGTATTGAACATATGCATACTTGTCATAGATAAAACATGTGGTCGGGTGGTTCTCAGCTATGACAACGATATGGCAACTACGCCTAAAATGTCTATCAGACTATTTTGATGCAGTTTACACTAGGAGGCTAAGTACTGTGGAGGTTGGAAACCATACACTATATTCTCTTTGTTCTTAATACTGACATGCTGTCTGCACAATGGTTGTTATCAATGTAGAGCCTACTAGAGTCGGAGGTGTCCATGTGAGATGGTTTCTGGATTCCAATTTTTTGCTAGGGAGAAAATTAGTATTAGGTTTATCTCTTTGCTGAAAAGCAGGCCAATAATTTACAGCTCTAATTCCAACTGTGCGTCCCTTAGTTGCCCTGGCTCTTTCTAAGGAACAGTGAATCTTAGTGGTTAACAATGACTGCACACTATTACCACCCACATTCACTCAAATTTGTCAACTGCATCTAATTGGTAAATTAAAGACAAACCTGGGCAAAAATATATGAATAATGGGGCCATTAGTATATCATAAATAAGTAATTTATTTTTAATATCCTTCTTAACCCTAGATTAGAATTGTGATTTTTTTTAAATATTAATTTTGGAGAGATTGGGCATCAGCAAACTTACCTAAGAAAACAATTCCACTAACTTCTTGCAATAGAGAACACACGTATATACAAATCACATTACACAAATGTCCAATGCCTTCTTCAGGTGAGTTGAGAGAGAGACACAAGGTAAGTGCCAGTGACACAGAACATTAGTGTAATGTGATTTATTTTTATGTGTTATCTACTGCAAGGTGTTAGTGAACTTGTCTTCTAAGGTAAGTTTGCTGATATCTTATCTCTGCTAATATACTAATACCTGGCCTAGTGTCCTTTAACCAAATCTATACATTTATATATTTAAGAAAATCAATAATACAGGGTGACCCGTAAACAACCAGCCAAACATCTGGAGATCAATCCTTAGATTAAAACAAACAAAAAATTTCATATGTACAAATCGTCTTATCTCGCTCCATTATCTGGCTATCTGTCTGTGTTATTTACTAAAAGCTTAATATTTGTAAAGTTATTTAAGATAAAACCATGAAAATTTGTATGAATGTTGATCTTCATAGTGTTCATGTACTATTTAAATTTCATTTTTTTTTACAGTAACTTTTCAAAATGGCGGCCATTTTAAATATTTAAAGCCAAATATCTTAATAACCTTAAATTTTACTAAAAACCTGTAAGCTACAAAATATGTTTAGAATTTATTTCTAAAAATAATTGTATAAAAAGTTTTAAGATTTAACAACTATTAACTGAGAAATTACAATTTTTATCAAATAAAAATACGCTTGATATTAATAAAATTGGAAACTAGTAAAGTGACATTTATTTACTAAAAACTAAATACAGTAGGAGTAGGATAGAAGTGACATTTATTAAAACACAAAAACAACAATAAAGAAAAACATAAGAAAAAAATACTAGTGATCCTACAAAATGTGCTGAAAGTGTCATGTAGTAAAGTGACATTTATTTACTAAAAATTAGATTAGTGCTAAATAGATTTTTACAGTTGATTTGGAAATTGAAAATACATACAGTCAATGATTATCAGCTGACTGTAATATTGACAGTTCGTTGTTAGAAAACACCTATTTTTATTTTTTATTGATTGGACATTAAAACATTACTAAACAAAAAAGTGATGTTAAGGGGTTCTTGAGATAGTTTTTGTGATTTTTGCCAGGTCTCCTGATTTAAACCCCCTGGACTTTTTTGTATGGGGTTACCTTAAATCTTTGGTATACCAAACACCTGTTGGAAGTATTGAAATTTTAAGCGAAAAATGGTGGATGGCTGTAATACGATTAGACAGAAACCGAGTGTATTTGAACGAATGAGAAGTTCTATGAGAAATCGACTAGAACGATGCATAGACATAGGTGGTGGGCTCTTCGAGCACATATTGTAGGATTACTAGTATTTTTTTCTTTAGTTTTGTCTTTACGGTTGTTTTTGTGTTGTAATAATCATCACTTACTTCTAACCTACTCCTACTGTATTTAGTTTTTAGTAAATAAATTTCACTTTACTAAAGTTTCGAACTTTATTTTTATTTTATCAAGCGTATTTTTATTTGATAAAAATTGTGATTTCTCAGTTAATAGTTGTTCAATCTTAAAACTTTATACAATTATTTTTAGAAATAAATTCTTTAAATTTTTTGAAACACAGGTTTTTAGTAAAATTTAAGTTTATTTATTTAAGTTGGTATTTGTCTTTAAAAATTTAAAATGGCCACCATTTTAAAAAGGATTATTGTAAAAAAATGAAATTTAAATAGTACATGAACACTCTGAAGATCAACATTCATACAAATTTTTATGGTTTTATCTTAAATAACTTTAGAGATATTAGGCTTTTAGTAAAAAACATATACAGACAGATAGCCGGATAGTGGAGCGAGATAGACGATTTGTACATATGAAATTTTTGTTTGTTTTAACCCAAGGAATGACCTTCAGAAGTTTGGCTGGTTACTTACAGGACACCCTGTTTAGCATTTGCACTAAAAAATACAAGATAAAAAGAACCTTTTATTTGTGCTCAGATTATTTAGGAGTATAAAAATTATATTATGAATTTGAAATGGTGTGCCTTTCTCACTTTACATTTATACTATAATTATTTATTTATATTTAAAGACGTGTTTGAATGACAAATGTTCTATTAATATACAAACATATAAATCATTCTTGGAGATCTTCTCACTGGATATTATAATTTAAATTTATGAAAGAACTCGACACTTAAAGTAAAATTAAAATTTTATTTTGTGAGGCCTTTTATTAAGTTATCATGTTACAATTCAAGTATTCACAGGCTTTAAAGCCTATCAAAAAATCATAAAGCTGGTAATAAAATGTGTCCAATAGTTTTTCTATTAATAGCTCTACATACTTAGTATCAAAATGGTTAGTTCAAGACCTATTATGTATACATAAGTTATCTGATAGTAAAGACAATAACTGCTCGATTCATTAGTAACTGGTTTACAAAATAAACAAACCAATAAAAATACAGTGTGTTCCAAAAGTAAAGTGACTTTGGGAAATAGTTTTATGGGTAAAAATAAAGAGATAATTAAGAATAGATATTTTACCTAAAACGCTTTGTTTACTAGATGTTCACCATTTTGTTTTTCTTTTTTACAAAAGAATTTTTATTTCCAAATTGGCTTAACTGACCGTTATGAAACTCCCTATGCATGTTAAGGTAATAGAGACCTATTGTAGAAAAAATAATCAACATGATCAAATTTCAAAATGGCGGCCATTTGTATTTTTTGCTATTTTCCTGCAATTCCTGTTTAATAATTTAAAATGGCCGCCATTTTAAAATATCAAATTGGATCTACAATTTGATTCAAATTTAATTTTTCTACAATAGGTCTCTATTAACTTAACATGCATAAGGAGTTTCATAAAGATCGGTTTAGTAATCTCGGAGATGAAAATTCTTTTGTGAAAAAAACAAAATGGAGTATATCTGAAAAAGAAAGTGTTTTTGGGAAAAAATGTATTTGTGATTTTCTATTTATTTTAAACTAAATAACCATTTCTCGAAGTTTGGCACTTTACTTTTGGGACACCCTGTGTAAAGAAAAACTTGAGATTAGTTTCATTGTGGTAAGGCATTCTACATTATCAGAGATAATTCATGCAATTTAATGTTTGTTTTTTTTTAAACCATTTTGGAAATTTGCCATGGATTGTGAATGAGTGAGTACGTAAGAGTGAATGTATTCTTGGTCCCAGATTATAATAATTACGAATGATTAGAAAGTAAATACGAGTGATAATAACACTTATACACTTTAGAAGTACAGACACTCAAATGTAACTGTTTGAAGTCATATATTTATATCAACAAGATGTTGTTATTGTTTATGCTGTACTATTTGTTTCTTTCACACATCTTTGAATTTGGAACTACATTTACTAGAAAATTATAAGGATGGATAATCTCAATCAGTTTGTTCTGACGAATTAAGATGTAAATAGTAGAGAATTATAAATACATTTCATATCAGCAGTACATATAGTAAAAAAGATAATTTTTGTACAGTTTTTTTTTTTTCATCATGATGACTGTTATTCTTGGTTTGAAATGTAGCAATTATTCTTTAAAGTTTAATCCAAAATATATTAGAAAAAAATTCATATACTGCCACTAATATTTTAAACCATGCTTAGCTACAGGACAAAAATATAAACATAGTAAGATATATTTCTGTTTGCTCAATAAAAGTATGAATTAAAGAAAGTTGTTAAATTCCAAAAAAATCACATTTTATAGAGTATAATAACCTCACAACATAAATATATTAACTGTAGAAAATATTGCCAGTACCAACAGAATTTCCTGGACAGGTGATAGGAAAATACAAATAACCTCAGTGCCAACCAGTCGTCTGTGTTTTTATTACAGTATTTTTTTTAGACTAATAGCCAATTTAAAACGTTCTAATGTCTAAAGATTTATGATTCAAAGTTTCATAAATTTGTCAGTAGCGAAGTTGGCCCAGCTTCATATTCTAAAGGTTTTTAGTTCAATCCCAATCAGAGTCAACACTAATCATTGGGCTATTAATTAGTGACACTTTGTAAGGAACTGTCAGCCTTAGTTTATAACAATAACTACATTAATTCAAATAACTCGTTTGAAATTCATACTCGCCATATCTTGAGTAAAAATGATACTCTCATTTTCTTGTGAAATAAAATGCAACTGACAGATAGAAAATTAGATAAGGCCGTTTTGTATTTTCTGGTGCTAGTGAAAAAGAAACAACACCATATGTAACATGCTTTTTCTAAGTAATGTTCAGACAAAACTTTTAGTTTACATATTCATATGAAACATCCACTAATATTCCCGCATCAAACTTCAAATTAGATTATCTTTGTTTGGATTGTTATTGAAGCGGTTTAATTATTTTTTTCCGTTTGCAGCAGACTCCTGTCATAAAGCATTGATGTTGAGTCTTATTTATACTTTTTATCAGTAGATCTTCCTCTAATTTAAAAACTTATGTACTAATTAGTCGTATGTGTTTCAGGATACCACGTGTTACAAAACTTAATTACTGACTTATGTGGGTGAGTGAATAACATTATACATCTGCGGCTGGGGATCAATACAGTAATATTTTACTCTATGGCTGTATGGATCAATAAAATTGTTTGCCAATAGGTGGGTGGGAGTTTCACTATCACAGAATGTGTGTGGGTGGGAGGGTATTCCATAATAGAACTAAATTATCATATATATTTCAACAGGAGTCTGCAAAGACTGTCGGCCATGTTGGTTTTAATCCCATAAAAACAGTGATATTTGCAAATCCATATTTTTTTTATATTTATTGACCAAAGGTTGTGTATGAAGGGTAATTTTAATCATTATCATATTGCACATTTTGGTTTGCTTTTGATATTTTGAATACATATGCCTAGTTTTTAATAATTGGTGAAAATTAAAACTTCAAACTAAGTTTTTTTAATATTTTTCCATACAACTAACTAGGAATTTACAAAGTAATTCCAACGTGCAATTTCATTCTTGATCAAATGCAATTTGTTTGGAAAATATCTGTTTAAAAATTGCTGTTTGATTTGGTTACGCATGATCATATATCTGGTTCAAAAATAACCTCGTTTATTATGGGATTAAAAGCAATATGGCCAACTGTTAAGAAACTTAAATAAAAATGGAGTTTTTGTTATGTTAGTGACTGTACAGGGAGGAGGGTTTTTTAGGCCTGTTAAGTTGGGCCCAATCAGTTGGCCTGCCAAGTCTCCTGTCCTGAGTATTCTGGATTCACCAATCCATGCACAGTATTTGATGTGTTTTCGCTTGTGGTTATCATTGGGAGAGCACCTAGTTTGAATGTTGAGTAGTTAGGGTTATCGTTTAACTTGTTTGTAAGATATATATTAGAACAAAAACTCAAATAAAGTTTTTATTTTTTTGTTTCTCTTAAACAACTTTGATTTTTTTGCAAACAATTGATAAACTTGTAATTGATTTTACATAAAATTACAGAATCATTTTGCCTGAAGAGTTTAGTTTTTTGTTTATTTCTCTATGAAAAAAAAACAACAACAATGATATCACTGATTTTATGTAGTATTTGAGTGAAACCTGCATTTTGCTATAATACACAAGAAAATTAACTATCCTGAAAGTTAATTGTCATATAACGTGTAAATGTTGACATTCTCTTCAAAATAAAATTTAACATGATTTATATGTATTAAAATATTAAGTAATTTTTTTTATTTTTAAAACTAATAACATTTCTCAAGGAACATTTTGATTGGATACAAATACATACAGGATATTCTGAAAAGATGTGGTAATTTGAGATGTAACTTATCAGTCTTTACCAAGATGGAAACAATTATTTGCCAACAATTATTTGATAGAATTACCAAGATTTGTTAATGTTCATCTTGCATTCAGGTATTAGTAGAAAATATAGCAAATCAATAGTTATTTTTTCTAAGATTGCATATTCCAAATATGAACATTACTTTTTGAAATGAGTTTTATAATCTGAGCTTAACTTTGAGAAATATTTTGCAATAAATAATGTTTATTCATTAAGAGAAAGATTTCACTGAATCAACAAGATTGTTTTAATAATGGCATAAGATTTAGTTATAATGCATTCATTTGAGCAATTATAAATAATTTGGTTTACATAATTTATAATTGAAATAATTCAAATACCATTCATCATACGTTGATTCCTTTAATGTAATATTGTAATGTAAAATTTTTGTCAGTTTATTTTAATATATTACATACACATTAAAAAATATACAATTGTAACCGGTTCCTAACTACAACATCAGCTATTGTTTAAATTTTTTGGAGCTGTTATTTATTCAATATCATTCTTTGCCATGTTATTTAGGTATATTTTGAGACAATTTTATTAATTCAGTAATGTATAAAAATATTGAAATATAAATCATTAATAATGCAACAATATTTTTCAGGAAATATACTCTATTGATAGTTTAATTAATTGTATGATACGGTTGACAAATTATCAAAAAATATTTTGATTATTATTTATTTTAAACAAAATCAAATTTAGGAAAATTATGAGAATCGGAAATGTTTGTCAAATTGGAGACGAATTACAATTCCAACAATTTATCATTGAAGCATTTTTGAGGTCATATTTGTTGAATTTTTGTTCGTATACATTTTCCGAGACGGGGTTGTTATTTAAGATTAAAACTATATGACAAATAATTTTTTACTTTAATTAAATATTATTCTCAACAAATTCCCCATCAAAATGTTTTCAGCATTGTTTAAAAGCCATGTTACAGATTTTATTATGTGAAACCTGGAAAAAATTATTACATTTTCACCATGGATCGATTTGAATACATACACAATCTGGCACCAGAACAGTTGAGATTGTATTTTGTTTTAAGAGGTACTTTTAAGGAGTGAAACTATTTAAATCGTATATAAATTAGAATTTACTAGAAATTAACTCTAAAAAAATTACATTATTGAAAGAAACCTTTTTTATTTTAAAAGAAAGGCCTGTTAATAATATTGAAACTTGTAAATTATCATGACTCATAAGTTGTAAAATGATTAATAACAAAGTTAATATTACAAAATATCCTGCATCCTAATTTTAAACCAAAAACTGTATTTTTAATTTTATATGGGTTTCTCTTCTTTTAATGGTAGTTGAAACACTTTGAAAAAAAAGATAAGTATGTTTTTAAAACAATTAAACTATTTATTTTCCATGTCTAAATACTAAATTTGCATACTCAATGTTTTGTAAGCCTAAATTTAAAGTTTATAAACTGTTTGATGCAAAGGGTCATTTTTGTATCTAACTAGCCAACAGCCCTTGCGTCACGCTACAGTGTGGTTCTCTACGCTTGCTTACCCTTCCCTCTGTGGTTCTCTCTAAACCATCACATCAATATGAAAACTCATCCTGCTGCCTTTCTCCTAGATAACAAAGTGTTATAATCTAGAAAACCCAGTAAGTCTACTTTAGAGAGGTTACAAAGTAGTGTAATTATGTCAGAGTTAGTAGAAATTACTTTTAAAATTTTACAATGAAACCCAAATTAGCTTTTGTGTCATGTTCATGTTTTTGTATCAGCTTTTTGAAATAAATGATTAAATGAATGCCAATGTTCCTCTTATGGAAGAAATGAAACGTTGATAATTTGTTTCCACCCCTTTAAAAAATCCCTTCTTAGTGGGTCTCTATGATACAAAAGGTAACTTCTCTCAAAATCCCTTCTTAGTGGGTCTCTATGATACAAAAGGTAACTTCTCTCAAAATCCCTTCTTAGTGGGTCTCTATGATACAAAAGGTAACTTCTCTCAAAATCCCTTCTTAGTGTGTCTCTATGATACAAAAGGTAACTTCTCTCAAAATCCCTTCTTAGTGGGTCTCTATGATACAAAAGGCAACTTCTCTCAAAATCCCTTCTTAGTGGGTCTCTATGATACAAAAGGTAACTTCTCTCAAAATCCCTTCTTAGTGGGTCTCTATGATACAAAAGGTAACTTCTCTCAAAATCCCTTCTTAGTGGGTCTCTATGATACAAAAGGTAACTTCTCTCAAAATCCCTTCTTAGTGGGTCTCTATGATACAAAAGGTAACTTCTCTCAAAATCCCTTCTTAGTGGGTCTCTATGATACAAAAGGTAACTTCTCTCAAAAGCCCTTCTTAGTGGGTCTCTATGATACAAAAGGTAACTTCTCTCAAAATCCCTTCTTAGTGGGTCTCTATGATACAAAAGGTAACTTCTCTCAAAATCCCTTCTTAGTGGGTCTCTATGATACAAAAGGTAACTTCTCTCAAAATCCCTTCTTAGTGGGTCTCTATGATACAAAAGGTAACTTCTCTCAAAATCCCTTCTTAGTGGGTCTCTATGATACAAAAGGTAACTTCTCTCAAAATCCCTTCTTAGTGGGTCTCTATTATACAAAAGGTAACTTCTCTCAAAATCCCTTCTTAGTGGGTCTCTATGATACAAAAGGTAACTTCTCTCAAAATCCCTTCTTAGTGGGTCTCTATGATACAAAAGGTAACTTCTCTCAAAATCCCTTCTTAGTGGGTCTCTATGATACAAAAGGTAACTTCTCTCAAAATCCCTTCTTAGTGGGTCTCTATGATACAAAAGGTAACTTCTCTCAAAATCTGATCACTGGTAAAACAATATATTGGTTTTGGATCTGTTCTCAGCGAGACAGTTAGTTATCCAGGCGTTGAAACAGCCGAGCGTGCGCAATTCATTGTAGACTTGTCAAAATAGTTTGTTAGAAAACCACCTAATCCCACTTAAGCCGGTGGCTAGAGTCCTGGTTTGATGCGTCAGGACTTTGAACTTTAGTTAGAGATGGTTCGACATTTGGCCTTGACTGGAAGTTTTTATCAGTAATTCTCATCTTGTACTGGGCTGGTTATTCCCCTTACTCTAACTGATAAGTTCTTATGACAGACCAGTAGTCTAGGGGGAATGAGCAGAGTAAGGTTAACAAAGAGTTTGGCCTTGACTGGAAGTTTTTATTAGTAATTCTCATCTTGTACCTTGCTGGGTATTGCCCTTACTCTAACTGATAAGTTCTTATGACAGACCAGTAGTCTAGGGAGAATGGTCAGAGTAAGGTTAACAAAGAGTTTGGTCTTGACTGGAAGTTTTTATCAGTAATTCTCATCTTGTACTTTGCTGGGTATTGCCCTTACTCTAACTGATAAGTTCCTATGACAGACCAGTAGTCTAGGGAGAATGGTCAGAGTAAGGTTAACAAAGAGTTTGGCCTTGACTGGAAGTTTTTATCAGTAATTCTCATCTTGTACTTTGCTGGGTATTGCCCTTACTCTAACTGATAAGTTCCTATGACAGACCAGTAGTCTAGGGAGAATGGGCAGAGTAAGGTTTACAAAGAGTTTGGCCTTGACTGGAAGTTTTTATCAGTAATTCTCATCTTGTACTGTGCTGGGTATTGCCCTTACTCTAACTGATAAGTTCCTATGACAGACCAGTAGTCTAGGGAGAATGGTTAGAGTAAGGTTAACAAAGAGTTTGGCCCCTACTTAAAAAAAAAAAGTTATGACAGCGCTGTCACTGAATTAACTATGAACCCTTTACCAAACATGCAATTATAGGGGTTGAAGTAAATAATAATTTTAAAATAAATGTATCACCTCTGATTTATTTCGTCATAAATCGTCAGTATATGTTCGAATATAACTCACAAATAATGAATTAAAGATTATGGCTTTAATTCATATTGATAAATAAAAATTATATTGATCAGGATCATAGAACTGGGTATGACTAAGTTGACTGATTAAAAATGTATGAACCTTGGTCTTGCTCAACAACTTTTAACAAATTATATTAAATATAATATGAAACTATACGAAAAGTTAACAAATCACTAAAAATCTAGCAAGCAGAGTATTTGACAAATGTTTTTATAAATTCAACTATTTGGTATGTTTATATTACTATAATAAATTTGGTTGATCTACTGTATAAACAGAGTAATATTAAAATATACATTAAGAATTGTAAAGTACAACTTCATTGGTATTTAAAGTACCAGTTTCCACACGTACATTCCAACACTACGAACCGACATTTTACCAACAAATAGTTAAATACTACGTACGCCCTTTCTATCAACAAGTTCGCGGGCACAACAAATGACTGACTGGTGGGTGGTTGAAGGGCGGGGTGGGCGGGTGGACTCCGTCAGTCTCGCCTCGACCGATCACGGTGCTAACACATACATATCCCACAGAACTGACGTGTAGTGTAGGCCCATGTATAGTTCAATCGGTAGTTGGTGACCACTCTTAGGATAGATCTCCGACTACTCGCTCTAGCTCACTTGGAGGTAAGTGCCATTCTTGCATGCCACTGGGTTTCGCATCGCAAATAAAGTAACTATAAAAAGAATCAAAATCACATTATTTATCTCTCGTATCTTCTATTGTATTGACCACTTCGATTGTAAATTTAAATAACTAGCCTCCTTTGTGTAGATTGTGAGGCGTCTGTACCTGGCGGCAATTTCCTTTGTTCCTGAACCGAAAGGATCAAACGTCCTCTTTGTTTAATATGAGTTTTCCCGAAAAAGAAATAAAATGAACAAAGTTAAGATAAAATTTAAGAAATAGCATAAGCACAATTTTCATAATTATTAAAAATATCGACTAATCTAAAATTTTATTTTTCACTAATTAACAACTATCTAATTTATAAAATTTATGTAAATAATATGGCTTGTATTGGAATGAAATCAATTTAATATAATTTGTAGATTACTTGAACTAAGAAATTAACTATCTAAAACTAAAATTGTGTTTTCAGTCAGTAAAATCACTCAACAGAGAATATTTTTCAGGGTTTTGTAGACAGATACATATAATATCTACCAAAATCAATACATCGATAAATTCTTAAATTGAAGCAAGAATACAAAGAAAGTCAAAATTTACTTTTACATTACTTACATTAAAATTAACGTTTCCTAATTAAATCTATAATATCTAGTTTAAATTATGATTGTAGAATTTATTGACGCTTATTTAAAATGAATTTATTGACATTGGTTTAATCCAACTAAACAGATTAAATATTAAAAATCTATATAATAAGGGGCATTATATATCTTTACTTATTTTACGCTTGTATGTTAAGACAGGGATTTATGTCTTTTTCATATAAATAAAAGTGGAATTTTTATTTAAGAAATTAAACAATAGCTAACGTCAATATGAACTCTGATGAATAAATGTGTAGGGCTCATGTTTAAGAGTCCATGTTTACTAGAAGTTTAAGCCTAATTTCATAATTTTCGTCCTACCGAATATTTCTCTTAAGATTCTATAAAATGTGACAGTTGTGCTGGCAGATTTTTCTTTTCTAAAACTATGTCACCCTTATATTCGAAAATGAGTAATTTAAAAATAAAATAGAAAATAATTTGGAAGCTTTATTAAACATCAGAAGAGTGAAGTTTGGCCTTGCGGACATATTCCAATAAAATCATTCAACGTGTAAAGATTTCAAGATAAGAGGAAGGTTTTAGATTTCCCGGCCCACAGGCCGTCTCTGTTTATGGACGGTGGGTTATTAATAAATGGCCCTTTCGGATCAAAACTCAAACTTAGTTAGTAACCAGCCTACACAGGTCATCAACACATCCCATACTAATATAATCATTCATATTCGCCTTAAATACGCAATATCGAAGTTCTACGTCATTTGTATTAAGCGGGTGGTTGGTCTATAGGTAAATAGATTTAAACATTTCTTCATCAAAGAACTTGAGGTGGAATAACGAACGAAATTAAAAAGTGCTCAAAATGTGTCGCCAAACGTAATGTATTTCGAATTTAATGGTCCCTAACAGTTAGGAACTCAGAAATCGTGGTGGAAGCGTACCACTGGGAGCTTAAGTCGAAGATAAGCCATCTGAGTCGTCACCAAAAGATATGGATTTTAGCTTAAAAGGCTCTTTCCAGTTGAGTACCAAAGAAATGTAGTGAATGCGTACACTAGGAGCTTAAGTCAACGCCAGCTAAATCGTGGCCAGACGATATGGATTTTAGCTTAAAAGGCCCTTTCCAATTGAGTACCAAAGAAACTTAGTGGAGGCGTACAGTAGGAGCTTTAGTCAACGCCATCTGAATCGTCGCCAGACGATATAGATTTTAGCTTAAAAGGCCATTTCCAGTTGAGTACCAAAGATACGTGGCGGGGGCGTACATTGGAAGCTTTAAGTCAACCCCAACTAAATTGTCGTCTTGCGACTTGTAATATTTCCCAAATTTGACACTAAGCTTACTTAATTTTCAGTCAATAATATTGATCAAGTAACATGGGGAATTTCTCATTTAACTAAGAAAGTAACAACATTTAAAATTCCACAAGCGTAGCGTTTAAAAAAATTATGTCTTGGTATTATTGTCAATGAGAGGATGCACTACCATTCATTTATGACTGGAAGTTTGTACCTGGAGACTTTATATAATGCAAACTTGTACGTATCGTCTTAACAACACTGTAACAGTAACAATGCCGTGCTAAAGGGGAGGAGTCTTAAGTGTTAATCGTAATGAACGGACGGCCTTCCGGTCATTAACGTCTGGAACTTTGTACGTGGAGACTCTTTATCTAATGCAAACTTGTACGTATTGTCTTAACAACACTGTAACAGTAACAATGCCGTGCTAAAGGGGAGGAGTCTTAAGTGTTAATCGTAATGAAGGGACGGACTTCCGGTCATTAACGTCTGGAACTTTGTACGTGGAGACTCTTTATATAATGCAAACTTGTACGTATTGTCTTAACAACACTGTAACAGTAACAATGCCGTGCTAAAGGGGAGGAGTCTTAAGTGTTAAACGTAATGAAGGGACGGACTTCCGGTCATTAACGTCTGGAACTTTGTACGTGGAGACTCTTTATATAATGCAAACTTGTACGTATTGTCTTAACAACACTGTAACAGTAACAATGCCGTGCTAAAGGGGAGGAGTCTTAAGTGCTAATCGTAATGAAGGGACGGACTTCCGTTAATTAACGACTGGAACTTTGTACCTGGAGACTCTTTATATTATGCAAATGTGCATGTTTCGTCTTAACAACATTGTAACAGTAACAATGCCGTGCTAAAGGGGAGGAGTCTTAAGTGTTAATCGTAATGAAGGGACGGCCTTCCGTTAATTAACGACTGGAACTTTGTACGTGGAGACTCTTTATCTAATGCAAACTTGTACGTATCGTCTTAACAACACTGTAACAGTAACAATGCCGTGCTAAAGGGGAGGAGTCTTAAGTGCTAATCGTAATGAAGGGACGGACTTCCGTTAATTAACGACTGGAACTTTGTACGTGGAGACTCTTTATCTAATGCAAACTTGTACGTATCGTCTTAACAACACTGTAACAGTAACAATGCCGTGCTAAAGGGGAGGAGTCTTAAGTGCTAATCGTAATGAAGGGACGGACTTCCGTTAATTAACGACTGGAACTTTGTACGTGGAGACTCTTTATCTAATGCAAACTTGTACGTATCGTCTTAACAACACTGTAACAGTAACAATGCCGTGCTAAAGGGGAGGAGTCTTAAGTGTTAATCGTAATGAAGGGACGGCCTTCCGTTAATTAACGACTGGAACTTTGTACGTGGAGACTCTTTATCTAATGCAAACTTGTACGTATCGTCTTAACAACACTGTAACAGTAACAGTGCCGTGCTAAAGGGGAGGAGTCTTGAGTGCTAATCGTAATGAAGGGACGGACTTCCGTTAATTAACGACTGGAACTTTGTACGTGGAGACTCTTTATCTAATGCAAACTTGTACGTATCGTCTTAACAACACTGTAACAGTAACAATGCCGTGCTAAAGGGGAGGAGTCTTAAGTGTTAATCGTAATGAAGGGACGGCCTTCCGTTAATTAACGACTGGAACTTTGTATCTGGAGAGTAACTATGATAAGGAAACTTGTATGAGTAGTTTTGGCATTGAGGTGGTATTGGCCCACCCACCTGGCCATACACGTTAATAATCCAGCCACTCCCCCATACAAGTTCAGTGAAATTTGCCCACCCACTCAACTGTACACGTACAGTGGTATCGGCCACCCATTAATTAATTAATGACCTGACCATAGACGTTAAGTGTTGTTGCCCCACACCCCATACAGTGGTATTGCCCCAGCCATTCAGCCATACAGATACAGTGGTATCGGCCAACTATCAGGCCGATATGTTAAGTGGTATTGCCCCACACTCCCACCCATACAGTGGTATTGCCCCAGCCATTCAGCCATACAGATACAGTGGTATCGGCCAACCATCAGGCCGATATGTTAAGTGGTATTGCCCCACACACCCACCCATACAGTGGTATTGCCCCAGCCATTCAGCCATACAGATACAGTGGTATCGGCCAACCATCAGGCCGATATGTTAAGTGGTATTGCCCCACACACCCACCCATACAGTGGTATTGCCCCAGCCTTTCACTCATGCACATACAGTGGTATCGGCCATCCACCAGGCCATACACGTTCAGTGGTATTGTATTCAAAAAGATGATATCGTGGGAAAACATCTAAAAAACATTTCTCATAATCTAAATCAGTCTCTAGAGTAAAATATATACTTTCGTATTAATTGGCCCAAATTTGCTTATACAGTAGCAAAGTGAACGACTGCCAATAACGTCTGGAAGGCTACGTTGTACAGACTACTTATGTCTCTCCCTTTGTGCTACCGTGCTGGTTTTTACAATAGGTAACACGTTTAAAGTGGCTTTATTATCATTGCTCAAACAACTAGGCCACTGGAAACTTTAAGAAAACTTCCACAGTTTGTTTTTTATTTATATTTGAATTTCTTACTAAAAATCGAATTTACATCCAAGGTGTCGTATAAATACTTAAGAATTTTATTCAAAAATAACTTATTGTACATTACTATGTAGGGTTAATTAAACCAGGATAACCCACCCACCCTCCCATACACGTACAGTGGTATTGACCCACCCGCCCACCCATACACGTACAGTGTATTGACCCACCCGCCCATACACGTATTGATATGTGTATTTTTAACCTAATGTGTATTTTTAACCCACCTGCCCACCCATAGACGTACAGTGGTATTAAACCAGGATAACCCACCCACCCTCCCATACACGTACAGTGGTATTGACACATACATTTCTATGTGTTATAGATAACTAACGTAGATCTTTAACACATAGAAAAAAACAGGTTATTATATAAATATGGATTAATCCAGACTTGTGTTTGCACTATAGCATTGTTTAATAATGACGAATTATTTTTATTAAAGTTTGAGCAAGGTTTGTTATTAAAGTTCTACATCCTCCTCCCTGTCGCTTTTTTGTGCGACTTCTGGAATCGATGCTTAGCGCTATGTTAATAAAATGTTATCTGCCACAGGGGTCCGTACTTGCTCCAATTTTATTTAACGTGTATCATGCTGACATCCCAATCACCAAGTCTAGAAAATTTATATATGCAGACGATACTGCTTTAGCTTATCAACCCAAGGACTTCAGCTACTGAAGAAACACTGACAAATGATCTTGAAATTACAAAGTACGCCATTTATGGAAAATGCACAAACTATTGTTGTCTATTACAGAAAGTAATGATCACGATCTAATTAAGGTTGTAAGTGAAGAATTTAATCCGTTCTCTACAACATAACTCAATAACAATATTTAGTGAAATACTTGTACAGAATTCACTGTTCTCAATTTACGCATAAGATTAATCCGTTCTCTACAACATAACTCAATAACAATATTTAGTGAAATACTTGTACAGAATTCACTGTTCTCAATTTACGTATAAGATTAATCCGTTCTCTACAAAATAACTCAATAACAATATTTAGTGAAATACTTATACAGAATTCACTGTTCTCAATTTACGCATAAGATTAATCCGTTCTCTACAACATAACTCAATAACAATATTTAGTGAAATACTTGTACAGAATTCACTGTTCTCAATTTACGCATAAGATTAATCCGTTCTCTACAACATAACTCAATAACAATATTTAGTGAAATACTTGTTCAGAATTCACTGTTCTCAATTTACCTATAAGATTAATCCGTTCTCTACAACATAACTCAATAACAATATTTAGTGAAATACTTGTACAGAATTCACTGTTCTCAATTTACTTATAAGATTAATCCGTTCTCTACAACATAACTCAATAACAATATTTAGTGAAATACTTGTACAGAATTCACTGTTCTCAATTTACGCATAAGATTAATCCGTTCTCTACAACATAACTCAATAACAATATTTAGTGAAATACTTGTACAGAATTCACTGTTCTCAATTTACTTATGAGATTAATCCGTTCTCTACAACATAACTCAATAACAATATTTAATGAAATACTTGTACAGAATTCACTGTTCTCAATTTACACTTAAGATTAATTCGTTCTCTACAACATAACTCAATAACAATATTTAGTGAAATACTTGTACAGAATTCACTGTTCTCAATTTACCTATAAGATTAATCCGTTCTCTACAACATAACTCAATAACAATATTTAGTGAAATACTTGTACAGAATTCACTGTTCTCAATTTACGTATAAGATTAATCCGTTCTCTACAACATAACTCAATAACAATATTTAGTGAAATACTTGTACAGAATTCACTGTTCTCAATTTACTTATGAGATTAATCCGTTCCCTACAACATAACTCAATAACAATATTTAATGAAATACTTGTACAGAATTCACTGTTCTCAATTTACACTTAAGATTAATTCGTTCTCTACAACATAACTCAATAACAATATTTAGTGAAATACTTGTACAGAATTCACTGTTCTCAATTTACCTATAAGATTAATCCGTTCTCTACAACATAACTCAATAACAATATTTAGTGAAATACTTGTACAGAATTCACTGTTCTCAATTTACGTATAAGATTAATCCGTTCTCTACAACATAACTCAATAACAATATTTAGTGAAATACTTGTACAGAATTCACTGTTCTCAATTTACTTATGAGATTAATCCGTTCTCTACAACATAACTCAATAATAATATTTAATGAAATACTTGTACAGAATTCACTGTTCTCAATTTACACTTAAGATTAATTCGTTCTCTACAACATAACTCAATAACAATATTTAGTGAAATACTTGTACAGAATTCACTGAAAACTCCGTTCTCAGACTTAAATATAGTACATACATCTTAGACTAAAACTATCCCAATTAATCTTAAACATATAATAAAATATTAATTCCTTCGAATTAACATAAAAATCTGACATAAAAGAATTAGTATTTTCTTACATTACGCACTAGTCACTTAATTTTATCGTAATTTCTCCAGTTTTTTTTTAAACTACTCAAACTAGTTTAAATGAAAATGATTGTAATTTTTGCCAAATAAAGTAGTTTGTGTGAGATTGCGGTTCATGAAGCTGGCAGGGATTTAAGCTATTACAGCAATATATAGCCTCATTATCTGTCGTGTGTTTATAGTAGTGTAAAGAAGTGCTAATGAAAGCCAGCGATACGAAAATAAACTGTCCTTTCGTCCTTGGAATTCAATTATTCCTTATTAAACATTCCAGGGAGATGGAGTTCAAGAATGTCCCCGGAGGAAAACTAAATAAATAACTGAATACTCTGTAGGGGATTTTTCTACCCATTCGACATGGTATCACTTCCGCTGGGTTCGTAAATATTAGAAACCGGAACTGAAAAGAAAGTATGCACCTAAAGCAATTTTATCTGAAATGAGTAAATATTTATAATTACACTGTATATGTTATACTATTTTTATGACATACTACATTTATGGTTTGGTTTACGGTAAAAAGTAATTAAAGAACTTATTGCAAGACTGATAAAAATAACAACGTATAAAATGATTTATCTAATTGTTATAAAAATACTAGTCTGCCAATACCTTTTATTGGATGGAATACATTTTAACGGGCTTTGTTACTGTATTAACCGTTAAAGGTAATCTTAAATTGAACTATAATTTTACTCAGCTTAGTAAATTTTATACAAAATCAAACTATAACAGTTTTATAAACATTTTGTTAAAATGTATGTTTTAAGTTTATATTCTACACTTGTTGTTAGTATTATACTATACTATTTAGCAACAGGCCTACCACATTATGTATATAATTTTAAATTTAGATTCTAAATAAAATGTGTATCTTACCTTTTATTTAAGAGAATTAAAACTGATATTATGATAATATTCATATATTTATAGGGGGAAAAATATATAGATTAACAACTTAGAAATGAGTGGGAGAACAAGAATTCAACTACATGAGATGCCAATGTAATAAATCTACAATGACGAACCTAACATGTTTACTGTGCTTTGTACCACAGTAAAATTCAATTAAAAAAATTGAATAATAATTATAATAATAAATAAATAAAAGAAGGAAACCCATATGTAAATATAAATAGTATTTATACTTGCCCGGTAAATTTTATTGATTTTTAAATTGACTAAACAATGAAAGTCAACAAAACCAACTCTGTTGTCGCAGTGACTGTCCAGATGTCGCAAATGGGATCAGCTGTAGACAAAGCTTTCACCTAGATCGAATATTGACTTAGAAAACCCACTGCAAAAACTACCTCAACTCAGCCTATACACTCTCCATGTTTAGTTGTAGAAAATCTTACTTTCTCTTGAAAATAATTTATTAGTATAAAGGGTTATTTCAAAATAAATTTAAAACAAACAGTAGATAATAGAAATGAGTATAAAAATTTTAAAACACCAAGAATTGTATCTTTGTGTAGTTAGGAAATTCTTGTTAGAAGGTAGAATGTTTCAGGTGCCAACAATCAAAAACAGTTTTATAGTAATATTGCTAATTTTACAAATCAGTTTTGAATTTCCTGTAGCCACGAATATTACAAAAGTGTTATAATTGTCTTAAAGGTCTCAATGCATGGTTCATTTAACTATCTAAAATATTATAATAAAAACAAACCTACCTAAAAGGGGTTTTTAGGCATATAAAAACTTAATTCTTAAATAATTATTTAATTAAATAGTGTATTTTACAGTCATTTTAAAATTAAATTATGGAAAATTCCATTATTCTAACATTTAACTCCAAAGCGATAACAACCGAAGATTTTATGAAAAAGTGAATGAAACATTTATAAACAAGTTGTGTTTTACTTTTTCAAAGTTTATGGATACATGCTGGGCATCCATTAAAACTCTCTATGATTATTTTTTAAAGACATATTTTCAAGGTTAAATTTACAAACCTTTTAATAAATATTTAAAGAAGTTAGTTTTTAATAGACTTAAATACTATGGTTCAAACTTCTCGAGTTTAGGCCTTTCAAAGGGCTATTCAAAAGTTTCCTGTTTGAACTAAACTAAAAGCCTCTCCTCGGCCTTGTCTGTATTTATTGCTATTGTATTTAGGCATTTGTACAGTTAATTTTTTAGTTATTATTACGTATTTAATGAGCAGGAGTATTTTAAAGATTTAAATTTGGGACACATCAATATTTACTTAATATTGTAACATAAATATTTATATTTACTACCAACTGTGTTAAACTAGTTGAACATCCGTGCTTCGCTACGTGATGAAAATATAAACTTAATACAATATGCAGTATGCCCATCAGAATACACGAACTGTTTAAAATATGCAGCTATATGCAATCTGAACAATTATAAACAATATAGCCTCATACAAACTAATTAATGCCAAACACAATAAACAAAACAACACGCATTAACTGTGAAAATTGTTCAGTTGCAACATTTCCTTCATATCATTAGGCGTCAATTAAAAGTTATAATTACGCCAGAAGCAACCTGGTTTCTGACATTTTAGTTCATTACAATAACATGATAACGAACGAAGAACACGTGGTGTGCATCTCTGAGGTGAATTCTAAGACCAAATACATCCAAACAGTATAACAATATCTCACGTCTGTATAAAATTATATTACCATGTTTCTTAAAAAAAATCGTTTCATCATTTTTGCAAAAAAGTGGAAGAAAGGTAGGTTGTCTAAAAACAGGTAGACGGAAATTAGATACGGTGCGTTTCAGACTCATTAAGCGTGTTAGAATTAACGTTTTACGTTTGTACAGATTTTATTTATACAGATTGTGTTTTAAAACTCACCCAGCCTTTGACAATAATCAGTCAAGTACTGCGAACCAAGTCAAACCTTCACTCTTCTGTTCTCTACTGACCCAGATTATTTTTAAATACGGACAACATTTTAAAATGACAATTTTGTTATTGGGAATTTTCACCGAATTGAAGGAACGAGTTCTGAATGAAATAGTATTTTTCTTGCTCATTTTATTCTATAATTACAACAATTATTAGGTGGGGGGGGGGGGGGGGGGTGCGATGTGATTGAAATTTGCAATATACTGTCGACGCAGAAATTATGTGTACTCGAGTTTGAAGGTTGTTTACTAAGAAACTAAGAGGCCTATGCAAATTTCATTTAAATGATTGTTTTCCTCGTTTAATCGTACGTTATGACATACGTATTTTTATTATTAAGTTTTAAAATCGTTATTCTAGTTTGAACAAAATAGTACAGGAATTTTAAGTAGTTATCACTATGCATCAACATTACAGTGTTACTATTAAATCCCCGTTATAGTAACACTGTAGTTACCGTTACCCATTAGTGTATCGCATTTACATTTTATGGTTGACGAAGGGTTTTCTATATGTTTTATAAATTTCATAATTTTTACTTTTCAATAAAAAAGATGTTTACCCACCCACCCACCCCTATACGTACAGTGGTACTGACCCACCAACCCAACTCTACACGTACAGTGGTATTTACCCACCCACCCACCTCTACACGTACAGTGGTATTGACGCACCCACCCCTACACGTACAGTGGTATTGACCCACCCACCCACCTCTACACGTACAGTGGTATTGACGCACCCACCCCTACATGTACAGTGGTATTGACCCACCCACCCCAACACAACGTTTTCTTGGCTTGTAGAGGTCGTAAAATTAATAGTTTATTATCATTCATTTTGCATTCGTCAATATATGGACAAGTATGAGGGGCGAATGAGTATGATGAGTGTAGATGAACGAGTGAAGTCATTGATACTAACTAAGGTTGACTGTTCCCTAGAAAGAACTATTTAGTAATAGCCTAATAGCCAGGGCAACTAAGGGACCTTAGCTTTACGTGGAATCCGAACCACGTGGTGTTGGTCTGATGTTAAGCTATCTAACAAGCCTGACACTCAATTCCCTTCCCTACACAATATCTGAACATTGACTACCATCCAACATGGACATCCCAGACTCTTCTAGTAGTGTCTACGTTGATGGCAACCATTGAGTGGACACCGTGTATTTTGATTTCATCACGTTGTAATCCTTATGACATGTATAGTTAGGATACAGTAGTTTTAAATCGATTTTAAATGTATTCAAATCATTACAACTTACGTATAAAAGAATTCGTTAACTTACGTATATGAAAGTAATGTGTCATAACTATACATTTCATAAGGATTACAACATGATCAAGTAATTAATTTTACGACCTCTATAACTCAAGAAAACGTCGTTTCTGGATTGATGGTAAACATCTTTCTTATTGAACAGTTACAATTATGAAATTTACAAACCCTATAGAAAACACTCAACCACGTATAAAATAAAATATAAGAGTGATATACATTGTCTTGTTTTTTAGTAATAAAAGTGTAAAGTTGGTGCACAGTGAAAACTAGTCAACGTTACGGTAATGTTTTGTTCCAACTAGAATAAAAATTACTAAAACTTATAATACAATTTAAAAATGCAAATTTCATAACGTACAATTAGACGAGGAAAACAATGGTGTTATTGGATTTTTCATAGCCCCATTAGTTCCTTAGTAAATAACCTTCAAACTCGAGTACACATGATTTCAACACCGTTATTAGATAAACATTTTGTGGCCCAATATAAAGGGATTAGGCAAACTAGCAAGCCATAAAAATTAGGCAAACTAGCAAGCCATAACAATTAATTGCAGATGGTCATTTCTTCCTTAAGGGAAGGTGCATAGTTCTCATAGCGATGGGCGGTAACTACTTCCAAGTCACCAGCTCAGTCTTAGACTCACCACTTCAGTATCAGCTGTAAGGAGCTAGTGTAAGATATCAATCTACCTTTGAGGAGAGACTTAAGAAGGAAAACTGGAGTTTTATAGACAGTTTTACTCGCACAGGTGATATGTACAATGCGTTCAACGAATGTTTCAACTTCCATATAAATACCTGTTGCCCACTAAGTAAACAAAATTTTAAAAATAAATGGAAGAAGAATACTTGAATAACGCGTGGTATCTTGATTTCTAGGGATTAGCTCAAACTTTACTCAGTCTTACCCAAGGACTCGACTAATCCTTTATTTAAACAATTTTACAATAAATAAAAAAAAGCATACAACAAAGTTATAAGGGCTGCCAAATTCCTAGAAGTCAACCAAACACTTGATGCTAAAAACTTTTCAAAGCTGCTTGGAAGATTATAAATAACACAAAAAACGTGACTTAAAAGAAAACAATCTAGTTACATATTAATGGGCATGTCTACGATGGCCCAAAATCAGTAGCAACGGAATTTAATAACTTTTTTCAACTGTTGTCCAGATGAACCCAAACAGAAAATCGTGTAACGTGGACACTACCCAAGAGAGGCGGGTTTTGCGGTCCATGATGCTGTCTCCTGTGTGTGAAGCGGAAGTGGCTCGGGTGATTCAAAATCGTCCACCTAAATTATCCAAGGATATCAATGGCGTTACAACGTGGTTATTGAAACAGTGTACTTAAAATATTCTGTGCCCGTTGATGAAAATAATAAACTCTTCGTTCGAAACGGGGTTGTTTACTTCCAAATTAAAAAGTGCAAAAGTATTCCGGTGTTTAAGAAGGAAGACCCAACGGTCTTGAACAACTACCGTCCTATATCAATTTTACCAGCTCCAAGCAAAATCTTTGAAAATGTATTTCTCTCCAGGCTTCTTTATTTTCTTGATAAAGAGAAGATTCTGAGCGAGGACCAATTTGGTTTTATACCTGGAAAGTCAACCATTGACGCTGTCACCAGATGGTCGATTTGGTGTTGGGACGGATTAGAAAACAGACAAAAAAACGGTTGGTGTTTTTTAAGACTTGCCTTTGATTGTGTCAATCACAACCTTCTATTAGCAAAACTTGAAAGATATGGTATTCGCGGCCCTCCTTACTCGTGGCTCAAATCTTACTTAGACGACAGAAGTCAATGTGTTCAAATTGGTGATTCATTTTCTAATAGTAAAAGAGTTCATTGTGGAGTTCCACAGAGGTCTATTCTAGGCCCAGTTCTCTTCCTGGTTTACGTTAATGAGGGGTCTTCTGTCTTGAGTGGAAATATCGTTCAATATGCGGACGATACAACACTGCTGAGTCCATACCTCTACTTGAAATTGAAGCGTTCACTAATCTTAATGCATGTGTTCAACAATTTGAAAGGGAATATTGCTTAAAGCCACTGATAATGGTTGATGGTATTCTTCTTGATAAAACAAACTCTGTCAAGTTCCTAGGAATTCACCTAGATAGGGCGTTGACCTGGAGCTGCCACATTGACAGCGTTTGTGCAAAAATTGCCTCTGGCATTTTTGCATTGAGAAACATTTCAAAATTTTGCACAGTTAAAGTACAGTTAATGGCCTATTTTGGTCTCATTTACCCTCATCTTACCTACGGAGTAAGACTGTGGGGTAGCTGTTCCTTAGACAAACTTCAAAGAGTTTTTCGGCTACAAAAAAGAGCAATCCGAATAATTTCAAAATTAAAAGTTAGAGAGTCATGCAAATAGTCCTTCAGTGAATTAGGTTTGATAACGCTGCCTTACATTTACATTTTGGAGACTGCAATCTATTTTTGATTCAAATGTGATTTACCACGAGGTACTGACATCCATCAACACAAAACAAGAATTAGTCACAGTTTTAGAGTGGCTCGGCACCGTACAGCGGCCCTGGAACATCTCTAGCAGGCGTCAACATTTTAAACATTCTCCCAGATTATATTAAAAGGGAACAGAACTTAAACAAATTCAATTCTTGATTAAAAGGCTACTTATTGACTCTCGCTTGTTATTCTGTGGGTGAATTTTATAGCAGACCCCTGATTTGCAGACGGCTCGGGAGAGATCCTGTATGAATGTTATTGCTGTAGAAGAATGTTTGTAGTGAATGAATGCGTTATTCTGTGGACGAATGAACTCCCCCTCTAAACGTTGCTGAAATTGTTATTATAGTTATTTTAATCCCTTCGCTTAATGTATCATTAGTTTGTATAATCACTAATACTAATAATATGACTTTTGCTATGTACATATGTACATATTGCTATAACATATGTATAATATGTACATATTGTCAAAAAGCAGTAAAAACTATTTAATTTCAGAATCTCTTGAGTATAAACTAGGAACGTGTGCAAGCAAGATAGTGACTTTCTTCACAATATCTAGCTTCTTTTTATCTATAAAGTTGCAAAACATTTATATGATATTCTATAACATTTGGCGTACTACTGGCGTGGTCTTATGCTGAGACTAATCAGAACAAACTAGTTTTTTTTTTTTAGATTAACAAAACAGTTTCCATTACATAATTTTAGCACATAATCATTTGACTCTAAATCTGCTGTCCAAAAATGTACATTGAAGAATTATGTTCAAACATACACCTACTACACTAATGTTGAGGCTGAGAGTTTAATATTTTCTTTATACTGATTTGAGAAGGCAGGTTAGAGTTATATTCGAGTCTAAAGGTGTATTGTTCTCTTTATTGGGACGTTAAGCCGCCTTTGGTGGGTGTCAAGTCTCTAAACTCTCTCTCAGATCAGATTACATAAGAACGAAATTCAAGCACAATTGTTAAGTCCATTAAAAAGAGATATAAAAGAGATGTTCTCTATTTTTATTTAGTTCTTACTTCAAATTTCTTGCGGGCCGTCAGTCTTGCCGGCAATACAGGGGAGACCTTGTATGAAATGGATCTTGGGCGAGACATTTTTGTAAATATATTTTTTCTGAATTATTTAAGTCCCCCAAAAAAACTATGTGTGAAGAATGTTGTTATAAATTGTTATTGTTTTTAGCTATTAATGCTTGTTTAACCTTCAGACATTGTTAAAAGTTTATACATAGTAACGCTTGCTTAACGATATTTATTTACTGAAGTGTAATAGAGTAGTTTTTATGCGTCTCCATTCCCATTTTTTTCGATGATTCCAGGCAATTTTTGGTGTGATTCTGTTAAAATTTATCATGACACCACATTTGAAAACCAAAATGAAAAGTGTTCATAGTTTATCCATCAATTGTTTGGGTGTTTATCTTGTTTGTCATTGTTGCTAACTTTAGTCTTGTTCAGTGTGAGTAGTAAAATAACTAGTCTTACGTTGAGTAATTTGGGTTTTATTACTTTTTAGTTTACACAATTTTCATGCTTTTTCTAACTATATTTACTGTTATTTCAAAAAAAGGCTTTGCCAAATTAAGTGAAATAAATGAACTAGTTAACACGTTAAACAAATCTCTACCTTAAATTCCGTCACATGCGTATCAGATTCGATATGGACATCAGTATTGTATCGATAGGTTATCACTGCCAAACATTTCATTCGGTTTCAATGGTCGTGGAATTGCGCAACCGTGTGCGCCAATTAAGAGCATAAAGCCCTGTGAATGGTGATGATAGCTCCGCTATCACAGCTGTAGGGGATGAAAGGCAGTTGGCTGCTTTTTACTAACTGATCGCCCTCGTTTATCACCCAGCCCTGTTTTCGTCGACAATTGTTCTCCGCGTGTACTCAATAAAATTGTGATATTATCTGGAATTAGTGATAAAAATAGGCATTTATGCTATATTAGTTTTTTTCCTCAATTGTTACCTATAAAAATATATAACTAGCTCGGCTAGCTCAAAAATACTTATACAATTTAGGTAAACCTGTTAATGATCGCATTAAAAACGTTTTTTTTACTAAAAACTACTCAATTAGATTTTTTTTAAAAGAACTTTCTTTTTTATTTTTTTAAGGAGAGGCCAACCTCCTTCTTTACCTTACTCTGCCCATTCCTCATAGACTATTGATCTGTACGAGGAACTTAATCAGACAGAGTAAGGGGGCGAACCAGTACAGTAGAAGGTGATAAATCTTCCGGTCTAGGCCGGATTCGAACCAGCGCTATCACTAACCCAAGCTCAAAGTCCTGACGCCTTAAACCACTCGGCCACCGGCTCGCCCTAACTAACACTCCTGAATTATTTTCAATGCGATATATGTTAATTTTGGGAAATATCTAACGACAAGTAGGTTAGGTTATGTAGGCTACGTTTTTATGAAGACGAATGTTGGACCATTTCCCCTAAACGTGTATACTTACTATTATTCATGTTTTTCACTGACTTGAGCTTATAAATTATGAGCATGTATATGAATATTTAGGTGTCTGGTGACTAAAAACACCTTTATAAAGCAGTGGTCCTTCGCCCTTGATGAACTGACTCTATACAGAAGTTATACACACCCCACCTACACAAGGCATAAGGACCCACCAAGTTTCGAGTTTTAAATTATTGCGATATATATGAAATTAAAATATTTTTATTTCAACAATAATTGGAGATTGTTTTTCTTTCTTATAATTTGCTTTACTGAGGATTTAAAGACCGACTCTAAAATTTATGGACTACTCTTTGACAAAAAAATTAAGCATTTGCAGTTAACGAAAAAATGGCAAATAATTAATAAGTCTTTAATCTCGGTTGGCAATCATACCCACTCGGTGTACTGTTGTCAAACGTGCATTATTATTATTGAGTATAAACAAGGTTTCATTCGTGCATTGAACTGTTGATTCCGAGCTGCCACTCCACGATTCCATTCAGGCACTGATATTTACCGTATTCTTATTTACATAATTTACTGTTTACTTTACATAAAGTCTATTACAGCAAGTTCACGATTAAATTGTATGGTTCTTAACATATGGAATAGTTGACCTTTCGTCGTGGAAAGCTGTAACAAGGTGGAAAACCTCCCACATATCGTGGGAAGATAAATTATCATTATTAAGTGCTAGCTGTAGAGGGATTGTTTGAGCACTGGAGTGTGGGGGTGAGATCGTAGAATGGGGAGCAACAGGTCTGACGTCATATCGGGGGTTGCTTCTCGACGTCTAGCCGGGGGCTCCGGCAACAAAAACAATGGGTACACTGTCCGAACTAACCTCGACAGAGAACTGATAAATGTTGGGTCATGAAGCGTGTTTACATTTACAGCTTAACAACGTAGCTCAGAATGAACGAAATTAAGACTAATCCAAATTAGCATATAATGTCTGTCACACACAGTAGTATTCAATAAAAAAACACGCAATCTAATAAAATTTAAAATATATGCTTGAGGCCTTTCGAAAAAGTTACTAGTTGATTGTTGCTTTTGACAATGAAATACTTGTTTTCGAAATGCCTCAAATATGCATTTTAAATTATACAGGAAAATTAATGTGTATTTAAATTATATTTTTTTCAAATTGATTTTTATTTCTACAAATAATAAAATATCCAAATTGACTCAAATTATTATAAAACCAGGACATTTACTTACTCTCATGCAAGTAATGTATCGTAACTATACATGTCATAAGGATTACAACAAGACTAAGAAATCAATTTTAAGATTTCTGGAAGCCAAGAAAACAATGTTTCAGAGAATTGATAAGAACTTATTTCTGAAAAGTAAAACTTAAAAAAATTCAAACTTATAGAAGACATTCCTATCAACCATTTATTAAAATTTAAGTGCGATACATTAACGAGTTTTTTACTAATAACGGTGTAAATTTGATGTACAGTGAAAACTTGTTAAAATTCCTGTACTTTTTTGTTCCAACTAAGATAATAATGATTATGACTTGTAATAAAATTTTAAAGTGCATAACTAATTAATTAATACAAACTATTAAAGGAGAAAATAAATTGTGTGATTACATTTTTCGTAGGCCCATTAGTTCTTTAGAAACAACCTTCAACCTCGGGTGCACATGTCTGCGTCGACTATTACGTAGGTAATGTGATAGTGGTCCTCGCAGTGGATGTGCCTGAACTGAGTGTTACTAGTATAGTAGGCACTGGCACTAACACTAAAGCACGTAAACGTATTTTAAAAAGTCAGACATATTTTTGTACAAATTCTACTGGGCTGTTAATTTTAGGGCCCTTTCTGAGGACACGTCAATATCAATTAGTAACAAGTCTACTGCACCCATCCTTCACACGTATTGTCAAACTCCATTTCGCTAACAACTCCAAAATGTACGATAAAAACCACACTAGAATTTAGAATATAATGGATTAAATGAAATCACGCTTAGACTTACTTAATTATTAAAATATTGTTTTCTGTACTTAGAAATCCTGTACAGAAAAGAAATGTAATAACTTGATTCTGAATTTATTGTACCCATTCATCGGATAGAAAACTTGTATACGATCCCACGTATATTATGATAATTTCTTGTGTTCATATTTAGCAGAGTTAGTTGATTCAGCTATACAATTTATTGTACCCATTCATCGGATAGAAAACTTGTATACGATCCCACGTATATTATGATAATTTCTTGTGTTCATATTTAGCAGAGTTAGTTGATTCAGCTATACAATTTATTGTACCCATTCATCGGATAGAAAACTTGTATACGATCCCACGTATATTATGATAATTTCTTGTGTTCATGTTTAGCAGAGTTAGTTGATTCAGCTATACAATTTATTGTACCCATTCATCGGATAGAAAACTTGTATACGATCCCACGTATATTATGATAATTTCTTGTGTTCATGTTTAGCAGAGTTAGTTGATTTAGCTATACAATTTATTGTACCCATTCATCGGATAGAAAACTTGTATACGATCCCACGTATATTATGATAATTTCTTGTGTTCATATTTAGCAGAGTTAGTTGATTCAGCTATACAATTTATTGTACCCATTCATCGGATAGAAAACTTGTATACGATCCCAGGTATATTATGATAATTTCTTGTGTTCATATTCAGCTATACAATTTATGAACAGTTAACAAATCCGGTAGTTTTTGGTTTTTATTTAATTTCAGATTATTTGATAACTGTAAGAAGTATTTATAAACATTATTAATGTAATTAATGTAAAACTGTAACAATTTAGAGTACTTATATTAAAAATATTTGACATGAAATTATTGGACCAACTGCAGCGAACAAACTGCACTGTTGGCAGCTGTTCAAGTATTATTAACTGCTGACATATTTTTCACGGTGTAAGCTTAGTACTGGAGACTACTACAAGTATTGATTAGTGACACATTATTTCACTGTCTTCGTCTGGCTTGCAGCATTGCCTGGCGACGTATTATTTCACAGTGTCTTCGTCTTGGTATCTCCTTATTGTAATGTCGTAACTGTCATATCCTTGAACTGACCGCAGTATTCAACGATATGCTTGCAGCATTGCCTGGCGACGTATTATTTCACAGTGTCTTCGTCTTGGTATCTCCTTATTGTAATGTCGTAACTGTCATATCCTTGAACTGACCGCAGTATTCAACGATATGCTTGCAGCATTGCCTGGCGACGTATTATTTCACAGTGTCTTCGTCTTGGTATCTCCTTATTGTAATGTCGTAACTGTCATATCCTTGAACTGACTGCAGTATTCAACGATGTGCTTGCAGCATTGCCTGGCGACATATTATTTCACAGTGTCTTCGTCTTGGTATCTCCTTATTGTAATGTCGTAACTGTCATATCCTTGAACTGACTGCAGTATTTAACGATATGCTTGCAGCATTGCCTGGCGACGTATTATTTCACAGTGTCTTCGTCTTGGTATCTCCTTATTGTAATGTCGTAACTGTCATATCCTTGAACTGACCCCAGTATTCAACGATGTGCTTGCAGCATTGCCTGGCGACATATTATTTCACAGTGTCTTCGTCTTGGTATCTCCTTATTGTAATGTCGTAACTGTCATATCCTTGAACTGACCCCAGTATTCAACGATATGCTTGCAGCATTGCCTGGCGACGTATTATTTCACAGTGTCTTCGTCTTGGTATCTCCTTATTGTAATGTCGTAACTGTCATATCCTTGAACTGACCCCAGTATTCAACGATATGCTTGCAGCATTGCCTGGCGACGTATTATTTCACAGTGTCTTCGTCTTGGTATCTCCTTATTGTAATGTCGTAACTGTCATATCCTTGAACTGACCGCAGTATTCAACGATATGCTTGCAGCATTGCCTGGCGACGTATTATTTCACAGTGTCTTCGTCTTGGTATCTCCTTATTGTAATGTCGTAACTGTCATATCCTTGAACTGACCCCAGTATTCAACGATATGCTTGCAGCATTGCCTGGCGACGTATTATTTCACAGTGTCTTCGTCTTGGTATCTCCTTATTGTAATGTCGTAACTGTCATATCCTTGAACTGACCTGCAGTATTTAACGATATGCTTGCAGCATTGCCTGGCGACGTATTATTTCACAGTGTCTTCGTCTTGGTATCTCCTTATTGTAATGTCGTAACTGTCATATCCTTGAACTGACTGCAGTATTTAACGATATGCTTGCAGCATTGCCTGGTGACCTATTATTTCACACTGTCTTCGTCTTGGTATCTCCTTATTGTAATGTCGTAACTGTCATATCCTTGAACTGACCGCAGTATTCAACGATGTGCTTGCAGCATTGCCTGGTGACGTATTATTTCACAGTGTCTTCGTCTTGGTATCTCCTTATTGTAATGTCGTAACTGTCATATCCTTGAACTGACCGCAGTATTTAACGATATGCTTGCAGCATTGCCTGGCGACGTATTATTTCACAGTGTCTTCGTCTTGGTATCTCCTTATTGTAATGTCGTAACTGTCATATCCTTGAACTGACCGCAGTATTCAACGATATGCTTGCAGCATTACCTGGTGACGTATTATTTCACAGTGTCTTCGTCTTGGTATCTCCTTATTGTAATGACGTAACTGTCATATCCTTGAACTGACCGCAGTATTTAACGATATGCTTGCAGCATTGCCTGGCGACGTATTATTTCACAGTGTCTTCGTCTTGGTATCTCCTTATTGTAATGTCGTAACTGTCATATCCTTGAACTGACCGCAGTATTCAACGATATGCTTGCAACATTGCCTGGCGACGTATTATTTCACAGTGTCTTCGTCTTGGTATCTCCTTATTGTAATGTCGTAACTGTCATATCCTTGAACTGACCGCAGTATTTAACGATATGCTTGCAGCATTGCCTGGCGACGTATTATTTCACAGTGTCTTCGTCTTGGTATCTCCTTATTGTAATGTCGTAACTGTCATATCCTTGAACTGACCGCAGTATTCAACGATATGCTTGCAACATTGCCTGGCGACGTATTATTTCACAGTGTCTTCGTCTTGGTATCTCCTTATCCTTGTCATATCCTTAACTGTCATATCCTTGAACTGACTGCAGTATTTAACGATATGCTTGCAGCATTGCCTGGTGACCTATTATTTCACACTGTCTTCGTCTTGGTATCTCCTTATTGTAATGTCGTAACTGTCATATCCTTGAACTGACCGCAGTATTCAACGATATGCTTGCAGCATTGCCTGGCGACGAATTATTTCACTGTGTATTCGTCTTGGTATCTGCTGCTTGTATTGTCAGGTAACACATTTTGTATTTGTGTCTTCTCCTTGAACTTTGCTGCAGTATGAACTGGTGACATATTTCACTGTGTATTCGTCTTGGTATATACTGCTTGTATTGTGGAGTAACATATTTCGTAATTGTGCCTTCTCCATAAACTGATATGTAAGTATAAACACCAGATCATAGCTCTGACATAGTTTATCGAAAATGGGTTTGAAAAACGTCTACAGATTTTGTTGATCTTACAGCAGCTTATGAGAGTTTGTTGTTAAAGATCCAACCTCCCTGTCGCTTTCTTTTATGACTTCTGGATTCAATGCTCAGTGCCAGGCTAATAAAATGTTATCTCGGTCGTAAAGAAAGCTCTTTTACAGCTGAAGGATGGTCTACCACAGGGGTCTGTACTTGCTCCGATTTTATTCAACGTGTACACTGTTGACATCCCAATCACAAATTCTAGAAAACGTATTCATGCAATTGATATTGCTTTAGCTTAACTACACAAGGACTTGACAGCTACTGACAAAACACTCACAGGTGACCTTGAAGCCCTTGAATTATATTTTAGAACCTGGAAACCTGCTTCCTTCAAATAACATATTGGCAAATTGAAAATTTAACATCTTCCTAAATTGTGCAAAACTCCATCATAATGATCGTCCGCAGTACATGGGAGTAACGTTAGATCGATCGTTGGCGTTTAAAAGCATCGTCTTCACAAAACATCGTCTAAAATAAAAACCAGGGCATCATATTACTGGAACAACTTGGCAAACCAACGCACCACGTCCTTTGTACAACTGCTTTGCTGTGCACTGACTGGTCTATTCGGTTGCTGAATACAGTGTTCCGTATGGCTAAATAATGTACTCACTAAAGCGATTGATGTCCAACTTAATAGAGTCATGAGAGAGTCATATTAGTGGCACTCTCATGGCAACTTCACTACCTTGGCTTCCGGTAATACATGCAATATAGCTCCTCCAGTATTAAGACATCAGGAGGCACTACCCACGTCACAACGGTCGCTTAAAATCTCGAAACCCAACTCTCCGTACTGCTTTCTAGTTGAACAGCAACTCGCTCGTCCAATACTACCTGGGTAATAGTGAGGAACAGTTCTGATACACGGAATAAGTTCTATTAACGATCCATCAATACCTATAAGTGGGATGAACCTCCCTCGTAAGGAATGGACACTCTTGAATCGGTTCTAAACTGGCGTGGACATATGCAACTAGTTTAAATTTAAATAGGGATTAAATTGAATTATAGGGAATAGTATACATCAGTCATGTGATTGCAGGGAGTCTATCCAACAATGAATCACACAGCACTCTTTTACTGAGGGATTAGCCAGCATAAACAGAATCAATGAGGCAACACTTAAATTGCTCGATGAATTGGATTTAGCTTTTTCGCAGAATATAAATTTTTATTTTATAATATATACAGTTCAACATTACTTTTGGATCTTGATCAAAATATATATATCAAAGCTTTTTAAAACTATTAAATGGTAGCTTACAAAAAACCATACGATATATCAGTCAATGCTTTCAACAGAGTTTAACACTTTGAACTCTGTTGAAAATACGTTTTGGTGACACATGTTGTTATGTCGTCTTGGTTGGTTGGTAGTTTCACTTATATTCAGATAACAAAAAGTGGCACAGTTAACTGAAGTCAATAAAGACTATTCGAGCTTTTTAGTTTTTGAAACATGTATTTTGTTGGGAAATGAAGTGTTGCCTCCACAAAAATTATATTTATTCTTACTTTTAATGTATACATATTCTTATACATGAATACTTTTAATGTTTAATTAATATACTTTAAAACTTAAATGGTAGGTTCATTATCTAAAATATTAAAACAATTTTAAAAAATCGTGCACTATTTTTAGCATTTTCATTTTAAAACTACATTGAGGACGTACCTCGTTACTATATATGCTTTTTACAGTAAAACGTTTTCCAATGTTCCAATGGCCCACTCTATCATATCTACAGAAACTCAGAAGTAATAAGATTGAGGCGTATCACGTCTTAAGCTCTAGATCTGGCAAATAAAATAATAGGGTGTAGCTTTGTCGTTTTTTAAACTTTAAGGATGTATCTTTTATTAAGGGTGTACTATCAAAAATTATAGCGGAACACATTTTGAATTAAAAGTGTTAGTCTTTTTATAATTAATAAAAGTGTTGAGGGCCAAACTGAAAAAAATTCTTTAATGAGACATGGCTACCTAATGTGGCTTATTTGGCCTTTCAAGGTATTTCGGCCTTTCGGGGGGGGGCCCAGGCCCCCCCCCCGAAATTTCGGGACCAAAATGTATTTATATTTTTAACCAGGATAGGAAAATAAAATAATAGTTGATATTTATAATACAACAATCAGTACTATGCATTCAATCGAAGGTCCTCTACAGAATTATATTTGTATGCGTGGACAACTGGTGTGGTAGTGTAAATGATGGGTGGGTAGGCTACACGACATTCACGTAGATACGCACTACGACTACGCAGTGCAGTGGACAAGACAACTCCACCAACTCAGTATGTGCATGACAGATGTTTTGTTTTGACTCGAGTAGTCATCAGACCTCTCACTCGCTCAACGCTCGTCTCGGTGTCCGTCGCACTCACAGTTCACACTCATCCCCGACAGATCGCTCCACGAGTCACGTCATTACCACCAGTGTCAGTGAAAAACTGCGATTTGCTCAGTGCGATTGTAAGTAATGTTAATGTGCAAGTGCGTGCTACGTATTTTGGTCAGTTGAAAGACGAAATTTAGCAGAGTGGTGTGTTCAATATGAAGGGACGGACAATTGATCATTTTTTTAAAGCCAAAACTCTAAAAACAGAGGAAATTCCTCCTGATAGGTTACAAAGTGAGGGTGGAAGTCAAGAAGTGCAAGGAGCTAGGCCTACCATTACCACAACTGATGCTACCGGGAACAACCAACACTCTCAGTCGGACATTGGTATCATTGTTGACAACATTTATGGAAGTGGAACAGCAGGCCCAGCAGGTAGGTCAACTACAAACAATGAATTGAAAAATAAGATTTGACGCAAATATTTATACCTGATAAAAACTTTGCCTTCCCAATCAGTGAACTTACCAATAAAAAAAGGAAGTTTCAACACAGTTGGTTTGATAAATGGTCTTGGCTGGCTTACTCAAAGGAAAAAGATGGTGCATATTGCAAACACTGCATTGCATTTGGGCCTGAATTTTCGGGCAAAGGTGCTCATCAGAAAATGGGCTCACTTGTGGTAGCACCATTTAGAAAATGGAAAGATTCATCGGAAAACTTTATGGCTCATGCCAATTCAGAGTATCATAAATTTTCAACCATCGCCGCTGATAACTTTTTAAAGGTTTATAGTGGTAAAACTGACGATGTCGCTACTCTAATTGACACTCAAAGGGCTAGACTTAGAGAGCAAAACCGTGAATACTTGAGGCCTATCGTCGAAACAATCATATTTTGCGGAGAAAATGAAATTGCTCTTCGTGGCCATCGTGATAGTGGACCGCTATCATTAGAGAAGCCCACAGAAAAAGATGGCAAATTCAGAGCGCTGGTTCGATTCCGTGCTTTGACCGATGAAAAGCTCAAACATCATCTGGTAAATGGTTCTAAAAATGCAAACTATTTAAGTCCAGATAAACAAAATGAAATAATTGAAGTCTGTGGGACCTTGATTCAAAGAAAACTTGTACATGAGATCAACAGTGGGGATTGTTTTTCAATCCTAGGAGACGAAACAATGGACGTATCAGGTAGGGAACAGTTTTCCTTGTGCATTCGACATATCTCAAAAGACTCAATATTGAAAGAGGACTTTCTCACATTCACTCAGATTGTAGACGTCTCAGCCGAAAGCATTGTAAATGTTATATTTCAAATCTGTGATACATTAAATTTGGATATGACAAAAGTCGTTGGTCAAGGGTATGACGGCTGTTCTACATTTAGTGGCCATATCACAGGTGTGCATAAAAGATTTCAAGAGTTGTATCCAAAAGTCCATTGTTCCATCCATATGTCCATTGTTCAGCTCACAAACTAAACTTAGTTTTGAGTGATTCACTCAACATTACTTGTGTAAGAAACTGTCTGGGTACAGTAAGTGAAGTATAAAATCTTCTCAGAAACAATGTACAAGCCAGCGATTCATTGAAAAAACACGTTTCCAGGCTAGTACCAAGCAGTAAAAAAACTCGTCTTTTGGGACTATGTGAAACAAGGTTTATTGAGCGTCAAGATGCCATCAACACATTCTTAGAGATTCTGCCAGCCATAATAGTAACTCTCCAGGAGTTGTCTGAAAGTAATAGGGCTGTTTCATCTACGGCGTCAAATCTGCTCTTAGGAATGGAAAAGTGTAGCTTCTTCATTTCCCTGGTCATTTGCGAGTTTTTGTTCAGCCTTACTTTGCCCTTATCAAATTACCTTCAGAAGACGGGAAGTGATTTGTCATCGGCAATAAATTACGCTGATGATGTCACAAAGACTCTAAAAGATCTACGCGAAACAAATGAAGAAGGAATGACAAATGACATTGAAGTGTTTTCCAAACTCTTTAAGAAGGCAGAGACCTTGTTAAAAGATAATTTTGATGTTGAAATAAGTGTTCCACGGCAATCGAAACGTCAAACTCAGAGGGAAAATGTGCCCCACAATACTCCAGAAGAGTATTATAGGAGATCAATTTTCGTTCCTTGCATAGATACATTAATTTCTGGTCTTTCAGATCGGTTTGGAGCAAACAAACCATTGTTAAAGGGGTTTGATATACTTTTGCCTAAAAATGTGGACAAATCCAAGGTTGAGATACTAAGTGACTTAAAACTGTACTACGAAGATAAAACTACTCAATCTACAATCGAATCTGAGTATCTACTTTGGTGCACAAAATGGAGTAAAGTGGAAAACAAAGACAAGCCTCAACAAATTATGGCAGTTTTAGACAGTTGTGATAAACTGTTTTATCCCAACATAAAATACTTGATCCAGGTTCTTACTACCCTACCAGTGTCAACGGCAGAAGTGGAGAGATCGTTTTCCTCACTAAAAAGGATCAAAACGTACCTCAGAAATTCTATGGAAAACGATAGACTTACCGGATTAGGACTACTAACCGTTCACTATCCAGCCCCTATAACGGCTGACGAGGTCCTTGACGAGATGGCGCGGAGTGGGAAGAGGAAGATTTTGTTCTGAGATTAAGTCAAGATTGTTTTAAAAGATCAACTCAATTTTATTCTTGAATTAATTATGTTTTGTTAATTAGAATTAGTTGTTTTCTTTAATAAATTCAGATTTGTATGAATTTGAAATTTTTAACTATCATCCTATTTATTCCAAATAATTTCAAACTTGACATTTGTCTTTATGGTAAAGTCATGGTATACCGCTAGTATTCTAAAAAAATAGCCTATTGTGGTATGAAAATAGTTTCAATCATTCCACTTTTGAACGAATTTAGTGTGTAATTCATTTTATGAAAGTTATTAAGGATTATGCATCCTAAACCTATATCACAAATTTTAATAAATTCATTGACATTTGTCTCCTAAAAAAACAAAAAACAAAACAAGTGTATAGGTACTGTACTTATGAATGAAGTATAACACAAAAACCTATATTGTGGTAAAATTGTGTTTTACTAACTGACACTATAGGCCTACTAAATTTGGCTTTAAGTTTAATTATAAAATGTTATCTTTTAATGGTTTAAACCTGCATCTACACCTTTTCCAAGTTTCTTCCAGAAGTTATCAGTTGTATTTGCGACAGTGTCAATTTGTATTCGAGAAAACAAATATATTTGAGAGAACAGCTGTTCAATTCAGATTGTAAACATCTCATTTACAAGTGATATGTTCTCAACTACATTTGATATCTTCGCAAATTCAAGCTATACCTTCTCGAATAAACTTGGAAAAGGTGTAGTTTGTGCCCATAGAATATGGAGCTTGAAAAGTGGTCTAAAATAGCACTTAAGGGCAATAAAATTCCAAAAATTTTCGGGGGAGGACCCCCGAACCCCCCGCTTGCCTGGGGGGTATTCCATACCCCCCAGGCCCCCCGGTGTGTGCCCCCCCCGAAATGAATTCCTGGCTACGCCACTGTTTTTAGAATATAGTGGAAAAAAGCTTCTGGCCAACTTAGTGACTACAAAAAATACTCTTTTGTTTTAAGTGTAACCAGTTATTTTTATATAAATGACATCTGTTCATATTTTAAGTTAAAATGTGTACAACTATTTTTGAATAAAAGAGTATGTTAGTGCTAGAGTTTAATTTAAATGAGGGAGAATGTAGAATTTACGGTGTGGGGCAGGCAGAGAGAGAGAGAGAGAGAGAGAGAGAGAGAGAGAGAGAGAGAGAGAGAGAGAGAGAGAGAGAGAGAGAGAGAGAGAGAGAGAGAGAGAGAGAGAGAGAGAGAGAGAGAGAGAGAGAGAGAGAGAGAGAGAGAGAGAGAGAGAGAGAGAGAGAGAGAGAGAGAGAGAGAGAGAGAGAGAGAGAGAGAGAGAATAGAAATTTCTTTATTTTGAGAATTAATTATATAATTAATTTACAAAAAAGAGAGAGAGAGAGGGAAAGAGGGAGGGAGGGAGGGAGGGTGGGAGGGAGGGAGAGTGGGAGGGAGGGAGGGTGGGAGGGAGAGAGGGAGAGAGAGAGAGAGAGAGAGAGAGAGAGAGAGAGAGAGAGAGAGAGAGAGAGAGAGAGAGAGAGAGAGAGAGAGAGAGAGAGAGAGAGAGAGAGAGAGAGAGAGAGAGAGAGAGAGAGAGAGAGAGAGAGAGAGAGAGAGAGAGAGAGAGAGAGAGAGAGAGAGAGAGGGGGGGGGGAATACACTGTATATGTTTGTGAGGCTGGTTCTTTGATACTCCTAGCGAAATTTGCTATAAAATCTAAACTAAATTCCTGGGAACGCTCAACTGGCCACCTGGACGAACACCCTTAAGATTAGTGTGCAAATAGCCTATCTGGCAAATTAAATGCATTGTCAATATTATATCTTGTCGCATCTGGATACTTCTACATTTCAAATAAAGTAATCGATCAGTGAATTTTTTTTATTTAATCCAGTTTTGAAACTCTCCACTGTTAAATAAAATAAACAATTTGTAAACTGTTTCTGGTAGATACAAATTTAAATTTTACTTGTACATGATAAGTTTTGGCCTGGCTCGAGGAGTAAGGACTTTGGAGATGCTCTATAGGTAATCCCAGATGAACGGATTACCGATGTAATATAAATCAGTAAAAGGGGTGGTTCTTCTGACAGCCCTCCTAAAAGGGTTTTCGTAAACGAGAAGTTTCAACATCAATAGAACAACATAATAATAATAGTAATAAACATTAATATACATTTTCAAATATTGGTAAAATTTAAGCTTTTTTTATAAACAAAATTTCTTTTAAAAAATCCACAAATAAACTTAAATGAAATTTAATAAAATTTAATTATTTAATTGAGTGGAATAGTTACTAAACAATGTAATTTCTATAATGTATAAATGCCAGTGATAATGCATTTATCTTCTTACCATGTCACAATAAAGGGTGTAAAAAGCAGAGTACCCGTCCTTCGTACGTGGTTTACATTGATTAATATTGTAAACTTACCACTTATTGTCTAGAAAGTTAGGTATGGCATGTACCTACTGGCATCTCTATAATGCAAAAGTGTGTTGTGGTTAAGTTTGGTGCGGTATTTATTTCAGAAACTATGTGAGTTGTTTGTTTATTCCAACAGCTGGTCAATTAAACTATTATAAACAATTAATTGTCAAATTAGTATTGCCATAGGGCTTGCATTGATACTTCTTAGAGTCTCTGGGGTGGTGTCCTTATGGAATTTCAAAATAAAGATAGACCTATGTGTTAACCAGAGACTCTAAGAATGTCTATGGAAAATTTCAGCTGAATGGGTCCAGTAGTTTTTGCGTGATTAAGTAACACACACACACACACACACACACACACACACACACACACACACACACACACACACACACACACACACACACACACACACACACACACACACACACACACACACACACACACACACACACACACACACACACACACACACACACACACACACACACACACACACACACACACACACACACACACACACACACACACACACACACACACACACACACACACACACACACACACACACACACACACACACACACACGCACGCACGCACGCACGCACGCACGCACACACACACACACACACACACACACACACACACACACACACACACACACACACACACACACACACACACACACACACACACACACACACACACACACACACACACACACACACACACACACACACACACACACACACACACACACACACACACACACACACACACACACACACACACACACACACACACACACACACACACACACACACACACACACACACACACACACACACACACACACACACACACACACACACACACACACACACACACACACACACACACACACACACACACACACACACACACACACACACACACACACACACACACACACACACACACACACACACACACACACACACACACACACACACACACACACACACACACACACACACACACACACACACACACACACACACACACACACACACACACACACACACACACACACACACACACACACACACACACACACACACACACACACACACACACACACACACACACACACACACACACACACACACACACACACACACACACACACACACACACACACACACACACACACACACACACACACACACACACACACACACACACACACACACACACACACACACACACACACACACACACACACACACACACACACACACACACACACACACACACACACACACACACACACACACACACACACACACACACACACACACACACACACACAGACAGGCACCATTCGACTTTTATCTCGTAGTAAAATTATAAAGCTGTATTATGTAAAGAATTATTATTCTAAAGTATACTACCGTACTATTTTAGTAAATAACGAAATAATTGTGTTAAATTCCATTCATTATATTAATAGATAAAGCTATTGTAAATGCAATTTTATCTAGAGGCAAAGACCTGTCGGATGCCCCAAGGAAGAAACCTTACGTTGTTTTGTTTCCATATAGGGTTTCTACTCTAGAAAAGTAATTGGATGGAGGGGTTTTGTTTATTCTAACAATATTTTCCTTTCGAAAAGGATACATATTGTAAAATCTGATCTATTCGAGCTTATTATAAAATATTTTAATTAATATATGTTTTATTTCATAAAAGCATATATATAAATTCTATAACAATTAAACATGATAGATTGATAACACGGAAGTCCTTCTTCTTTGACCAACAATTTCACAAATACAGTAAAATCGATACAAGAAAGGCAGGAATAATAGTTTATTTTAGGTTATAGAGAGAATCAAGTGTTGAAGCAGGCAAAAATAGCCCACATTTCATTGAGGGAAGCTTCAGTTAAGGTTCGGGTCGGCACAGTTGGCAGCACTGTTGGGATCAATGGAGGCGTGACGTCACCGGACGCATTGATCCACCCACCAGCCTGGCTACTGGCTAGCATCCCTGTCTCCGTAGAACGAGTAGGTTAATGCACGTAGAACTGGTGGTTGTCTCAAGCTAGCAGTTCACTAAGGAATACACTATTTTAATATTATAAATTAAAATTAAATACATGGCAACTTTTTATTTATGAAATATTAAATTGTTATGCCACTGTAAAGTTTTCCCCCTTTTCTAATAAGGGTAGAGCTATAGACTACATCACTGAGTCAACAACCTTCCGATTCGATATAAAAATTAGAAGAACTAAATTGAAGACCATGAAATCGATACTTTTTTAGCACGTTTATACTCTATTTATTTATCATTAAGATGCCTATTTTCAAAGCATAGTTGGAAAAACATTAAGAATTGTGATGTTTCGGATAGACAAATGTAGTCTATGTTACTTAGAAAGAAAATCTTTCGTTTGGTTTACATTTCAAATCGCAAATATTTACTCAGAAAGCCGGAAGATCTCTTTCAATATTATTTTACTTTGAGTTAGAGCAGGTACGAAACTAACAAACTTTACCCAATGTTATCTCTTCTTAAACAATTATTATTGTTTATTTACTCTGTTGTCTTGGAATAATTTTATTTCGAAGGATTTTAAGGCTTACAGTATGTATAAAAATATGTTTACAAATGCCCCATTTTATTTCCTCCCAAAGTGCCCCCATTTTCACTAATAAATATCAAACAGAGAAAATTAATGATAAAGGGTAAATTTGAAAAAACAATTTTTTTGCTGGAAGTGGTGTATGGAGGGAAATGATTAGAGAAGAAGCCAAAGTGTATAGCACTACAGAAAATCAGGGAGAAAAGAAGCTCCTAGCAAATATTCTGAAAAGAAAAAAAAATATTTAACTCTTCATTAACAATTCCTTCATGGCAGAATTGTCAACACCTTTGAAGGCAGAATATTTGTAAAAAAAACTCGGGGGCGTCCTAGGCCTATATTCGCCTATATACAATATTCATAATTATATTTTCCATATGAAATAGTAGTAATGACAGATTGTACTCGTATGGGCTAAACGCTTGTAAAATTTGTGTTTAGTTTTTTATCATTTTTTTATGTTTGTTAAATTTATTATTAAGTATCGAGAGACCGAGCTTCACTCAGTTGAATTTTGCAAACTGAGGAGGTAGCATCCATATCTCTTGCCTTACCCAGAGGATCCTGAGGATTGTTTGATGTTGCTTTTACCTTGTAGGTTATTAATACATTTCGTTTCGGAGGTCTTCCACGTTTACCTATAGCCCCTTTGTGGAACTCGGCCTGCGGCCTCGTGGGAGAGCTCGGCATACGGCCTCGTCAAAACGCTCTGCTACAGTCCAATTTGCGGATCTCGGCATGTCGCTTCATGAGGAAGATCGGTCTACGGTCTCGCCAATATTCTTAAGCAGTTTGACCATGAAGTTTGGTTTTTGGGTCAGTGGAGCCCGTAAACATTGTCTTTTGGGTCAGTGGAGCCCGTAAACATTGTCTTTTGTAAAATCTGACAGTATATTAGTAATTAAGTGATGAATACTTTTAATCTTATACACCACTTAAGTGTATTAGTTTAAAATTACCCAATTTTGGGTTTTTGAACTTATTTTTTATTTGGGGGGGGGGGCAGAGCCCTTAAATGTTGTTTCTTCTAACATTTAAAGGTATAATGTGATGTAGAAGATAAATACCTATAGTTTGATGCCCTACTTTCTACCAGAAGTCGATAATGTTTATATATTGTTTTATCTGCTAGAAATTGATAACACGGGACGTCTAGCAGTCTGGGGGGTAGAAATGAGAATTTTTCTTCAGTAGAGAGCGGTGCTAATTGATTTCTCGTTGTCGGAAATACCCCCCCCCCCCAATTAAAAATACTTCGAGCAAAAAATGTTTTAGTTAATTAGTTAAGTTCCTATGGTTTTTACCACATTGGATAATGATAACAGTGAAAAGTTGAAGAAAACGGGTAAACAAATTACCACAAATAGATTAATAATGTAATATTATATTAAACATGAAGAAAAGAGGAAACAAGCTAAATATCGTTCATTTACTGTCCAGGCACGTGGGACATCCAAGTACAAACAACTCTTGTTTGGCATTACTGGACAAACAACCCCCTCCCCTTCAACACTTCTTTATTTATTTTTTAAATGATATTGTAAAGATTAAAACAATATTATCCTACGGTATAGTGACAATAATATTTAAATTATTTATAATTGAAAATGTACAATAGAATTTCAAACCTAGAGAAAAAATACGTTCTTAAATTAAAATTAAACTCAACCATAACATGTCAGGAAACAATATTTGTGACTTAAACTCAACCATATCATATCAGGAGACAATATTTGTGTTTTAAATTGAACTAAATCATGTGAACAAACAAGTATTTGTGAAAAAAATTATACACGCCTATATTAAGCCCTATACAAAAGCCGGAATAGTATTCAAAAATAAAGCACTGTATACCTAGTATTCAGTAATACAACTCTCCTCCACGAGGCCGTAGGCCGGGCTTCTCCCCGAGTGCAGGGAGTTATTGGGTTGGCACCTGAAGCGCGCAGGGGTTTCCCCTAGTTGTATTATAAAGGTTACGCTGCGATATTAAAAGCATGTATCATATCGCATATTTTAATATGTAAGCAGCACTGAAAGTAAAAGGATAGAGCAAACATACTTTATAACTAACCGTTTATTGTCAATGGAACGATAGACGAGCTGTTCACTTAGGCCTACACGATACACTATTTCAACATCCCTCGTCACTGATAATCCATTAAGCCCTGTTGTAATAGATAAGCCCTGATCAAATTTATATACAGAAGGGTAATCAATTAGTAATTGAAGCTATTACATACCTGACACAATTTGGTGGATGATGCTTGGTTAAACGAAACATTTGTTTATAAAGACAAAATGACAGTGAATTTCGTGATTTTGGAAGCGAATCTATTGATTTGTAACTATGTTTACTATGTCGCACACTCACATATTCACATAACACTATGTGAATGTTTGTTTTTATTTAACTTCATCTCTACCAGTTCTTATGAAACTCCTAGTCTATGTCTACTCAATTTTACCAAGTAAAGAATGCAAGAAAACTATTTCACTTTAGTTCTAAATGTTATTGATATTAACAAATGCCCGAATTTATTTTACACTATAAAAGCTATAAGATATTAAACATTACACTTATTCTACATTTTCTAGCAATTCTAGTTCTTACAACGATTGGAGAGGGGGGGACTTATAAGCAGGAAGTCGGAAGTTATGAAAATCGTGTATTGTAAGTAGAAGGCAAGTAATACCTCTTTTAAGGTACTGGTGAGGCTAGACTAATAGTGTGAGCAAGATTAAAATATATAAATATATATACATCCCCGATAAATGTTGCATATCTATTTTTTTAAATCAAAAATCAAGTAATCCTTATGTTAAAATGTGTGGCAAACAGCCAAAATAAAATCATTACAAAATAAGTGTAAGATATTGAAAGCTATAAATAATCTCATAATACATGTATGTTTGTAAACAATATATTAACCCTTAGGAAAATTCCTGTTCAGAAATGCCTACATGTACACATATTTTAGATATCGATATTTTAAATTTGTCTACTTAGCCCGATAGTTTAAGACCTCTGATAAAATCTAAGTCATATTATTTGTATAGTAACTGAATGAATAAAAGACCATGATTTTTCAGGATTATTAAAATTTAATTTTATTTATACCATTAGTCTTAATCAATGCTTTAAAATGAGCTATACCTTAGTTTTCATTTAAGATTCTCATTACTTCCTCCGAAGGTCCAAATACTAATAAAATGAGCTATACCTTAGTTTTCATTTAAGATTCTCATTACTTCCTCCGAAGGTCCAAGTACTAATAAAATGAGCTATACCTTAGTTTTCATTTAAGATCCTCATTACTTCCTCCGAAGGTCCAAGTACTAATAAAATGAGCTATACCTTAGTTTTCATTTAAGATTCTCATTACTTCCTCCGAAGGTCCAAATACTAATAAAATGAGCTATACCTTAGTTTTCATTTAAGATTCTCATTACTTCCTCCGAAGGTCCAAATACTAATAAAATGAGCTATACCTTAGTTTTCATTTAAGATTCTCATTACTTCCTCCGAAGGTCCAAATACTAATAAAATGAGTTATACCTTAGTTTTCATTTAAGATTCTCATTACTTCCTCCGAAGGTCCAAATACTAATAAAATGAGTTATACCTTAGTTTTCATTTAAGATTCTCATTACTTCCTCCGAAGGTCCAAATACTAATAAAATGATGTGCAAATGTAATACTTTTACATTTCTGGCTAACAAAATATTTACTTATAAGTTTAGTGATCTTATTTTTTAAATTGAAAGTATTATTTGTTGTATTATAGATTGTTAGAACTCTAGGTATATCTTGAACCTATAGTTCTTACTATAGGTTCAAGTATCTTGAACCTAGTTTTCAAAGTATCTTGAACCTAGTTCAAGATACTTTGAAATCGACCACTTTGTATTTCAAGTATAATTGATAGCATCTCTTAATGTTAACTCGTGTTAACTGTGACATGATCGATCGTGCATATCGTGCACCTGTCTTAGCCACAGGCAGCTCCAAGGATAATGGACTAGGGCATATCATCAGTCAAGCTGGGGAGAACAGACAATAGGCTATACGACATTAAGCACTTAGCGGAAAAATAAATCTATTGAGATACAGTAATTAACTTCGATACTAAATCGAAACTGTAAAATACAAGAATAAAATCTACAGCATAAAATAGTTTGGTAAATTACTGATCCCTTTCAACAACCCCGTTTCTTCAATCGAAAGGACAACAGTTAATTAACCCCGCCCCCCCGTCCCCCCAAAATGAAATAGGCAATCAAACATAATAACCCAAATCCACGTTCACCTGGTTTTAGCATGAATCCAATTTGATTGGTTCAAATGAGTTCTCGCTAAAAAGTTTTTTTTTATTAAACAGCAAAGTATTTCACAAAACGTCATTAACTCATTAGTGACCTGGCTTCCCAATATCTACAATATAAATTATTTTTTATTAATTTTGAACAGTTCATAATGTGGTCTTTGTCCATAAAAACTAAAAAGCTAGTTTTAGGAATATATTTTCATAAATCCTTTCTTTTCAAGAAAACTTAATAAAGGACCCTAATGAACCTATGAATCTAAATTCATGTATATATGAACATATGTTTTATCAAATAATTCAAATTCAAAATTAACTATTCTACAGATTGATTAAACATCAATGTACATACAATCTAGATTGCCACATTTCTTAACTTCCATAATAAATATAAATGATAATATTAAAATTATTAAATAAGTTTAAAACTATTAAATGATGAAACGAATGAAATAATTAGGAATGAATGAACGAATGAAAATATATGAGGAATAATTATGTTGTGCTAATAATAATTAGGTTATGCTCTAGGTAATACAACCTGTTTGGTGTGAACGTTACATGTAATATGAAAAAGAAACTGGAATAGTGGTATCTCGGTTAATATTCAAAAATACAACTGATAACTTGAATATTACAACTGTTGTATATCATAATATTATTATGATACTCATATAATAATAATATATAATATTATTTATATTTCAACTGTTGTATATGCAAATAACAACTGTTGCATATCATCAGTGAATTCAGTAATATGCCCATTAAAATTACTTCAACACAGATCATTATCATATATGAGGAACAAAATAGGTCCCAAAACAGAACCCCGAGGGACTCCAAATTTGACATCGCTGGATGTTCTGCAATTGGAATTAAGTTTCACATGCTGCTGTCTATCTGAATGGTAACCCTAATTCAGTTTGGAGGCAAGCCTCTAATACCAGCTAGAAACAATTTATCTTTTAGGATTCGGTGGTCTATCATATCAAAAGCTTTGTTATGTCAATAAACAGAGTAGCACAACCTACTGTCCAAAGATATTATTTTCGAAGAAGACTAGTAACGAATCCTCAGTTATCAACCCCTCTCTGAATTGACTATCACTGAAGAACGTGTTTTTATTAAAATTACTGTAATCTATATTTTCCAATATACTAGAGAAAACAGAAAGCAGATATATTGGTATATAATAGTTGACCTGTTTATCATCGCCCGTTTAAAGGCAGACAGGCACAATAACAGCAAGATTTAAACGTTCAGGAAATTCACCTGTTTATAATACCAATATATTGATACTACATATAAGGCCTGTTTAAGGCAAAATTCTTTTGACAATATTTGAGCATATGTTATCTGGACCAAAAGATTGATTGTTTTTAAAGTATTTACTATGTCTTCGATTTCTGATTCTTCAATGGGTGAAAATAAAATTGAATCTCTGAAATGTCGGTTCGAAAAATAGAGGGAGTAATTAATATCAACTGCTGGTGATGAACTCAAGATAATTGAGTTATGTATTGAATGATGCACATTTAAGAAAAACGATTAAACTCATTTGCAATCACCGTTTTATCATTTTATACATCTGTGCCTCTATTAATCTCATTTATATCATCAATTTTAGGTAATGAATGGCCAATAATAACAAGCAACAATCCACTGTAAACGAGGGTTTCAATTATCTTTACGGATCATGTGATAATTAATTATCTTTAACTATCTTTAATTGATTTTTCAGTCTATTCGTCATTTAATTGTAATAACATTTTAAATTCAAATCATGAGGTAGTCATTTGATAAATGCATATATATTTCTTCTTTTTGATAAGACACGATGTCAACAACTTTTTGATAGATTTGTACAGTTTATTCAAGATGTGTAAACATTTAGATTGTTAGTTTACCACATCAAAACAATAATAATTATTAATTTATTGTTTTTAAAATACAAAGTACCTCGGGGATAGAATAAATTTACGCGAATAAAAATACATTTATTGTGACAAGGAGACGTTGAGTGAAGGCGAGTGTAGATATCAACCCGTCCCACACAATAACTCGCTCTAATTGGTTACTGGCCTAATCGTACCCCATTAGGATCCATCTAATGGATTGATATTCAGATCTTCCGTCTTGGTTCACGTAACAATACAACATGGAATGTGTAGGTGGACATTGGAATCAATACGTCCCACACACTAGCTCACTCTAAATTGGTTACTGGTTGAACGGTAACCGCACACATTACATTCAGTTAATGTGCTGGTACACATATCACCCGCCTTGGTTCACGTCACAACACAACTCCAACAGTGTAGGCGGATGTTGATATCAACTCGTTTCACATACTAGCTCGCTCTAATTGGTTACTGGTTGAACGGTAACCGCACACAATACATTCCGTTAATGTGCTGGTACACATATCACCCGCCTTGGTTCACGTCACAACCCAACATCAACAGTGTAGGCGGATGTTGATATCAACTCGTCCCACACACTAGCTCGCTCTAAATTGGTTACTAGTTGAACGGTAACCGCACACATTACATTCAGTTAATGTGCTGGTACACATATCACCCGCCTTGGTTCACGTCACAACACAACTCCAACAGTGTAGGCGGATGTTGATATCAACTCGTCCCATACACTAGCTCGCTCTAATTGGTTACTGGTTGAACGGTAACCGCACACATTACATTCAGTTAATGTGCTGGTACACATATCACCCGCCTTGGTTCACGTCACAACACAACTCCAACAGTGTAGGCGGATGTTGATATCAACTCGTCCCATACACTAGCTCGCTCTAATTGGTTACTGGTTGAACGGTAACCGCACACATTACATTCAGTTAATGTGCTGGTACACATATCACCCGCATTGGTTCACGTCACAACACAACTCCAACAGTGTAGGCGGATGTTGATATATATCAACTCGTCCCATACACTAGCTCGCTATAATTGGTTACTGGTTGAACGGTAACCGCACACATTACATTCAGTTAATGTGCTGGTACACATATCACCCGCCTTGGTTCACGTCACAACACAACATCAACAGTGTAGGCGGATGTTGATATCAACTCGTTTCACATACTAGCTCGCTCTAATTGGTTACTGGTTGAACAGTAACCGCACCTTATTGTCATTCAGTTCATTGATTGTTATACAAATCCTCGTCATGTTTGGCGTTACAGGACACAATGCTGTCCCACAACCAGAATTTCCTATCGTAGGTTGATCGTTAAATCTTATCTCGTTACTATTCCATAAAATGTAATTTTAAATAACAAATAATAGTTAACATCCATCCCACACAGCCTTGTAGTTGGTTATTTATTCAACAGTAAACCACAACTAGTTAGTTTCACGCTAATGGATTGTTATATGTAACTGCCATTTGGTCTCATTGTATATCAAATATTAATGTCTAAATGGGAACAGATATCCATACACACCACTCACTTTACACTTTCAACGGATTATTGGTTGTAACATTTAGTCATTGAATTTATGAATGTATTCTTCCCTGGGAAGTGTCTTTCGACACCTTGGGTCGTGATTTTAAGACTGAATGTAAGTTGAAACATGTTTTTTACACAATTTGCCAAAGTGTGATTGCCCAAAGTAGATAACTTATAACATTTTTTATTGACCCCCCAAATACCATTGTATGTGTCTGAGTGGGTAGGTGAGTCAATACACTTAAGATAAAACTACTGAGGTAATTCTAAGACATTGCGTCTAGAAATATAAACTACAAAAATCATATCCTTGGAACACGTTTAGTAGCTATTGGCGTTACGACCTCAAGAATGAAAAAGTAAGGGAGAGAAGCTGTCTTCTGACACAATGTAACTAACATTTGTTATACAAGTTTATTGTTTTTCATCTGACTTTATCTTATATCAATTGATATTAATCATGTTCTGCTAGTCAGCTTCTCAAAAAACAAACTTTCTAAAACATCGTTCATGTTGTGTTCTTTGGGTATAAAACTAATACATTTTAATATTGTGGGTTAGCTAATACGACAAGGTAATAGAGCTGAGGCACTTAATTTTCAAGGCAGCAAGTCTTGTGATTCTTCTGTCAGTTCAGCCAAACAAAATCTTTAAGAGTATTTTTGATTTCTATAACAAATTATTAGGAACAATATGGACATTCTAGATTACTAAACTAATAATTTATTCCGATTACATCTCGTTTGTTCCTCGAACGAAAGGGACCAAGTTTATTAATTAGTTCGGACACGGATGTGTTGAAAGATTCGTCTCGAATACGTAATTCCTGGTGTAGTAATTAGTTCGAATTTGAACTTGTCGAAAGGTAGCACTCGATTACTGGAGTCTCGAGAGTCACCTGTCAAAGTAATTACTACGAACCTGTAGTAAATACTTCGTATTGGAAGGTGTAGATAAGTGCCTCTCGGATACCAGGTTTAGTAATTAATTTCAATGTGAAAGTGTAGAAAGAGAACTCGCGGTTACCGAAGTCCAGGTGTAATAATTCGCACGAATATGAAGGTGCAGAAGGGAAAAGGAAATTATCGAAACCCAAAGGTACCCGGTGAAACCCTATATATATATTATTTATATATAATATTTGACAACGAAGATATTGGAGATACCAAATTTCGAATAATTTATACATCTATCCTTAATCCTATTGTGGAGTGCATTGTAGATACATTTAGTCCGTGTAACGTATTATTATATATTATGAAACTGAATTAGAAGTATGTATACTAAGTAAATCTTAAACTATATGAAATCCGACCCATTACTGAACGAAGAAATGTCAGTAATTTCGTCCAAACCATAGAAGGAAACATCGATGGTGGACTGGAGGCCATTACATACTGCCATTAGGGCCGATTACATGTGTCGTGTGTGCAACTGCTATTGTAGAGAAACGTTGAACCGTTTGGATCTCGTTTTGTAAAGTCAATTAAACCAAAATGTTTGTTCACAATCCAAGTTTTCTAGTTACAAAGTTAATCGCCTTTAATACTATTTGTTTGTGATATTGTTTCTAATTATGATGCATAAACTTAAACAAACGTAACTTTCATTATTGTAAATGTCAGTTTGTTTCCCTAATCCACGGGAAATAAACTCGTTCTCCCACTATATGTTACATGACTCTCGAAATGACTGAACTATTCTTTCGTATTGTAGCAGACTGAACCGCTGTTTCGTATTGTAACTGAGTGAACCACTGTTTCGTATTGTAACTGACTGAACCACTGTTTCGTATTGTAACTGACTGAATCACTGTTTCGTATTGTGGCAGACTGAACCACTGTTTCGTATTGTAACTGACTGAACCGCTGTTTCGTATTGTAACTGACTGAACCTCTGTTTCGTATTGTAACTGAGTGAACCACTGTTTCGTATTGTAACTGACTGAACCACTGTTTCGTATTGTAACAGACTGAACCATTCTTTCGTATTGTAACTGACTGAACCATTCTTTCGTATTGTAACTGACTGAACCATTCTTTCGTATTGTAACTGACTGAAACATTCTTTCGTATTGTAACTGACTGAACCATCCTTTCGTATTGTAACTGACTGAACCACTGTTTCGTATTGTGGCAGACTGAACCTGTTTCGTATTGTAACTGACTGAACCATTCTTTCGTATTGTAACTGACTGAACCACTATTTCGTATTGTAACTGACTGAACCATTCTTTCGTATTGTAACTGACTGAACCATTCTTTCGCATTGTAACTGACTGAACCATTCTTTCGTATTGAAACTGACCGAACTATTCTTTCGTATTGTAACTGACTGGACCATTCTTTCGTATTGTAAATGACTGAACCATTCTTTCGTATTGTAACTGACTGAACCACTGTTTCGTATTGTGGCAGACTGAACCGTTGTTTCGTATTGTAACTGACTGAACCGCTGTTTCGTATTGTAACTGACTGAACCACTGTTTCGTATTGTAACTGACTGAATCACTGTTTCGTATTGTAACTGACTGAACCATTCTTTCGTATTGTAACTGACTGAACCATTCTTTCGTATTGTAACTGAATGAACCATTCTTTCGTATTGTAAATGACTGAACCACTGTTTCGTATTGTAACTGACTGAACTATTCTTTTGTATTGTAACTGACTGAACCACTGTTTCGTATTGTGGCAGACTGAACCGCTGTTTCGTATTGTAACTGACTGAACCGCTGTTTCGTATTGTAACTGACTGAACCACAGTTTCGTATTGTAACTGAATGAACCATTCTTTCGTATTATAACTGACTGAACCACTGTTTCGTATTATAACTGACTGAACCATTCTTTCGTAATGTAACTGACTGAACTATTCTTTCGTATTGTAACTGACTGAACCATTCTTTCGTATTGTAACTGAATGAACCATTCTTTCGTATTGTAAATGACTGAACCACTGTTTCGTATTGTAACTGACTGAACTATTCTTTCGTATTGTAACTGACTGAACCACTGTTTCGTATTGTGGCAGACTGAACCGCTGTTTCGTATTGTAACTGACTGAACCGCTGTTTCGTATTGTAACTGACTGAACCACTGTTTCGTATTGTAACTGAATGAACCATTCTTTCGTATTGTAACTGACTGAACCACTGTTTCGTATTATAACTGACTGAACCATTCTTTCGTAATGTAACTGACTGAACTATTCCTTCGTATTGTAACTGAATGAACCATTCTTTCGTATTGTAACTGACTGAACCACTGTTTCGTATTGTAACTGACTGAACCATTCTTTCGTAATGTAACTGACTGAACTATTCTTTCGTATTGTAACTGACTGAACCACTTTTTCGTATTGTAACTGACTGAACCATTCTTTCGTAATGTAACTGACTGAACTATTCTTTCGTATTGTAACTGTTTGAACCATTCTTTCGTATTGTAACTGACTGAACCATTCTTTCGTATTGTAACTGAATGAACCATTCTTTCGTATGGTAAATTACTGAACCACTGTTTCGTATTGTAACTGACTGAACCATTCTTTCGTATTGTAACTGAATGAACCATTCTTTCGTATTGTAAATGACTGAACCACTGTTTCGTATTGTAACTGACTGAACTATTCTTTCGTATTGTAACTGACTGAACCACTGTTTCGTATTGTGGCAGACTGAACCGCTGTTTCGTATTGTAACTGACTGAACCGCTGTTTCGTATTGTAACTGAGTGAACCACTGTTTCGTATTGTAACTGAATGAACCATTCTTTCGTATTGTAACTGACTGAACCACTGTTCCGTATTATAACTGACTGAACCATTCTTTCGTAATGTAACTAACTGAACTATTCTTTCGTATTGTAACTGACTGAACCATTCTTTCGTATTGTAACTGACTGAACCACTGTTTCGTATTGTAACTGACTGAACTATTCTTTCGTATTGTAACTGTCTCAACCACTGTTTCGTATTGTGGCAGACTGAACCATTGTTTTATATTGTAACTAACCGAACCACTGTTTATTATTATAACTTACTGAACAATGATTTCTATTTCATACTGTAATTTTGACTAAACCATATTTTCATATTGTAACTGGCTGAACCATTGTTTCATATCGTATCTGACTGAACAATAATTTCATATTGCAATTTACTAAACCATGTTTTAGTTTTTTAACTGGCTGAACCATGATTTTATATTGTAATTTTGTAAACCATGGTTCATATTTTTACACAATAAACAATTATTTTACTTTCATTAAATTTCCATAGAAAGAAGCTAGATAAACCGAGGCATAAAGTATTTGACTTGATGCTAGAGCCAAACACATTTTTAAAGGCCAACTGGTAAAACCCATCACACATTTGAATATTTAATGAGGCTTTTAAAAGAAAACTCAGCATTAGTTTCCTTGAAAGGTCGGCATTCACTTGTCCAGTCTTTCATCTAATCCCTACTGAGTCAAATCCGAACGTCTAGTTTCTAACATTAAATGATTTTTTTAAATTAACGTGAATGATGCAAAAATGTTTAAATTTGTAAGAAGAAAACTTATTATTTTTGTGAAGTTCTTACTTTTTAAATTTGTTTTAAAAAGTAATTTTTATACTATTGGTTAATTTATTGAACTACTTGTTACTTTCAACATAAGGAGACAAACAGTGAGCTCAGTGGTGTAAACAGTGTATCTGCACTCTTGTGAATAAAGTAAATTTACATGTTATCTCCTAATTTTGTCAACTAAGCGATAATTCAAAGAATAATGTACTATTCTTTTGACGTTTGAACGTTAGTAGTTAGTTAAAGATAAATATAAACAACCCTATAAGCCTATACAGATATAAAATAGTAAATAACTAACTTGTTTTCTATTACACATTGTAATCGCTTATTACATAAGGTTATGTGGTGATTTTTAATGCATTTATAATTACTAAATTAAATTAAATCCGGTAATAAAGATGAAATCCCCTCAATGGAGGGCCGATGAGTATTTTATTTGTAAATAAAAGTAATTTACTTCACGCCCCAGTGAATAGTCAGTTATGACCCAACAAACATCAGCAGTTGAACCCTAACCGTATGGCCGGAAGTATACTCACGGAACATGGCGTGACCGCCCGGACTTTCCCGTGGTCTGAATTTAGTTTTATTTCACAACTAACCTAATATTTATATACCCTTTGTACAAAAGGAAAAGGATTTTCTCTGTATAAAGGACGAATTTAAATTAATATCGTTCATCAATGTGTTATTTTCTAGAAAAAAAAACATAAATTGGAAATGAATTTTTTGTTTCCTATAACAAATGGAAAATGTCTAAGCCAGACATCTTTTAAGAAGTTAGTACTTAAAAACAAACGTATTTACTAGTAGAGATTTAATGTCTTTAAAATTATGACAGGGAACCTTTTACTTGTGACAACAGTAAAACATATATTTACAATTCGTCTGGTTATTAAAGTTGGCGAGTTGTCACCATTTTCATAAATTTCAGAAAACGTTCATTTATCTATTGAATATTGTTAAATTAACAATCGTAAGAGCAATACATTATAATATGGGTTAACTACGAGAGACTTTCAGAACGCCATTCTAAGGTAACCAAGTGGAAACAGTTCGTGGTTTTTGGTACTGCCATCGTGGAAACAGTAAGGTACAATATAATATATTGGTGGAAACAGTGATCTACAGTTGGTGGAAACAGTGATCTATAGTTGGTAGAAACAGTGATCAATAGTTGGCGCGGAAACAGTGATATATAGTTGGTGGAAACAGTGATCTATAGTTGGTTGAAATGGTGATGTATTAGTTGGTAGAAACAGTGATATACAGTTGGTGGAAACAGTGATCTATAGTTGGTTGAAACGGTGATGTATAGTTGGTTGAAACGGTGATGTATTAGTTGGTAGAAACAGTGATATACAGTTGGTGGAAACAGTGATCTATCCTATAGTTGGTTGAAACGGTGATGTATAGTTGGTTGAAACGGTGATGTATTAGTTGGTAGAAACAGTGATCTACAGTTGGTGGAAACAGTGATCTATAGCTGGTGGAAACAGTGATCTATAGTTGGTGGAAACAGTGATCTATAGTTGGTTGAAACGGTGATGTATTAGTTGGTAGAAACAGTAATCTATAGCTGGTGGAAACAGTGATCTATAGTTGGTGGAAACAGTGATCTATAGTTGGTGGAAACAGTGATCTATAGTTGGTGGAAACAGTTATCTATAGTTGGTTGAAACGGTGATGTATTAGTTGGTAGAAACAGTGATCTACAGTTGGTGGAAACAGTGATCTATAGTTGGTGGAAACCCTTCTATCAGGTATATATTTCTGTTTTCATTGATTCGTCATGTCATAATATCAACAATATTTATTTGTTGTAACTTGGGAGAGTTGCTGGGTTACAGAACTACGTCACAATACCTATTATAATAATGTGATTATTATAATAGGTTATAATAGGTTTGTTGTCATACCAAACAAAAAACTTGGAGGCGTGTAATATTTAACGACCAAGACTACACTTTTTTGTAACAGTACAACGTGACTGCAGAGTAGAGCTAAATACTTAAATACATTTCAATCTGAAGGTGAATGACATTTGAAAATCTGAAGTTATATACTTATAAGAAATTGTTAAGTTTATATATTTGTTAGAAACTTAGAAGTGGCCTAGTAGTTATAGTTGAAAATTAAAATAATTTGTAATTACTTAAATACTGAAAGCAAATACTTGGCAATGCTATGTGTTCCTCTAGTTTTCTAAAAAAAATTAGAAAACTAACGATTCTCAAATTATTGAAAATAATTACTAATCCAATTTTTTCTGAGATTTCCGTTCGATTGCTAAATAATCTCAAAGATAGTAGCCCAACGCCCTCTTCAATATGTAGGGTACCTAAGCCATTTCAGTGAAGTTGGATGTAGGCTATATTGTTTTACTACCAATATATAAATTACCTCAATTCAAATAATATACTATTTGAATTGAGTACAAATACTACTCAATTCAAATTACCAAAATCCATTTAATTTCGTACAAATAATTCAATACCCACCCACACGTACATATACAGTGCTATAGACCAACTAAACCACATAAGTGATATTGGAGTGTTTGAAAGAAGAATAAAGAATATTTTAGTTATGCTAATAAAGAATTGTTTCACATATCCTGTAAACATGATTCAAACTGTTTGCACTTGTATGTAACCCAGCAATATATTAAAGAGGATGGCATCATTGTAAAAAAGGGAGAGGTTAAAAGTGTGGTTTTTTTGAAGTGGAACTTCTGTACTTTTACATGAGTGAAGTTAAATTTACGTCTGTGACTGAAAGAGAACAATTTTTATGAGCAAAATAAAAACCAGAAAATACAGGACAGTCAATCATGTTATCGTTATGAACACTACAGTACAGAGGACTATGTCAAAATAGTGGGGTTTCAAAATTAGTACTTGTTTCTTAAGTTAAAGAATAAAACTTGTTCGAACATGTTCGCACTGCACTCATACCCTCACACTGAAACTGCATTTATTACAAAGGATTAAGGAATTATGACATAAATGGGTGGGTCAATAAACCACTGTGAGTGGATGAGCGTGGGCGTCCACATTATTCGTGTGCGTCAAGATATTGAGTGAGTGTGCGGCTAGCCTACGCCTTGTGTAGGTGGCGAGGCAGTAAACAACGACAATCGGCAAGTACTGTATGGTCCTATCCCCCATTGCTTGTAACTTGATATAAGGTTATTCTGTCTTGGAATAGTTTTTATCGTCATGCTATTCCAGTAAAACATGTGATGAGGTTAGGTTTCATTTTCAAATATTAAAATAAAGCCTGAAATAAAAATAAAATGTATACCCTAATACTTATATAAAATTTAGAAAATAACAAGTTAACTAAAATAAGACCTCAGTTAGATCAAAATAAGCTATACGAAAGAGTCGCCATTCTTAACATTATTTCTTTGATTTCTACCAGTTTATAGTTGCTACCACTTTTGTATTTTTCATTGCTCTTTGTTTTTAACAATTTTTTGACGTTTCTTATTTTATGAATCGTATATGTAAGTTCTTATAGAATTAATCTCCTCCCTCCTAACATTAAGATAACCTAACCCAGATGAGGAGTGATATTATCCTTAAAGTCCCGTCGTCCTTGTTATATAATTAACAGCTGTTTACCCGTGCCTTGCTACGGGATTAACAAACACATAGTTGTGTATTAGTTTATTTTAAATGTTAAATTTCAACACGTATCACTTAGCCTATTTAAAAAATGTTAAATTTTATCTAACAACTTATGGTGTTAAATAAATAAAATAACTCCATTATATTATTATTAAAACACTAAAGGCCACTGGGGTGGAGCCCTTGAGTTGGAAGTTAATCCTTCCCTGGAGTGAACTCTATAACTTCCTAAAGTTTCAGGCCATCCAATGAGTAGTTTAGTAATGTTTCAAGAACAAACACCCACACATTCGTTTATATAGATCGCCGTTTAAACATGTTATGTATACTGTTAAATTTGCACTATGTTGTTTGAATATATATTCTAAATTTAACTTATTTATGAGTGGCAGCCCTTTTAAAATAAAGACCCTTCAATAGAATCATTCCCCTAAATTATAACATTTCCAGTAGACTTATCAATTTTCAGTTATTTTGATTTGTAGATATGACCGCATGGACTTTCAGTTGAATTTAATGCCCTAATACAGCATGGCTACGTTTACAGTTATGTTAAAACATAACACGCATATGTCATAAATTTGCTCGTTGTCTCAAAATAAAATCTGTTTGTTTGAAAAATTACCAACTGCAAAGCCTTTAATAAACATTATTCGATTTGTTTGAGAATCATAAAAACCGTCCAAGTACCAAAGAAATAAATTGGTTGTTATTTTTACGTCCAAGCGTTAACTCCCTTTATCTTGAGGTGGTTTACGATATGACGGCAACTAACACCCACTATCTTGAGATGGTTCACGGTCTGATGGCAGCTGTAACTCAGACCATCTTGAGGTGGTTCACGATCTGACGGCAGCTGTAACTCAGACTGTCTTGAGGTGGTTCACGATCTGACGGCAGCTGTAACTCAGACTATCTTGAGGTGGTTCACGATCTGACGGCTGTTGTAACTCACACTATCTTGAGGTGGTTCACGATCTGACGGTACTGTAACTCACACTATCTTGAGGTGGTTCACGATCTGACGGCTGTTGTAACTCAGACTATCTTGAGGTGGTTCACGATCTGACGGTACTGTAACTCACACTATCTTGAGGCGGTTCACGATCTGACGGCTGTTGTAACTCACACTATCTTGAGGAGGTTCACGATCTGACGGTACTGTAACTCAGACCATCTTGAGGTGGTTCACGATCTGACGGTAGCTGTAACTCAGACTATCTTGAGGTGGTTCACAATGTGATCCATTGTTTGGATAGACTCCCCGCAATCACATGACTGATCTAGTGTTAATCCTGATTTATACTTCCAGATATTGCATCCGCCAACGCCAGTTCGGAACCAATTCAAGAGTGTCCACTCCCTACGAGGGAGGTTCATCCCATCTACAGGTATAGACGAATCGTTAATAAGGAACGTATTACGGCCATCAAAACTGTTCCATGCCACCAACTGATCCAGCTGGTATTGGGCGAGAAGTTTGATCTGCTCAAATGGAAAGCAGTACGCACTCGAGATTTTAAGCGACCGTTCTGACGTGGGAGGTCTGTATAATGGGGGTGCGGGGCATTCCAGATCTTATTGAATTCTTTGAGTAGTGCCTCTTGATGTCTTATCTCTGGAGGAGCTATATTGCACAGCACTGGGAGCCAAGGCAGTGAAGTTGACATGAGAGTGTCACTACTAGCTTTCATAACCCTATTAAGTTGGACATTGACCGCTTTAGTATGAACACTATGTAGTCATATGGGAGCACTATATTCAGCAGCTGAATAGACCAGTGACTAAGCAGTTGTACGCAGGATGTGTGCGTTGGCTCCCTAAGTTGTTCCGGCAATATGATGTAATACATTTCCCCTGGTTTTAATTTTAGCTGCTGTTTTTTGAAGATGGCTTTTAAAGGTCAGCGATCGATCTAACGTTACTCCCAGGTACTGTGGAAGCTCATTATGATGGAGTTTTACACCATTTACAAAGATATTCAATTTTCGATTAGCCAGTCTGTTAATTAAAGTGGATTCAGCCTCGAGGTTCTAAAATATTCTTTGAGGGCTGCAAGGTCACTTGTAAGTGTTTCTTCAGTAGTTGAGAAGTTCTTATGTTGGTAAGCTAAAGCTATATCATCCGCATATATAAATTTACTAGTTTTTTGATTGTGATGTCAGCAATACACACGTTGAATAAAATTGGACCAAGCACAGACACCTGTTGCAGCCCATCCTTCAGCTGACTAAAAGCTGTTATGAAGTGACATGTTTATGAAGGCAGCCATCCCTCCCGGAAATGTTCTATTATAATTTTTCCTCACCTAATAGAACACCATCAACCTCAGGGTTTCATATTTTTATCAGTTATATGAAACCTTCGATTAGGATTATTTTTTTATTTGACAAATTGCTTCCTTAATTTTATGTTTTATTTTTATTTCACTTGCATTTTTCAATATTCCAAATGCTTTGATATTTTTTGTGGCCGTATTTTCATAACTATTTTTTACCTTTCTTGTTTTATGGAAATTATTTTACTTAATTTCCCCTGATTTGAACAGGGGAATAACTAATAAAAAAAAACATTAATTTCCACCTTGTTCATGCAAAAATTTACGACAACCTATCCCTTGTGTTAAGTCTATTCATAATTTTCCATACAAATTATTTTATTTTTACATTTTATTAAATAATGAAAGGATCGACTATGTAATAAAAGTGAATGGCCGTACAGTAAAAAGTCTATATTACTTACAATGCCTATTATTTGACAACTATAGCCATTAGATTGCTTAATATTTTATATATAAATTTTTTGTCAGACGGTTTCCAAAATCACAATGGTTCCTATTCTAAAAAAACACCCTGTATATGTCCCATGAGTTAACTTTTTAAAGACGATATGCCGAATAAGTAACATACGACAACTAGATCTCAATTTTCAAAATAACCTTTTGGTATGCACAATATTGAAGATTGAACTCTGTAGGACAATCAGGTGAAGTGGATGTATTCTGAACATTGATGAAAGCGAAGTAATCCCCTTTCAGGAAATTTCTTGAGACAGCTGTCAAAGCCTCAATCCCCGCAGACCTGATTGTCTTTGTCTCCAGAACCCCTTTGTGCAGTAGAACTTATTTCTTTGACAATGAACCACCCCTGCCCTATTAAAAAAAGACTATTTCAACAATTTATATTTCGATTAATCTATGGTTATACTAATAAAGTAAGGTGGGGTTTTTTTTTAAAGAACACTAACAAAATTGTGTGAAAGAAGTTTTATGAGAAAGAATTTATAGTTTTAAGAAGTTATAGTTTTTTTTAAATGAATACAGTGCAGAAGTCTTATTTTTTATCATATTCCAGTCAAATTATGTAAAAACAATATTTTAAGGAACTTAAATATATTGATAATAATTTCAAAATAATAATAAGAAAACAGCAGTTTTAACGATTTGCCAAAATTAAAAACACAGTTTTGAAATTTCACTGCCAAATTTTAATTATATAACATACGTCCTTGAATAATACTAAAATTTTAGGAGAGGAAGATTAAAGGTGAGTGGAAGAGAGGGCTCAATAGTATTAACTCCGCCTTTTAATAAAGCCAGTTCTAATTTAATTTGATTTTACTTGAATTTACTAAAAATCTGTATAGCTGAATTATTGAAATTTAATTGGAAACCAAACCAAAACCTATGTGTTTTGAAACTATCAATGGTAAAAGGAACCAATAACAAATCCATATGGATGGGTAAAATGTTGATAAAAGGGAGGAGAAAAGAAAAAAGTACAAAAGAACCTATACGTAGAGTGAAGTGAACTTTAATTTTTCAAAGAGAGGACGTAAGAAGAAAATTACATAACAAGGGATCACCCCTGCATGCTCCGCTTACCAACCTCATCAATCCCAAGGCCTTATCGTTTTGTGATCAACATTAGAAGGTACGTGTGCTACAGGGCTATGAAGCAACACGATAAAAATTCAGTTTTTTTTTACACCAATGTGTAAAAGAAGTCAAGTCCTTTTAGATCTACAAAAACATATGCAATGTTTACACAAGTATAACCATAAACAGCTGTTTTATGTTTATAAAAAAAAAACTCTGTCGTGATAGTAATTCTTTGGATCTTTCAGGGTTATTGGAGCAGTGCTCAAGTATTTTTACATTTGTGATATTTTTTGTAATCTTAAGCTTTAAAATGAATCTAATCAAGTTATCTCATCTTCTTAATGGTTCGTACATTTTGTAGGGCCGATTCACTAACGAAATTAAATATATATATGCATAGGATGAGGTTATCAATGCTTTAAGTGTACGCTGAACACACATACTGAATTTACTTCTGTAATACGCAAAGCTAAACTACGAAAAGAAGCTAAATTGGTCGATAGTTGATTTTTTATCACTGATATCTTATGTATATTAAGAAGAAAAATTGCAGGAATGTTATTTTGTATGATTTTAGTATAAGTATCAGCAAGATAATGTAGTGAGTATATCAATGTCAGAAAAAACTGCATTTATTTAGGACGCATAGTAGTTTGTTTTTACGTAGAACTGAAGCTATTTTTGAATAGTTAATATAATATTATTTATTGAATCATATTCTAACCTTGTTTATAACAAATAATATTTAATTTCTGATATTAGACCTTTTTTCATTTCAATATATTTGGATAAAAGGTATGTAACATATGTTTATGGATTTGTACAAATGCAGTAAAAATGAATTATAGTACTTAAACTATTTTACAAACTATTAACTTACTGTATTAAATAAAAACATAAAGAGGAAATAGGTTTCATATTAGAATCTCGGATGAATTCAATCGGTGCTATGGTGTTTCGTAGTGGTTGGTTGGATGAAAGGTTCAGATTTTGTCAATGAAGAGAACTGAGTGTCAGGATTCTCAGTTAGCTGAAAATCAAACCAACACTTATGTGGTTCGGATTCCACGTAAAGCTGTAGGTCCCTTAGTTTCCTGGCTATTGGGCTATTAATAAATAGCTCTTTTTGAGAAACAGTCGACCTTAGTAGCAATAACTACACTCGATCATCTACACCCATTCGCCCCGCATATTCGCCCATATCTTGACGATCGGCGTCTTACTAATGAATGAATGGTATTTCAATCGCTTTATGCATAAATTTGAATTTAAAAATCCCGAATAAATATTGCAAACACCATTTTATAACTTTTTATTAATTTACATCTTGGGAAATTGTAAATGATTAAAAATGCTAGAAACACAGTTCGATAACTAAACAGTTATGTGCAATAAAAACAATGAATAAACTTATATAAAATAGGTTCATAGAATTAGATGATTAAATATTATTTTGACAGGGAATATTTGACTACAGTTAACTGACGAACAAATTCAATAAACGTTTAATGGAAATAAACCCTAGTTTACGTACAGGTTTTTATTAATAATGGTAAATACAGGAGGATAAATACTTTTAGTCTGAATTATGAATATTTAAACTCAACTGAAAATTTTATTAATAAAAGAAAAATGTCTTTACCATATTTTACCTCTGAGTTTTATTTAGTTAGTTTCCAATGAAGTAAAGATTAATTTAACAATCAATAATGCAAATAAATTACAAACCAATTGTTTCATTTAGCCTTTAGTGAAATTTAACAGAGATTGGGAATGGGATTTACTGAATTATTTAGGCATTCAATTTACAGGCCAACCTGGTGTATAAAGCTTTGTACACGGTACTGTTACTTCTGACGAAGATAGACTGAAACTAAAAATGTTCTGTCGACGATTCTGCCAAAATTTAAATAAAATGATCAGCTGTCAATTCATCTTTACCCTTTCAACCATTATTGCCGTTTCCGGTCTAGTGTTCCGTTTCACGGATTCTGCACAATGCAGCCGCTGTTTTCACCCATTGCGAGGGTGGTCAGCGTGAAACATGTTTAATGTTACAATAAAGTGTTTATTTTGAAGAAGGGATTATGCCATTATAAATTAAAAGTTTCCTAGGTGCGTTATACTTTATTATTTATAAATTATTTCGAGTTGATATTTTTATTTTATTTCAGTAGTTTAGTCCTTTGACAATGAAGCTATTCCTGTCCCATTTACAAAAGGACGAATTTACATTTCGTTAATCAAGGTGTTTACATATTGCACGCGTGTTGATACATTTGACCAACTGACAGTCCTAAAAAAAAACTGTTTTAATATTCTTGTTGTGGAAAGAAACTTTTCTTAAAATATAAAACATCTTTAAATATGAACATATATTCTATAAATTCATGATTTATAGCACCTAGACTGTACAAATTAAATTTAATTAGTAATGATTTGTCAACAGTTAAAATATGGAGTATTGGTTGTTATTTGAACAAGCTTAGTCCGAGTTAGAATTAGAATAGAAAAAGCATAATTTGGATATAGAACCTTTCCTCAATATTATATTTATTTCAATAATAATAAAATATCCATGGATATTAAATTTAAATTATTTTTATTTTAATACCATGTGTGAAATCAGTTGATTAAAATGAGGTTATATGAGAATATAAAGAATTTCAACATTAATGTTTATACTGACAATTTATTAAAAATACTAAATCCAGCAAAACCAATATTTGTTAAAATCATGGTGAGTAAGGTAGCATTTATTACGTCAAGTAATGGAATTACAAGATACATAAATCATAATTGAGTGAAGTTATTATGATTTATGTATAAATCATAACCTGTAGATCACTATTAAAACCTTTTATTCTTCCAACAAGAAATTCTCTATAGTTATTTACATTGTTTAATTAGGTCATCTTGGATTTTAACAATCTTACAACTCTCTTAAGTAACACTTATGTCTATCACAATAGGCCTAAGTACTAGGCTGTCAGAAATCACTCTATTGTTCTACATTTATGTACTTAATCTAAATATTCCATTGTAATAAATAAGCCATATTACTGATTTAATCATTTGTTTAAAATTGCCACTCATGCTGGCGAAGACTGGTGTTACCGTAATACAACTACTGTGCCTTAGTCACTTTATGACTGTGTCACAGTAGTTTTTCACACTTTATGACTGTTCAGCTCTGAACAACGTGTTCAGAATTTTATTTTCAACTTATGTTGAGATGTTAATCTTGAGCAGGTATACGTTTTGAATCTAAATCTCCGCAGATGTCATCCTTACTTTATTGCATGTCATCGTCAGATCAAACTCACCATCTTTCTATTTAAAAAAATAAATGTTCTTGTCCTACTTGAGCTCTCATAATACTAGAAGACGAACTCAACATAAAACTTCAATTTTCAATAAACTATTTTTAGTCACATCAGTCGGTTGCAGAATTCTCTTTCTCGTTATAGCAAACCCACCCCACTTAGTGATGGTGGTGGTGTTAGGGGTTGGGGGGTTGGTGGCGCTATGTGGGCATGCATGTGAGCGAAACTTGTATGTATGCCAGTTGTATGTACTAAAATAGTCAAAGATTCATTCAAGGACTATATTGTATTATGCAATTTGTAATGTAATGTATTTGTGCATTTTGTACTTATATTGTAATAAATTTGTGTTGTGTGACGTTTACTTGTACTGTATATGTACCAACACGTATTATGCTAATTAAAAAACTATTATTATGTAGTGTGGGGTGGGGGTGGGGGGCATTTTTGGACACATACCCAGCAAGCCTAAGACCATTCACTGCTATTGCCTAAGACCATTCACTGCTATTGCCTAAGACTATAAGCTAGAGAGTATACATATACAGTGTGAAAGAAAAGTCCCGGAACAGATTATTAATTTCTGAACGATTACTGATAAGGCAATAAAACTTGGCACATCAATACTGCACCTATTAATCTACTTGTTTAAGTAACTACCGTTGGTATATCATATCATATGACCCGCAAGGAGTCAGAAGAAAATTTTAAATGAGCATAGGTTGAATGGCACATCAAATTAAAGTGATTTTTGAGTAGAATATAAATCCACAACTCCGACCTCAAAAGGTTCGCTCTTTGAAAAATGATGCTGGTTTAAAGTGAATGAAAGACCTGTTTTAATCGGTCTATTATGTATTTCTTAGCTCAAGTTGGGAAAGTTAAACTTTGTAAATTCCTGCTGGACTTAATAAGTAGTTTGTTAAGGATAGTTGGTGACTTTTCACTTCCAATGAGTGTTGGTCCACAAGGAGTTCAACAAAAATATTAAACATAGCATAAGTCAATATATACATTACTGTAAAGGGGTTGTCTAGCACAGGTGAATATCACAAACAGCACTTAAAAAGGTTGATCCAGTAAAATGGCAGATGTTCAAAGATTTTCTTGGTTGTAGTAAGACTAGTGGCCACAATTCAAGTGCACTAATAAATTAAAGAAAAAAATGCTGATGCATACATTATGTCTGTCGTACAAATGTACATTATGTCTGTCGTACAAATGCACATTATGTCTGTCGTACAAATGTACATCATGTCTGTCGTACAAATGTACATTATGTCTGTGGTACAAATTTACATTATGTCTGTCGTACAAATGCACATTATGTCTGTGGTACAAATTTACATTATGTCTGTCGTACAAATGCACATTATGTCTGTGGTACAAATTTACATTATGTCTGTGGTACAAATTTACATTATGTCTGTCGTACAAATGCACATTATGTCTGTCGTACAAATGTACATTATGTCTGTCGTACAAATGCACATTATGTCTGTCGTACAAATGTACATTATGTCTGTCGTACAAATGTACATTATGAAGTTAGTTACTAAAACATAATTAGAGTTTTATTCTAAAAATATTTGGCAAACATCACTTATCTCCATTAAAATCTTTTTTAAGTGCTCTTTGTGGTTTTCACTTCTGCTAGACATCACCTTTAAAATGATGTACCTATTGACCTATGCTGGATTTAATATTTTTGTTAAACTCCTTGTGGACCATCAACCATTGGAGGTGACGAGTTACCAACTATCCTAAAAAACTACATCTTAAGTCCAGTAGGCATTGAAAAAGTTTAACTTTCCCAACTTGAGCTAAGAAAAAAATAATAGACCGATTAGACAATTTCATTGTCTCTTTTCAAACTTTAAACCAGCTTCATTTTTCAAGGAGTGAATATTTTGAGGTCGGTGTTGTGGATTTATGTTTAATTCAGATTTATGTTCGAGTAGTACATAAAGACCTTTAATTTGATGTACTACTCGACCTATGCTCTCATTTCAGATTTTCTTCTGACTCCTTGCAGCCCATCCCCCTGATAAAAAAAAAAAAAAAAAAAAAAAAACCCGAGAGTTACATAAAAAAGTAGATTAATATGTGCAGTATTGATGTTCCAAGTTTTATTGCTTTAGTTGTAATTGTTAAAAAACTATTTATCTGTTCCGGGACTTTTCTACCACACGTATGAATTAACATACATAGTTCAAGAACTAACTCGGTTTAGATCAGACCGTAAAACCCAACCTGGAGAAAAACAATGATCATACTAAGTTCCAGTAGAAAGACTATTCCTGTCTTATATTACAGTGTATTGTAAATTAACTGATTATGAGAATGAATTAAAAAGCTAAAGGCGTTATCTGGCTGGATTGAGTATCTAACACCAATCTAACATCGACATCAACTATTTAGAACCATGTGGTTTCTGATATCCCCCCAAACCCCTTTTGCTACTAATTGACGTCCACAACCTCCATTTGCCCTTCCCCACCATTTGACTTAAAATTGGCCCTACATAACGTCTACAGATTTCCTGACCAGTGGAAAATAATGTCTACTTATTGGAGAATGGAGAATTCCGGTAAACGGCGACATCCTGATGGAAGTTGCGACAGGAACCACGCACGACCTGTTGTCACGTGTTTCACGTCAAAGACCACAAAGTAGTCATACCGAAGATTATAAAATATGACAGAATTGGCACAGTAAATTGCTTTATTGCTTTTTTTTTGTAATTCGCTTATGATTTTAATTTGTTTCATATTGTTATTAAATATTTTTAAAGAAGCCTAATTTTTTAGGTTAAGTGAAATTAGACTAAATAGTCCTAATATCTACAACTTAATTGTGATTTTTGTAATGCTTACAATCAGAAATAATTAATAAAACTTAATTAATATCTAAATAAAAATAGTTGTAATTATTTCACATTAATTTTTCTAGTTTAACATTCAACAACTATCAATAATGAAAACGTAAACATGTTTTTTATATTGTAACAGCTCTTCCAAGAGAAATAAGAAGTTGCAAAAAGTGGAACTTGACATTTATTTATAAGACGCCGATCGTCAAGATATGGGCGAGTATGGATTTCGAATGAGTGTAGATGAGCGAATGTTTTCAAAATTTGTTCTATGAGTCTTCGTCAAATAATATCAGTGTCCATCCTTATTTTATTTAATAACGTTTCTTTTTCTTTCCTTTTTTCAGTCTATTTTTGTTTTTAATTAATTTTATTTGTAAATAATCTTCTGTTTATTAATTTATTTATTTTTTTAATCAAAATAATATCAAGCCTGTGCCCAGTCACCGAATTTGAATATTTTACAATAAATACGCCATTCCTTGATTCGTTGATATTTACTTTCGATTCCTTCACCTTGATTGGGTAATGTTAAGACAGCGTGTTCTAAAGGATCTTCCAAACATTAAATGTTACGCACTTGTTCGGTGGCTGCCTTAGCTGCATCATCAACCTGAAGAATCTTAAATTTACTTTACCGTTCTCACCTTCCAATGCTCTAAGAGAATTACAAGTACTTTGTACAAATTGTACAAGTACTCTACCTGTCTGTTCAAGGCAGGATGATATGGCGCAGTGATGTCTGACTCCACGTATGTAAAGCATACGTGAATTACTACAGGACATGGAATTAAATGTCATAAGAACTAAAATATGCTGTAAAATTATTTGCATACTTAAGACATTTAATACGGTAAACGTTTATAGAAACTAATATCAAAATAAAATATTATATAACTGTTTTTAAAAGATTGTCTGTTAATGAGGAAATAGTTATGTAATATATTTAATGCTGTTAAAAATAATATTATAAATGAATTCCTTCCTCGTTATTTAATAACTATCAGTACTGAGATTTGGAATCATATTATATGGGCTCTCAAGTGCGACACATTTTGATGGAATATTTAAAATTTAGAAATTTTCCCTTCAATTCTAAGTTGGTAAATGCTTAACTAAATCATGTCAGCTTGTATTTAAAAAAAATACAAATGTTGACACTTGCTGGCATATATGGCTTATATGTAAAAAATAATTAAAACTATGTTATTAAAAATGGTTTCCATCCCAACTATCCCATCAGAAGTTGCAATAAAATAGCAGTTGTACGCCATCATACTGCTGCATTTAGGGAAGGACCATATCGTACGTGTATGACAATATTTAATAAACTCCCACAAACCATTCTAGAAGAAAGCAGGCTATAAGTATATTCTGGTTTTAAATATTCCATAGCTTTTAAAAAAAGTTGAAGGAATATTTCAATTATAAGAACAATATAATTTCATTGATAGCATATAAGAACCATTGTATACATAAGGAAAAATTACGCGTTCATTGTAAAAAAAGAGCAATGTGCTAACAAAGAATTTGAATTTATCAAACATATGTTTTCTGAATATTTATTGATTATTTATGTAATAATTACTTTTTTCAAATTGTAAAACGCTATTTGTCTGTTTAATTTGATTATTTTGTAATCTGGATTTAAGTGTTTTGTTTATTGGTTACTTTAAAATGGGCCATTTGACATAGCGCTCACTTTTGTTTTATTTTATAATTATTATTATTTATTTATTTATTTTATTTATTTTTTTTGACAACTAAGAACGAAGGAGATGTAAACCTTTCTTTGGTAACGACATTACAAATAAATCTCACACTTTAAATCATATTGTTCAAAAACAGTAATGATGAATATTAAAATTATACTTTCAGAACTAATTATCAGTTTTAAAAATTATTCAAATAAAAAATGAAATACGAATTCGGCAACGAGTAAAACTGATATGGAAATGTTACGTCACATTGATAGTAAAAATAGATAAAAATATCGCGGAGGCCTCTTGCAAAAGTGAAACTAATAATACTGGAGTTTTTAGATGTAAAAAAAAATATTAAATTAAACCATGCTGGACTGGCATGAATTTATTTATTTCGTAACATTATCATTAGTAGTAATGGCATTGTAATATTAATGGGCTAACAATATCAGTAAAAACACAAATAAAGTTAAACAAAAATATTCATATTGTAATAGACAATATTTAATTGTACAACTTGCTAAGTACTTTAGTAGTATGAGAAGTACAATATAGTCATCGATTAAATACGACAGATCAATTATATAGTAATTTTAATTTAAGTATTTTTTTTTTTACAAGACAATGCCAATAGCAAGTCACAATTACAAGTGGCAAGTTAACAGGTCACAAATAAAACTATTAGTACTATTAGCTTGTAAAGCTTATTGTTGTGAAGAGCCCCCTGTTATTGGTGTACAGTCTGACTTGATTTCCAATACAAAGCTGTTGTAGGATGGTTAGTTTCCAAGAGCGCCGTTCAACTTCAAACGCAATACAGGTACTGTCGTTAGATTGCCTTCTCCGGTCGAAGGCGTTTTAAATGCTGCACATACGAGGCTGTTATTAAATAAGGAATTTATCACTAACAAGCCAAATTATTTAGAACAATTTATTTTTATTTCAATAATGCAAGGCATCGTCTTTGAGTTGTATAGTAAATGTTTACTATTATTATAATTTTATTATTTTTTTTAAGTGATGGGTGACAAACTATACAGATTAAATCCGTATAATGGATGTGCTTACTACATTTATTTCATTAAAATTCCATTGTGTTAGCTCATCAGTGTTTAAAAATTATTTAAATAAAAATTGAAAAATGGATTTGGCAACCAGTAAAATTGGTATGACAATTTCTCGTCACGTTGTTAGCAAATATATTAAAATATCCCAGACTAGCTAAAGCTTCCAACTGCTGAGGGCAATTTCCAAGATCGAATCCCAAACCGAGCTACTATTCAGTACTTCACCCGTTGAATTAAGTTCCCGCACAGGCCTGCAGGTCCATGTTAACTGGCGAGTAAATAAAAAAAACGCAATAAATGTGTTTGAATATATGTACATGTTTATTCCCCTAAAACCCTTGGTTTCACAGTTTATCTCAGTTTTTACACTCTTCGTGCATCTTTGTTTTTTAGGTACCATCAGGATTCTGTTATAGGTCCTCCTTTTTCAAAAACACAAAACAATAATCTGTAAATTTTGAATCCTCGAGCTCCTAATTTTTTAAAAAGTAAGAAACTTTTGGAACGTGAAATCCTTTATTCTCTTTCTTAGATTTTTACTTTTGTCGTAAAAAATGACATCCAGATATGTACATTAGATAACATAGACATATCCGCTCTTAACACCATAAAATCTTACCAGTTACAAATTTAAATAACCCAAACGTTACTAATAAAGCACCATTATCCCTAATATATTCCCCGAGTGCATAGGGTCTCATGAAATTCAAATGCGACGCATTTACCCGTAATTTATTAATGTGTTGTATTGCCTTTGAATAAAACATTGGTTTTTGTTTACTACCTTTAATGCATTATCACGACTCCCATATAAATCCACAGTAAGGGTTCGTTTTAAGCACGCTCAGCACGGAACGTGCCGTGACTAGCTTGCCAATGCCCACAGCCTGAATTACCTTACATTTTACAACGGCAATATATCTATAAAACCACAAATAATTCATTAATAAAAATATTATGATCTCAATCCCCATTTAGATTCGTGTTATGTATAGAGTGTTGGTTTCTGCAAATAGTAAAAATTATATGACAATATTTTCAGGATAATGAAATGGATAACAATCGTCCCGGGAGCCAATATATATGTGTGTGTGTGTTTTTTTTGTTTTTTTTTTTTTTTTACATATTATCAGTGATAAATACAAGAAAGAGACTAAAATTAATTAATTTTATTTATTTATTAATATTGCAGCTAGCTTGCCACCTACTGAAATTACTGGTGTGAGAGATATGCACTGAGTGGTAGAAGTGAGAGAGATAATTACTCTTCCCACACTATGTCACCCCATTTAATATTGTAGTGGAAACTAGGTAGACGATAGGCCGCGTGCTGGCAGCGTATTAACAAGATTCTTTCAATACGTCATCAGCAGCAGTGACCATTGTTGATTTGATCAGCACTAACGAATCAAGCTTACAACGATTAAATTAAATCATCATTCAGTATTCAATAGCAATTAATAATAACAATAACACAACGAGTAATAAACAATAAATAGCAATAAATCAAATGTGTTCAGTCATCACAGTCATTTGTTACAACTAAACAATGTTGTGGAAGTTGAACACTGGAGGGTGGAAGTTAGTTACGCCTGTGTGATGGAACGACTCACCTTCGCTGCTGAACCCAACATAGGTGCTAAATATAGCATGCGGTCGCAATTCATCCTGTTCAATCGTACCTAACAGGTTAAAGGGCTATAGACACAAGAAGAGTGTCCGCTCTTACGGGACCCGTGAAGCCGTATTTATAACGTTAAAGGTATAGAAATATCATTTTTACCTTAAAAATGTTATAAATATTTTTACAGTGAAAAACGTCTTAATCCCTTCAGTTATGTGTAAAAGCGTAGTTATACAAAATTCAATTTGTACTTTGAACTTTGTACTTTGTCTTGTAGATGATTTAAAATCAGCTAAAATTACCACTTCAAAAGGCCACAAATTCTAATGTAGTGGTTAAAAAACATTGTTATATTTTTCCTGTCTCAAGGGAAGGTAAATTTAAAAGTTTTTATCATACAATTGGGAAATAATTAACTCACCGAAAACCGATTGCACCAACTCAATATGTCTTCAGAGGTCTCTCTGTCTCTCTCCAGCACACACTGAAGTGAACAACAGCTGAGCTAATGGTGAGCAAAGCAAAGTTTGAACGCTTATTTGAAACCATTCAACGTTGGCGCGTCTGCGAAAAATGTATTGCTTTTATCTGTATTTGTATTGCTATAATCAATAAGTTAGTAAAAAGCCTAATACATTTAAAAAGCCTATTACATCTTGATATTATCTCTCACAATCCTAGTAAGTGGATTGTGAGAGATAATATTTAATTTTACATGTGTGGCAAGTACTTTTACAAATATTATTATTATTTTTACTTGAATGTTTTTACAAGTGGTAATAGTAAATAATAGGAAAATTCGAAATAGGTACCTTTAGAATATTTAGTGTTTACCCAACTAGGTTAGCACCGAGCTTGATAATGGTTCACTACCGGATATTTCCCTAGGTGTCTCAGAGTTCTGCAAGTTACATGGGAGAGGGTAATGTAGTCTAAGAACTATGCGTGTAGTTCCATTCATTTATTTTAAAATACTTACATATAATTACAAAGAAGTTCATTTTAATATATCTAGCAATAACTTAACTAAGATATAACTTAAAATTACTGTACTATTTTACATTTAATTTAAAATTGTATAAAGTAAACAAAATTAAAGAACAAAATATAAATACATTTTATGGAAAATTCTGATAGTAAAAAATATAGGATATTAATAAATATAAATTAATGTTGTGACAAAATATGTTAATAAACTATAAAAAGTATTAAACAAAGATATAAAATAAGAAGTCACATCAAAAATATTGATTCGTTTTGAAAAAAATTAAGTAACTATAATCATTACGTTTATAAAAACAACAATTTAAACTAAAACAATACCCAGAGTAAAATAAATAATCTACAACCCAGACATTTCCTCTACCAGTTGAATATTGGTTTGAATATATTATTAGCATTTTATGTAGCATGTAGAATATGCGTTATGTACTGTTCTTCTCTCTCTTTTTGTAAATATACAGAATTTACTACTAAAACAGATCAAAAATGAATCCTCCCAACAAGAATTCATCTCTGTTTAGATGTTTTGAAATGTTCCTATATCGTTCGTTATTTTGTGGCTTTACATAATATATATTTGTGTTTTTCTTGAATGGTTTGGTGGATTCTGAATCTTTTCCTGTTCTATTCACTCCTTTCTTGAATAGTTCGGTGGGTTCTGAATCGTTTCCTGTTCTATTCACTCCTCTATTGAAAGGTTCGGTGTGTTCTGGACCGTTTCCTGCTCTATTCTCACTCATTTCTTGAATGTTTCGGTGGTTTCTGAATCATTTCCTGTTCTATTCACTCCTTTCTTGAATGGTTTGGTGAGTTCTGGATGGTTTCCTGTTCTATTCAATCCTTGCTTGAATGGTTTGGTGCGTTCTGGATCGTTTCCTGTTCAATCCACTCCTTTCTTGAATGGTTCGGTGGGTTCTGGATCATTTCCTGTTCTATTCACTCCTTTCTTGAATGGTTTGGTGGGTTCTGGATGGTTTCTTTTTCTATTCAATCCTTGCTTGAATGGTTGGGTGCGTTCTGGATCGTTTCCTGTTCAATCCACTCCTTGCTTTAATGGTTCGGTGGGTTCTGGATCGTTTCCTGTTCTATTCACTCCTTGCTTGAATGGTTTGGTGTGTTCTGGATGGTTTCCTGCTCAATCCACCCCTTCTCTGACAACAAATATTAAGTTCCATCTACTGTCGGAGGAAAACGTTTAGAAACTCGGTTTCAGAATGTTACTATCAAACAAATATGGCTTTCTAAAATACGCTATTTAGACCCCTTTATTACATCTGATTAAAGTTATGGAAGAATAAAAATGTTCTCCAATCGTCAAAAGAAACTGGGTTTTTAATCTTTTGCTGATATTTTAACTTCGAAAATATATGTGTACAGTAGAAAAACTATTGCCATAATATTTTAACATATAATGCACGAACTTATTAAGATACAGTAGTATAAATATACAGAGTTTACAATTTTTAAACAGATAATAAAAAGTTCTTATTAATTTTGTATCTAGCTTTTTCTCAAAATTGCGAAGATCACGCGTCTATGAGACTTTGTTTTCCAGTTTACGGTTTGGTACCAGATTCATTAGTTATAAATTACTTGTAAAATATCTACAATGTTATATGACTTTATATTGAAAGTGGGTCAGTGTGCATTGGCCCGTTTGAACACAGCAGTGTGTACTTTGCCTTGGTGAAACCCTCTCACAAGACGGTACGAAAGTTGCTTGCTGTGAGGTGTTCTTCATTAAAAAAAAAATTATTATTAACGACTCACGTGGCATTGAATTATATTGCATTGATCGTTATTTACTATTTGTTTATGCTTTTTAAGTCCGTATATTTACATAATTTTATTCATTAAGAATAACATTCTTTCCTGATCAGGTTTGCCAAATTAGCAAAACAATAATAAATACATTTTTATTAATAAAACAAAATTAATATTCTATATATGTTGGATTAATAATAGTGTTTTAAACTGTTGATAGTCTTTTAGAACATTCAATTAGATTTACAACACTAATTTTGAAAAAAATCCAAATTGATTACAGATATTTATTAAATATTTTGGGTCTGTTCCTCTAGAATATATCATTAGTCCAATTATATTTATTTATTTATTCATAAGACGCCGATCGTCAAGATATGGGCAAATATGGATTTAGAATGAGTGTAATGAGTGTGGATGAGCGAATGTAGTCATTGTTACAAACTAAGGCCGACTATTCCTTAGAAAGTGTCATTAATTAATAGCCCAAAGACAAATGAATTAATATTGATTTATATTATTATAATTATATAAAAAATTATATTGATGTCTTCAAAATAATGTTTCAGTAATATTCTACTATAGGATGATACATTTTTATTGTTTATATGTATATCTTTTATGGGTAATTCAGACTGCTTTCAAGGCGTATGTTATGGTATATTATTCCGATTTTTGTTGCCTCATTAATATATTTTATATCAATTTCTCTTGTTCCACTGTCTTATTTAATGCTGCTCCAATCCCAATTCTTTTTCTTGTGAGAGCTTTGGATCTCCAATGCAAGCTCAAAGAGACCTTTAACAGTGATACTACATTACGGATGGTTCTGCAGATGTTTTGTAAAAAGTGTGTCAGATTGTTAAAGACAAATATGTACTATCCTGAATGAAATAAATTGTATAATTGTAATTTATGCAGGGAGAACAAACAACAAGTATAGAGGGGAGAGGTAGTTTTAAAATTCATAAGAATCAGTGCTAAAACTGATCATCGTGCTTCATATTTCCTATTCCTGAAATAGATTTATAATATTCATAAAAAGATAATAATCAAATAATATACAGTTTATATAACTCTAGGTTATAGACGTGATAATCCAAACAAATATAATTATTTACTACTGTAACAAGTACTGCAGTAAAATTAGTCGTTAAAGGGTGAGATGGAAAGAGGTTGCGAGCCATATATGCTCTCTGGGGTAGTAACGTTCTCGTAATTGTGGCTGTTCCCAGCCAGCCAGGAGGTCGCCGGTTTAACCTATTTGTACTTATAAAGTTGTCTGCAGTAACCTGAGTCATTAAAGGGTGATATGGGGAGGGGTTGCGTGCCGTATATGCTCTCTGGGGTAGTAACGTTCTCGTAATTGTGGCTGTTCCCAGCCAGCCAGGAGGTCGCCGGTTTAACCTATTTGTACTTATACAGATGTCTGCAGTAACCTGAGTCATTAAAGGGTGATATGGAGAGGGGTTGCGCGCCATATCTGCTCTCTGGGGTAGTTACGTTCTCGTAATTGTGGCTGTTCCCAGCCAGCCAGGAGGTCGCCGTTTAACCTATTTGTACTTATAAAGTTGTCTGCAGTAACCTGAGTCATTAAAGGGTGATATGGAGAGGGGTTGCGTGCCATATCTGCTCTCTGGGGTAGTTACGTTCTCGTAATTGTGGCTGTTCCCAGCCAGCCAGGAGGTCACCGTTTAACCTATTTGTACTTATAAAGTTGTCTGCAGTAACCTGAGTCATTGAAGGGTGAGATGGAAAGGGGTTGCGTGCCATATCTGCTCTCTGTGGTAGTTACGTTCTCGTAATTGTGGCTGTTCCGAGCCAGCCAGGAGGTCGCCGTTTAACCTATTTGTACTTATAAAGTTGTCTGCAGTAACCTGAGTCATTAAAGGGTGATATGGAGAGGGGTTGCGCGCCATATCTGCTCTCTGGGGTAGTTACGTTCTCGTAATTGTGGCTGTTCCGAGCCAGCCAGGAGGTCGCCGTTTAACCTATTTGTACTTATAAAGTTGTCTGCAGTAATCTGAGTCATTAAAGGGTGAGATGGAAAGGGGTTGCGTGCCGTATCTGCTCTCTGGGGTAGTTACGTTCTCGTAATTGTGGCTGTTCCGAGCCAGCCAGGAGGTCGCCGTTTAACCTATTTGTACTTATAAAGTTGTCTGCAGTAACCTGAGTCATTAAAGGGTGAGATGGAAAGGGGTTGCGCGCCATATCTGCTCTCTGGGATAGTTACGTTCTCGTAATTGTGGCTGTTCCTAGCCAGCCAGGAGGTCACTGTTTAACCTATTTGTACTTACAAAGTTGTCTGCAGTCATTTAGTTTTCAGTTTTTCAATCAAATCATAATACTCAGCGTTTGATACTTCTAACCCTTTATTCTTTTTATGAACTGGCAGTGTCAGGGTGTGTTGATGCGAAACATGTTTCCAAATACCACTGTGTTTGGTGCAATACCACCGTACGTGTAGGGTAGGGCAGGTCGGTCAATACCACCTTATGTGTATGGGTGGGTCAATACCACCGTACGTGTATGGGTGGGTCAATACCACCGTACGTGTAGGGTAGGGCAGGTGGGTCAATACCACCGTATGTGTATGGGTGGCTCAATACCACCGTATGTGTATGGGTGGGCGGTTGGGTCAATATCACTTTAACTGTATGGGTGGGCGGGTAGGTCAATACCACCGTACATGTATGGGTGGGTAGGTCAATATCACCGTACGTGTATGGGTGAGTGGGTGGGTCAATACCACCGTACATGTATGGGTGGTGGGCGGGTGGGTCAATAGCACCGTATGTGTATGGGTGAGCGGTTGGGTCAATATTACTTTACCTGTATGGGTGGGCGGGTAGGTCAATACCACCGTACATTTATGGGTGGGCGGGTGGGTCATTATCACCGTACGTGTATGGGTGGGCGGTTGGGTCATTATCATTTTACCTGAATGGGTGGGTGGGTAGGTCAATACCACCGTACATTTATGGGTGGGCGGGTGGGTCAATATCACCGTACGTGCATGGGTGGGCGGGTGAGTCAATATCACCTTACGTGTATCGGTGGGTGGGTGGGTCAATACCACCGTACATGTATGGGTGGGCGGGTGGGTCAATATCACCGTATGTGTATGGGTGAGCGGTTGGGTCAATATTACTTTACCTGTATGGGTGGGCGGGTAGGTCAATAACACCGTACATGTATAGGTGGGGGGTGTGGGTCAATATCACCGTACCTGTATGGGTGGGTGGTTGGGTCAATATTATTTTACTTGTATGGGAGGGCAGGTAGGTCAATACCACCGTACATGTATGGGTGGGCGGGTGAGTCAATATCACCGTACATGTATAGGTAGGCGGGTAGGTCAATACCACCGTACATGTATGGGTGGGCGTGTGGGTCAATATCACCGTACATGTATGGGTGGGCGGGTGGGTCAATATCACCGTACATGTATGGGTGGGTGGGTTTGTCAATATCACCGTACATGTATGGGTGGGCGGGTGGGTCAATATCACCGTACATGTATGGGTGGGCGGGTTTGTCAATATCACCGTACATGTATGGGTGGGCGGGTTTGTCAATATCACCGTACATGTATGGCTGGGCGGGTGGGTCAATATCACCGTACATGTATGGGTGGGCGGGTTTGTCAATATCACCGTATATGTGTGGGTGGGCGGGTGGGTCAATATCACCGTACCTGTATGGGTGGGTGGGTGGGTCAATATCACCGTACATGTATGGGTGGGCGGGTGGGTCAATATCACCGTACTTGTATGGGTGGGTGGATGGGTCAATACCACCGCAAAGTATTAGTTTAATAATATTTTATTATTATGAACATCTTCGTTATGTAAACTGACTCGTTTCTTTATCAACGAAATAAAGACGTTTTAGTTTAGTAATATAGGTTTATACTATTATTTAAATGTAATAACTGATATATTTGTAACTGCCTGCTATCAATTTATTAACTCTACTCCAAACAGCATTGCCTTGGAGATAATATTTTGCACAACAAAAACATATACATTATCACAATAGTATTACATATTAAATTTGTAACCGTTTAAATTTTTTACACAAACATACTTTTTTCCTTTAACGTTTATTATTCTTGTTCTGTTAAATAAATTTTACAGTAGCAGTGTATGGTCAGCCTGAGCAACACAATATTAATTTGTTACAATCTGCTTATGGAAATATATTTTCGTATCTTGTATTACGATACTGCTCTGAGATTGGATACATTTGAATTATTTTATTTTTTATGATGTTTTTTAGAAAATAAATTAATGATTATTATCATTATTGTTCCTTTGCTTTTTTGTGTTTTGTTTTCTGTCTGTATGTATTTTCAACCCATTCTTATTTTGTATGGAACATAAAAACATACGACACTAAATTTTGTATGAAGATTAATCTTTGTGCTTGTAAAAACGTTTTGGTAAAATACCATTCATTATCCGTTTCAAAATGGTGGCTGTATAATGTGTTTAATTCAAAATGTCTCAATAAATAACCATGTTATAGTTATTTATTATTTTATTAAATTTAATTTCCTAACTAATTGCATTTAATTCAAAGAAATCAATTTAAAATAACTGAAATAGCGTAAATTTAGTGCAGCTATACTCTCGTGTCGGTTGGTTTCGTAAACAAGCGCGAAAAAACGATAACCAAATTATGAAGACAAATTTTAATCAAACAATAATAGCAATGTTCAAACAGTCAATAATAATAACAAGAATTGTACACTAGACTGAAGAAATGTTATTGCAATACACAGTCTCCATCTCAGTTTGTTGTCAATTTCACTTACAAATGAATTATTTAATGTTAAATATATTTAGTTGATATATGGTAGTGTATTGCAGTACTAAAACATATAATTAGGCTTGGTTTAAAACTTATATTTTATTTTACAGTTGACTGCAATTTTACAAATCAATGAAAAATATGTATTTATTACAATGCCACCCTTGCCAATGGTTACGAATCTGGATTTACTAATCTTCACAAACATTTCCTTACAAAGCGGAAAACATGTAATTAATAATATGAAATATAATGATATACACGTAAAATGTAGGAACATTTAGTATTAGAGACTACGATCACAACTCTTAGTGTAAGAAACAGGCAAAATCTAATCTCTTACAGAAGCGCCTTCAACAGCAAAAGACGCAATTTAGAGCCTTTTATCAGATTGCGTCAACTGGTCTGAAGGGATCTTTCAGTTTTAGAGCTTCTGTGCTTTAAAATACTCGTTTATTGCCAGTTATTTTTAGTTCCTAGTGCTGAGAACTCCCCTAATTTAGCAAATAGTAAAAAGTAAAAATTGTAAATATAAAATATTTTATCAGCAAAATATGGAATTGTTTTCTCACAAATACATTGGAGATATGTAACAAGTTTTTAAAGTTGAAACTTGTTAATGATAACAAAACTGTCCTACAAAAAAAGGTGTTGTTGTTGTTTAATTTTTAATAAATATAATCAGATTCATTTATTTATAAATATAACTCATCAGGTTATATTTACATTTAAGGTAAACAGATGATAGTTTGTTGATCCTCCCTCCCATTTAGAATGTAAGAGGGTTATACATAGAGTACGAAAAACTGCAGTTGAAAGTGATAGTGTATTAATTGTTGTTAGCTTTTTTTACTGTTTTTTTTTTTATTATTAGTATTTATTTATGTTAATTACCTGTTTAGTGTTGCTGTTTGTTACTGATTTTTTTCTTTTTTAATGTTGTATTAAAGTAATGAATCACTGCCATATTTTTGTAATAGTTGTCTTTTAAAAGATAAGGATAGTCTCACTAAGCATTTATATTTATTAAAATTGGTTGGGAAAATTAAGTATTTACACTATGTAACAATTACCTAAAATGTTTAGTATTTAGGTGCCTGCCCTAAACCACCACTGAACTTGATTATACTTTAGGAAAAATGTTTATGTAATTATTGGACTCCATCGTTGTTCTGTGTAACTTGGCGGAGCCACACTATTGTACACTTTTGTATTCTTTAAAATAAATAAATATATGAGACACTGACACTACTTTGTGTGTAGTTTAAGGCGAATATCAATAGTTATGTGAGTGTATGATGAGTGTGGATGACCTGTGTAGTCTGGTTACTAACTGAGATTTATGCTCCAAAATGACCTTTTATTATAATAGCCATGGCAACTAAAGGACATACAGTTTCACATGGAATAAGAACCACATAGTTTTGGTCTAATTGACAAACCTAATACTTAGTGCTCTCCTCTCCACAGTTATCCGGAGCCTGACTACCATCCAACATCCTAGACTTCTCTAGTAGTGTCCACGGTGAAATAAAGTTGCAATATCAACAACTTACAAGCATTAAGATACATTCAAATCAATGTATTAATACCTAAAATTATTGTTTAGTAAAAAGGCCCTTTAGTATTGAAGTTCCCTTTTACTCTACTAATTACAAACATTTCCCCTTCACTTTTGTTACTAACTATAAACCCATATCTATTTTAACCTGAAAAAATATAGTTTCCAATAAAATCTTTAAAATACATGTACAAAGAAAATAATGAAACCTATTTAGTTCACGACAGGTTCAGTCGGCTGTCGTCAGCAATAACGTGAAGAGTCTTAAAAGTGGGTGATCATAGCATACTTCTTAAAAAAGTTATCCTAGTTGGAAATTGCCATTTTTGCACCTCGAATATTTTAATCAAATAAAATATGTTAATTTTTCCACTACATTTTCATTCCGATGAAAAAAAAGTTAAAACATATGCTTGCCAGGCATTAATATTGGAGTTCAAATTCATTTCTAATTATTTTGACGTTATTTTTTGTAACTTATACAAAGTTAGAAGTTTATTATACATAGTAGCTTTTAGACCAGAATCTAAAAAAATCACTAGAACAATAAAAGTAAATTATTAAATAACTAACTAAATACAGTAGTTCAATTTCCAATGCACACGCAACAAAATTGAATTGTTCTAGAACTAAGTTCAGTCTGAAACCTACTCTTGTTCAAATAAAGCCAGCAATCATGTACAGTACTTTGCAAAATGTACATTATATTGGCAATAAAGTCTCCTGCAGAAAACTCAGTTTATTTCATAGAAATGAACTTTGATTAACTTTGTAATTAATATAATGAAAAACTTTATTCAAGAAATTTATGCCCTAAAAATGTACAAAAGTCTGCTTAAAGCATATTTAACTCATACTATGACTTTATACATATCTCATAGTACTTAATGTTATTTAGTACATATCAAACTCATATACGAAGTAAGTTTTAAAGCATGGATTAAAAGATGAAGGTTGATTTTATCACAAACTGCAATGGGAGGTTCCTGAACAATCTGCATTCATGTTACCTGTATCGTTTTAGGCAGACAGAACAGTCCATAGAATTAAACATGGATTGGACTAAAATTGTTTAGAAACCAGTGTTAGTAAATGTACTTTATAAAGGAAATGTACAGTATGTCTAGGTTGTGTAGTATGTATGTAATGTGCTGTATGTCTAGGTTGTGTAGTATATGTAATGTCTGAATAAAGTGGTATGTATAAAGACACACCGCATATTCCATACATACCGAGCATTCCAGACATACCGCACCTTCCATACACACTACCATACATCCAACATACCACTCATCCAACAATAATACAATCTACGTACAGTGATTCCAGACATACCACACATTCCAAATATACCGCACATACCAGACATACCTCATATTCCAAACATACCACAATTGCACACATACCACAAATTTCAGATTACCACACATTCCAAACATAATTCACATTCCAGACATTCAGCACATTCCATTATAATAAATGAGTGGTATGTCTGGAATTTGGAGTATGTGTGAAATAAATGGATGTGGTATGTCAGGGATGTGTGGTATGTATATATTTTGTGGTATGTCTGGAATCTATGCTATATCTTGTATGAATGGTAGACATATGTGTTGAATTTGTAAAAAGTCCGATATGACAAATGAATACTCACTCTCCAGTTACAAAAATCTGGGGAATACCTCAAAGTTTACTGAGCTCAGATACACTAGTATTAGATAGTATGTGACTGACCACAATATAAGTTTCAAATATGTTACGGTGGTTCAGCCGGCTTCAGGGACAACTGAATTCCGCTTGCAGCACTGACTGTACGTCTGACTGCAATCTAATCATACACAGATACTTGACCCCTTCCACTCCCATGGCGTGGGTGGGGTATAACTGCAGGAAGTCGTTTAAGCATGATTATATGCAGGTGCAGGTGCTGTCTCTAACTGTACATGTGCGTAGCGATTGGATTATAATACAACATGTGGGTAAACGTACAACCACAAGTTGAGTATATAAAGTTAATCAATTTTGAAAATTGTGTAATATTAAAAAGCATAAATTGCCAAATACAACATTGCATTTATCGTCGTAATAAAATAAAAACAAACATATAACATTAATTATTTGAATTCGAATTTAACTTTCAAATTTGTTTAAATTTATTTTATCAAAGAAATAAATGACAAGTTGCAGACAACTTTTATTGTGCTTTCCAATTAAATAAAGGCATATACCATAGTCAGTATTAAGCACCATAAAAACCTTTTTAACAGTCTTAAAAAAATGTAAGTTTAAAAGATAAATAATGGAATGACAACCCATTTTTTACTGGCTTTATCAGTGCAAAATTAAAAAGTAGCAGGAGTTAAAATTAAAATGTTATTATACTTACAAGTTTCTAAATAGTTGTCTGTTCAAACTAACTAATCTAAAGTGCTAGGTGAAAGCTATTTATAGTATGGTTATTAATGATTATTAATATTAGAGAATTTATAATGAGTATGTATGAGGTTTTTAAGAAGAATTTTAGTTTTAAAAACTCATCTGTTTTAAAATTACTTAATTTTGTTTTGAATATTTCTTTATACATACAGTATATACAGCGTAAGAACAAAATATGGAAACGCTTTCACAACTGTTGTATGACTTCATTTGTAAAAGTGAAATCTTGAAATGGTTATGGGTACAAATGAAATACTCTTTTACGCAATTAGCTAAATCTCATCTTTTCAGGGGGGGGCTGCCCATGAGAAGTTGAACAAATATCATCATCTTAAGCCTACTAGGTTGAGTTTGGTATCACATGAAAGGTCTATTCAAAAGAAATTACTTACCACAAACCGGACTTCGAAACGTTTATCCTTTTCAGAGTAGTGGTCATTTGAATTTCAAAGTAACTAATTTGAACAATATTAATTCTCTGCTATTTAACGTTTTAAGTAAATTAATCTGATCAAATATTATACTTTATAGAACATATTTTTATTTATTTATTTTTATTTTATTTATTTAAATTATAATAAATAAAAGAAATTATTATAATTTATAATAATTAATCATTAAAAGAAATTAAATTATCGTATTATCTATGGAAAAAAATAACGTTGTTGTGAAAGCGTTTCTATATTTTGTACCACCCTATATATTTTTATAGAATACCAACTGCACAAAATAAATTGGAATACTGATTACAAAAATAATTGTAATGATTACAGTTATTTTGGTATTTAGCAAATATTTATTTTCAAAACTCATACATAAAATAGCTCATGAAAGAGCAGATGATTGAATGTTGCATTGTAAATTGTACAACTTTATAAATATGTTATATTAGTATTATAAATTTTAAAATGTAAATGTTTTATAATTATCTAGTAAGCAAAGATTCACCATTCCCTCTTTTATTGAATTGTTTTGAAATTTATTTTGGATACTTATAAAAGAGGATTTTAGACAAAGTGCTTCAGATATTGAGCAACTTTGGATGAAAAGTTTCAGTAAATGTTTTTATGGAACTTTTTTCCACCCTGCTATGTCCACACAAACTTCTGTTCTTGAACAATAAAGTACAGGCCTAGGTTTAGAAAAGTTTTAGGTAAAACTTTTGATCTTTAAAAATACACTGGATCTAGTCTTAAATTGGATGTAATGTTTTTCAACCAAGATATTTTTAATTTACAGTGATAAATGTTTACATCACTGTATAGTATTAAACTATAATGTAGTAAACTGATAGTAAATTTATGCATTTATTTAGTATTAAAGTTTTGAAATAATAGAATCAATGTATTATTTTATTCCTTATATTTTAACATTGAGAAAAATATGTGTATTTGTTGATAAACAATTGTAAGCTATTTGGATTGAATCAATTATTGGATTATTCAAATAAGTTATGTTTTACTTAGTAGTTTATAGTTAAAAATGTTTGATCATGTACATGTACATATGTGTACATACATGTACATATGTGACCGATTTCTTATTACTTAATGTGATTAAAGTAAACATCTAGAGAGCTAAGAAACTTCTATCATCAGATGACGAGCAAACTTAATTCCAGATCTGTGGTTTGGAGACATGCACCATATGACTCACGAAGATAAAATATAAATTTACATGCAAATCAGATTAATATTCTAAAACCTTAGATCTAAGTTTAGGAGGCATATTTAAAATTAGTTGTCCAAGACATTGTTAAAATTTAAGAGTGTTCAGCCAAGTGCTCTTTTGAGAAATCTAAGGAATTTAGTTCTAGATTTCAAACAACTGTCACTAGAAATGCAAAGACCGTGCCTCACTAACACACTTACAATGTGTTTCACTCTCCTTTACTCCCTTAGTGTCTCCACCTGCCTCACCTAACTCACTGTAACAACTCCCTCATTTATAGTAAACTCTAGCAATGAAGTTTTTCTTTACACTAGGTTAGTCAGTACCTTTTGTCCAATATATTCTTAAAATTGTAATAAAATATATTGCATGGTTTTTTAATGAGTTATGTACCTAGAAAAAGTTAAATTAATAAGAGCAACTAACATAAAACAGTCCAACTACTTAACATGTGAATATTGAATAGTTATTGTTTCCTAATTATTGTTATAACATTTATTTCACCTCTTCCATCACAGCTTCCATAGACGCTTGTCTTCTCGGTCATCGTCTTGCAACCCTTTGTCTTTCTTCCATTTCTTTGGGGTCTTCTGATTCTTTCTTTTGATCTTTTTTTTGGGGTGTCACCGATTTAGGTTGTTCATTCTAGCCACATTTCCATACCATCTCAACCTTTCAACTTCTATTGTATAATGATCCCATCTTATCTTTAACTTCTTCACTTCTCACAGGATCTTATAATGTGAGTCTGCAACAGCGCCTCTAGTATCATATCTCCATAGCCTTCATTTTCGTTTTAGTTGTTCTGGCATTTACCACAGTTCAACTCCATAAGTAGCAACACAATCAACAATAGTTTTGTAAATTCCCCTTTTCATATCAGGTCTCATCTGTATATTCCAAGGTATGTTGTTTATTTGTATAGTTATTGTTTCCACTACCTGATTATCGTCCTTATTTCTGTTTTTATTGAGGGAGTTGCTGTGAAGACTACTTCAAGATACACATGTCAACTCCTTTTTTTTATTCTGTCGACCATTATTAAGTCTCTTTTCATATTATTTATAACTTTACTGTTGACTTTTCCTGTGCAACTTTACTGGTTTAGAAGTTGAAAGGATCAGTGTTTCTATCATAATTACAAGAACAACACTTGTTTTGCATAGTTTTTACTATAGTAGAGGAAAAGGATGAACGTTTATTTATTATTAGAACTGGCTTTTACATTTTGTTTAATGGGGCTTTGATAAAACATATAGTGGTTTAATAAGCAGTAATACTTTAATAGGATATATAAATAACAGACATAGGAAATATAAACATGTATTTATACGTAAGACATGCAACTATAAATTAAAATATCAATAAGGTGTGAATAATAGTTCAACTCCGAAGTGTTAGATGTAAGGTCAGCGTTAATTGACCCTTCTAAAATCAATATCTAACCTTATATATCGTATATATGACCTTTATTGTCAATTATTTGCCTAGATTTCTTATAACTATTCTCTCACATAACTTTCCATTCTGTATTTTTTCCTCTGTCATTTCCTTCATATCCTTTTTTTACAACTTCTTATTACTTTTTTTCTGTACTACATCTCAACAAAAATTCTGCAGATATGCTTTCCCAGTCAAAACTTTTGATTTCATATTATTTTATTTCATAATTTTCAACTGATCTTTCAGTTTTTACTTATTTTTTTCTTTTAAATTAAAACTTTACTTGCAAGTTCACATGACCTGTGTGTGAACTTTATTCAATGAGTGAAGAAGTTCTGACAGTTAGCTCAGTTGAGGATTTGAACCTTTGACCTAGCCCTTTTTTTACTATTTGGAGGACCAGGCTTCAAACCTGGTAACGGCCCCTAAGCCAAAAAGGCTTAATGTGTGCCCTCCTTTACAGGACTTCAAACCTCATCCAATCCATAGTCCTTCCTTAGAGTACCTTTAGATTGCCTTGATGAGGTTTTCCTGTGCTACACCTCGGCCACGTTCTAAATCGCCACACAAGTTGAGAGCCCACTTCCTAGCTAGGGCCGGGCAGTGAAAGAGGATGTGCCATCCAGACTCCTCCTCCTCCCCACATTTCCTGCACAAGAGAATGAGGGTAGGGAACTCCATCTTGTTCATGTATGCCCGAAACGTCCAATGTCCAGTTATAAAACCAACCACCCTTCGGAGTTCTGATCTTGCAAGACAAAGAGCTTCAGCCATATTGGCGTTGCATTCTAGGTATCCTGGAACTTACCGACGACCCATGTAGAGATAACCCTCTTGGCGAGGCTGTAAGCAACCCCGCACGCCAGCTCTGGGCCATCGAGACGTTCCTCTTTGTCTTTTCTGGCACAGTGGTCTGCTCTCTTATTTCCCAGTATCCCGGTGTGACCTGGCACCCATGACAGGATTACCCTATTTGAACGCGCCAGCGTTTTAAGAACCCTGTGACAGTCCCAAACTAGACTCGAGGTGAAGTCGAACGATGCAAGTGACCTTAGTGCCACTTGGCTGTCTGAGTTCAGATAGATTGTTTTCCCCCTAAGGCCCAAGTCTATGTTTGCCTGAACACAGACAGCTATCGCAGCCACTTCCGCCTGAAAAACCGTAGCCAGTTTGCCAAGGCTACAACTGAGCTCAGTTTTTGACCTGGCACCATAGACGCCGTAACCAGACCGAAGGATGGTTCATGAGCCATTTGTATACCACGTAATCTTGTTCTTCATTGTGATTGATTCACCTTGTTCCCAATCTTCTCTATCGCCAATGACGACACGATAGGGTTTTTCAAAGTTGATTAGTCTAGGCATCCTATTTGAACACAAGCTCTTTTTAGTCCAAACCCTTGGTCACTGACACATCTGGTCAGTTTTATGCATTGTCGACTGTATAAACATTGAGAAATAATTCATTTCAAAGAAGGCAGAAATATTAAACTTATATATGTGGACCATGTTCATCAACTAATTTAGGGATCTTATTATTTTTGTCTTTAAATAAAATCACCACAACTGAATACATTATTTTATCTTAAATAATAATTAAAAACTCAGCAGACATTTAATAATAGTATTTAATAAAACCTCGAGGACAATTTAAATTAACTAACTATAATAATAGAGGAGAGAGCAGTAGGAGGGAGATAATTAGAAAACCATTAGCTTAATTAAATACACCCAAACATAGGCTCTACGGAAGGCAAGGAAGGCGTAAACTGCCAATAAACTGAGGCTGGGTGTGGGAGATAATGAGTCTTGAGAAAATTGAATGTTTGGAAGAAGTCGATATCAGGTTCCCTCTCAACACTTCAAGTATTTCATTGAAAACACAATTTTCTAAACTCTGATTTCATCAGTTTTCTTTCAATTTTTGACATTTTAGCCATTAATTGCTTTAAATATTTTCTATTATTCGTGGAAAGATAGTACTTAGAAATATTTAAGTATTTATTAGGAAACAAAATCGATTTTTATCTCGTATGAGGATATCTTGTTCTTTCAGAAAATCAAGGATATAAAAATGTTTTAAAATAAAACATTTGTAGAATAGATATTTTAACAGCTGATTTTATAAAAAATTAAAATAATAGAAACTGTACATGGATAAGTTTAAGATTTTATTACATTTTTAAATATTTTATATTCATGCTAGAATAAAATATAATGTTGAATGAAATTTAACTTGGTCATTGAGCAATAATGATAGATTTTCTTTTGTAATACCACTGTACACGTACGGAAAAATGTGTGGATCAATACCACTGTACATTAATAGGAAGATGGGTGAGTTAATACCACTGTTCATATATGGGAGGGTAGGTGTGTCAATAACACTGTATCTATACAGGAGGATGGATGAGTTAATATCTCTGTATGAGATATTAACTTATCATCACCCTGTGGTATGAGAGGGTGGGCGGGGCAATACCACTATAAATGTATAAGAGAGGGTAAGTGGGGCAATACCAATGTACATATTTAGGAGGGTAGATGAGTCAAATCATTATACATTTATGAGAGGATGAATGTGTCAATACCACTGTAAGAGTATGAAAGGATGGGTGAGTCAATACCATTGTACCTGTATGGATGGTTGGGAGTACTAGGCTCCATAAAAATTAATTATGATCGTCCCACCCACACATAAATATACAGTGGCTAAATTTACATACTCATAAATGTACAGATGATTTTATATATATTCTTGTATAAACAGAATGTTTTAATTGCATCTGATGTTTTGCTTGTAGCCCCAACATGAATAGTTCGTAAATAATTTTCTTCTTGCAATGAAGCATTAAGGTTTTCTTGAATTGAATGTTCAGCAAGTTGATGAATTGTAATGTTTATTTATTTTTGCTGTAAATTCTCTTTAAATCATTTATTAAATCTTCTTCCTGTTTGACTAATGTAGTTTTAGGACAAGTTGAACATTTAATTTTGTACATTCCAGAGTTATTTTATTTGTTTTCGTTATTGATAACATTAACAAAATCAATTTTGTTTGTTATTAAGTAATGGGTTTCATACAGATTAGTTTCCTATCTATAAGTATTACTATATTGGAGACTCTCTACTCACCTGAAGAAAATGCCATTGGCATTGAAAATTTGTGAGATTACATGTTTATTTTGTGAATGTTACTACTACTCTGGTGTTAGTGAACTTGACTTCTAAGGTAAGTTTGCTGATGTCCTATCTCTCCAATATACTAATTCCTGGCCTAGTGCCCTTTAACGTATCTATAAATATGTAAATTAAAAAATTGTAAACTTAATTAAAAAATGAACTCAAGTTTGGCTAGCATGTTGAACTAACTCAATACATGCATAAGATTATGTATGACTACTCTTTTTGTTACATTAGTTCAATAAATATTTCAAATAAACTATCTTCATTTATTTAAAAACTGCAGATTACTGTTCATTCGCCACAGGAAAGTAATTAGTAGTCACCATATCATGAGTATTTCTTAATATATCAGTTAATCAGAAAAATTTAAATCATATTTTATACGGTAAATCTTACTTTTTGAGGTTAAGTTATTCTTCATATCTTCACTTAGTATCTTGCTATAAAAAAAAACATGCATAATATAATCTTAATTGATATTGGCTGAAGAATTACATTTTTTCTATTTATTTATTTGTGAGACGGCGATTATCAAGATATGGGCTAATATGGATTTCAAAGAGTGTGATAAGTGTAAATGGGTGAATGTAGTCACTGTTACAAACTAAGGCCGGCTATTCCTTAGAAAGTGTCATGATAGCCCAATGACAAATGAACAGCGGATGGTTATCAGCTGATCCCTTTCAAAATTTTGATTGACTAACCAATTTAAAGCAATCACAGTCAAGACTATATAAAACCTAGACAAAGTATAAGTTTACTTATAATCATCTAAAAGTACACGATATGCTATTCTTGTTTTACACATTTATGGTGAAAATATTTTGGAGAATACTTTGTACATTGCCTTAAGAAATTATTCCATGTGTTGTAGTTTGTGAGCTAAGGGAAGTAGGATTGTTGAATGAATGCTCTCACTGTCATATGTAACTTTATATGATAGTATATAATATTCACTAGAACTTGTCGACCAAGGCTCTCAGTGTTAGATGCGTGAGATATATGAGTGAGTAACTTGTTTTCTTTGGCATGTTAAGTGATTTATAAACTTTAAATTGGCTAGCAGCATTTTAATGCTAAACTTTAAAAACAAGAGATTCTTGGTTCAATAATACTCAATCTCAAATAGAGTGGAACACTTTTTGAATGGAATGACCTGGTTACTTGGCTGTTCATTGGTTATTCATTACACTCTCTATTATTATGACAATTATTATTTATATTATGACAATTATATTTTATTATTATATTATCTTGACAATATATTTTTTTTCCTCTAAGGCCTCTAAGTTTTATTCTGTGTAATACAGGTAAAAAATTAATATAAATGTTAAACAGGTGGTTTAAATGGCCTCATGATTTATTTGTACACATTTCCAAATGTATATTATACAGAAACAACAACATTTTAGAATTTTATAACAGAAATATTCAAAATAATTTGGAGACTCGGATCAGATGAAATTATGGAGATAATAAAATAGTAAAGCAACATAATAACATAGATACAAAGATTAAGTCTGTTGGGATATTACCATGCGTTTTAAAATACGGTCAACGCAGAACGGTTACCATTTACAACTTAGATATTGTTACAGATCTTGCAAAATTGGGAAGCGCCCCCGCTGCCCTCCCATACACGTACCGTGGTGCTGAAACCGTGGTGGTGAAAAAATATTATGACAAGAGAGGGGTTATTATGACACTCTCTAGGAGCAGGTTTTAGATACTAAAGCTAATATTACATATATACTACAAGAACAATATTTACTCAGTGATACTAATTCACCCATTTCTTGAAGACAATGAATGATCTTATGAACAAAATTAAGTATTATATCCTTATGTATATATATATATAATAATAATAATAATTTTTATTTGCCACACAAATTTTACATCATTGACAATGTCATAGCAGCAGCTATTGCAATAGCTTGTGTCATACATACTAATTACTAAAATTAGACTATTTATGAATCTACCAGTAGACTTTAAAGTCAAATTAGTAATAAAAAATGTGTACTTTAAAAATTAAAAATTAAGGTCAATTGCGTTAAAAAATTCATCTAAATTGTAAAATGGGTTTTTTAAAAGCCAGCAGTAAAATTTATTTTTGAATTCAGAAAAAGAGTACTGATTAATTTTAGGTTCCAAAAAATTGTAAATTTTAAGGGACAATACTATATGACTATCCAGAGTCTTATTCAAACGATAAAAGTCAATTTTAGCATTTTTCTGTCCACGTGTATTATAGTTATGGAAAGATTGTTTGAATTTTAAGAATTCTGAATTTGTAATAGTATAAGTAACCAAGTCAAATATGTAAAGATTTATAATGGTTTGAAATTGGAAATCAATAAAAAGTGGTTTGCAGTGTTCTCTGGAGTCACATTTCTTAAGAACTCTTAAAGCTTTTTTTTGTAAAGTTAATAGTTCTTTAATTCTGGTACAATTACCATAAAGAACTAAACCGTACCTGAATACAGACTGAAAATATGCAAAATAGGCTGTTCTTATATAAATTTTTGGTACAATATCGTTCAATCTATTCAAAAGATAAATTACCCTTGATAGTCGTTTATTTAAATAGTCTATGTGATCGTTCCAGGTTAGCTGATTGTCAATATAAACCCCCAAAAATTTAATCGAATCCACAAAATTTTCATCCAATGAAATAGAACTAGGCTTAAGATGAAATAGTATGTTTTTTGTTTTATTACAATTTAGCAAAAATCCATTCGAATTAAACCAATTTAAAGCTATATATATATATATAAAACATGTGAAGTCTTTTTTAGTTAGCAGAACTCTTCCTACATTTCTTGATCAGTTTTAACAATTAATTGATGTGTCAAAAATGTACCCCTACATGTAGTTGTGGAATAAGGTCTTCTTGTTTAATATTATCATTATGAAGGACATGGGAATTCCTCAAAGTACATTTTTTGAAGCATATATCCTAGTTTTTAATCATTTTTAAAATTCAAACTTGAGCACTTAAAAGTAATGTAATAGTTGAAATAAATCAAATGTTGATAAATCAAGAAAGGTTTCTTTCCAGAATCACCTAGAGATATTATGCAACAATTACTATGCACAGAATATCATTAACACATTCACTGCAGGTGGTGCACGCCTGTTGCGCGTGGCCCATTACTGGGCCAATCACCCTATCCAGCAAAAAATGGTCAGTGTACACTGAGGATTTGTCTAGAATGAAAGGTCGTGTTGTTTCTGTGTCGTTTGGGTGCCTCTAATGTTACGTTTAGAGTGGTTCCAATATCCTATATCTGAACAGTTTTTTCTTCTTGTGTTAATTGCATTAGTTGTTTGTGTTAGTGACATAGTAGGGTTTTCAGCATGGGGGGCTGGTTTTATCAATATTGGTCCTGGAGTGAACGTGTTAAGAGGTAAACGTATTACGTATGCTCATTCCTCTGTAGAGCATTTAGAAACTTGACACTTCTTCTGTATAAACTGTAGCTTACTGACATTTGTAGTTTGTAATGAAGCTACATTTTTAGTCTAAAATTTTTACAACTTCTTTTAAAAACACCAGCATGTTTAAATTTTCACAGAACATTTATGGCGCCAAAAGTGAGTTAAGATACAAAATGATTAATGGAGGAATGAGCAAGCAATAGAATACGTGTACCTCTTTATGTGACACCACTTAAAAGCATTTTGATTTAAAATAGTGACCTGTCTTCCCTTATTATCTTTGATATGTTCTTTGTAAAAAATACAGCTGTTAAATATATTGGTTTAATAGTACATTAGTCACATCACTGCCTAGAGTATGTTAGGGTAGGACAGACGTAGGGTGGGTAAGGGCACTTGCAGTATAGGCTGGATTAAACCTTATGGCTGAGTAGATGTAAAACTGAAATGAAGTTTTTATTTAGAATAAAGAGAAATCACAATATATACGATTACTTATAAAGTAACAAAAAACTTTGTTTCAGAATGAAGCTGAACTTAAATCCCGGACTTTTCCCTTCTGGGGACTACAAGAAAGATGGCCTTAATTTGTTTGCAAAATTTATTAGAACAAAAAATATTGAGTCAATGCAGGAAGAGCCTCCCAGTAAACAAAAGAAGACAAAGGATGGCAAGCTTAAGCTTAAGGTAAGATTGTCTTCATATTATAAGATTAAGGTAGATCGTAATACATTTGTAGACTACATTCATGCAAAGCTTGTGATATACAGTGTGGAAGAAAAGTCCCGGAACAGATTAGTAATAATTTTTGAACTGGTAAAGATAATGCGATAAAACTTGGTACATCATTAGTGCACCTATTAATCTACTTTTTGAAGTAACTGTAATTCTTCTGTCATATGTAATCATAAATCTTAAATGAGAACCTAGGTCGAGTAGTACAGTAAATTAAAGGTTTTTAGTAGTAGAACATAAACCCATGAATCCAAACTCAAAAGAATTGCTTTTTTAAAAATGACACTGGTTTAAAGATTTGAAAATTTACAATGAAAGTCCTCTTTTGGAAGGTTTAATATCTTTTCTTAGCTTAAGTTGGGAAAGTTAAACTTTGTAAATGCCTACTGGACTTAATAAATAGTGTTTTAGGGTAGTTGGCGATTCTTCACTCTCAATGGATGATGGTTCACAAGGAGTTCGACAAAAATAATAAATATAGCATAGGTTGAAACAGCACTTAAAAAGGTTGAACCAGTAAAAAATGGAAGATGTTCAAAGATTTTAATGGACAAAAGTGATATTTACGTACGAAATATTTTTGGAGTAAATGTTTAAATTGCTAACCCTTGTTCATAACTTACTTCATAATGTACATGTGTGCGACACGCAAAATGTACATACAGCAGCATTTTCTCTTTGATTTATTAGTGCACTTGAATTGTGGCCACTAGTGCAATGTCTTACTACAACCAGAAAATCTTTGAACATCTGCCATTTGGTACTGGATCAACCTTTTTAAGTGCTGTTTGTGGTATTCACCTGTGCTAGACAACTCCTTTAAAATGACGTACATCTTGACCTATGCTATGTTTAATATTTTTGTTGAACTCCTTGTGGACCATCATTTATTGGAAGTGGAGAGTCACCAACTGGCCTAAAACACTATTTATTAAGTCCAGTAGGCATTTACAAAGTTTATCTTTCTCAGCTTAAGGTAAGAAAAGAGTACTAAACCGTCCAAAATAGTACCTGCATTGTAAACTTTTAAAACTTTAAACAACGTCATTTTTTTGGTTCGGATTTGTGGGTTTATGTTCTACTACTAAAGACCTTTAATGTAATGTACTACTCGACCTATGCTCTCATTTAAGATTTTCTTTTGACTCTCTGCGGGCCATTCTCCTGATGTGACAGAAAAATTACAGTTACTGTACTTTAAAAAGTAGATTAATGATGTACCAAGTTTTATTACATTATCTGTACCCATTCAAAAATTATTAATCTGTTCCGGGACTTTTCTTCCACACTGTATAACTTTACAGCCATATTCTTGGCAGGACTAGATTGTTTCTAATCTATTGAGGTACACTTTTCATTGCGAGTATGTCTTTAGACTTTTTTAACATAAGATTTTTCAATTATATTTACTAAAAAATAAGTTCATATGTTTCCCTAGGTATCAACATAACCAGGTATTATATAACTTGCACAAACGTTCTCCCTTTTCCATTGTTATATGAGATTGTTTACTAAAAACAGATGTTCAATTAGTTACATTTCTAAGGAATTTATATAAAGCACATTTATTTTATTTAAATAAAAGTATGGAAAAAAATAATATTCAAAAACAGTTGCTAAATTTTATTTTCATTCACATAAGTAGATTTGATGTAAACAAGCTTCAACAACTTGAGTTGTGGCTTCCAGACTTCCGTTTCCAGCCCAACTTAGTGGGGTATTAACTAATAAATAAAATAAAATATATAAAAAATATATTTAAGTATGGTTTTCATCTTTTAACTTAACTAACTAAGAAATTAATAAAAATTGTTATAATAAAGCTTGAAAAATTTGCATTTAAAATGTTTTTGACCATAACAAATGTTATAACTCAAAAACTATTAAAGTTAGGGATATGTTGTTTTTACTAAACTATTTTAAATAGTAATTTACATATTTCCTGAAAATTTAATCAAAATCATTAGAGCCGTTTTTTTAGTTAAATTCCATTTTTGTATTTTTTGCCCATGAAAATAAAAAAAACTTAAATTTCAAAAACGTGAAAAAACAGTCTAGAGATATTAGCTAAATACACCTGCATACCAAATTTCGTATAAATCGATCCGTTTGATCTCTGGAGAAGTGCACATACACACAGACAGACACAAATTATTTTTTTTATTTCATTAAACCCCTGTTTTGAGTTCAGAAAAAAAACTACTAAAATGGATTTTCATACCAACTTATAAAAAAATGTTTTTGAACGATGACAATACTTTCTCTATGCTAACATACGTATATGGAAGAAAGTAAAAAAACCCTATGATACATTTTAGTGGCAAGGTGATATAAATTTCAAATTTTATTGGTAAAAATTTGGGCTTGGACAGATTTCAAATCAATTTGAATGTAAAATTAATTAATTTCTTTTAGTATTTACACGCTATACAATTTATAGTAGTCGAAAATCGACTGGCCATGTATTAAGTAGTGTGACTTGTTACATTAGAAAATTTACTCTGTATATTAATGTTATTTTCAATGTGTATTATGAAATGACACATACCCTGTATTGTTGGCGTGCTAGACTTCATTATACCATTGATTTTAAACACATACATAGATTTATAATCCGATGTTAAATTTTGTGTCTCAAATTATCAACTGTTTTGGGTGCAGCTGTGGAACGCTAGTGTAGTCCCATGTAAATATAATGCAGTTTAAAAACCATCTGTGATAGCAGACCTCACTAACTAACCAGATGACAGGCACAAATGTTCTATTAGATGAAATATCTATTGTGTATAATGAAGGATTATACCTAAAATATGAAACAGTAGATTGTAAATTAAAATTAAATAATTCATAACTGGCACTTTAGACCCTGAAATACAAAGAGTCTGTACTTGGTATCAGCAGAGATCAATTATTATGTTTGGTTAATGGCATCAGTAACTACTTTATCAAAGTTATAACTACTGGATAAGACAAGTTTTTAGCATCAGCTAGTATTAGACAAGTTGTAATATTACCTAGCATAAGATGAGTTGTTAGCCTCACTCAGCTAGAATGAGACAAGTTTAAAATGTTCACTACTGATGAAGACAAGTTTTAAGTTTTTATCAGTGAATTTTGTGTTTTTTCAACCTGAAGAAAAACAGTGTTTCAGGTATAAAAGCTCCTGTAGTTACAGGTGTTACTCACTACATTAACTAAAACTACATTTTTCAGTTACAAAATTGATTGCAATCTGGTAAGATAGTCACCAGTTGTCTTAAACAAGTAAAATTAGCAGTAATGTTATGTAACTACTTGTGATTAAAAACTTTGTAGAATGGATATTTTAACATCTATTTGTATGAAAATTTAAAATATAATAAAAGCATTTTTTCAAAAGAATAAGGAGGATTTATTTGTCATATTAATAACACAATTGTTGACAGTCAATGCCACTGTACGTGTATGGGTGGGCGGGTGGGTCAATACTACTGTACGTGTATGGGTGGGCGGGTTGGTCAATACCACTGTACGTGTATGGGTGGGCGAGTGGGTCAATACCACTGTACGTGTATGGGTGGGCGAGTGGGTCAATACCACTGTATGTGTATGGGTGGGCGAGTGGGTCAATACCACTGTACGTGTATGGGTGGGCGAGTGGGTCAATACCACTGTATGTGTATGGGTGGGCGAGTGGGTCAATACCACTGTACGTGTATGGGTGGGCGAGTGGGTCAATACCACTGTACGTGTATGGGTGGGCGAGTGGGTCAATACCACTGTATGTGTATGGGTGGGCGATTGGGTCAATACCACTGTACGTGTATGGGTGGGCGGGTGGGTCAATACCACTGTACATAGTATCAGTGCAAATATAATATCCACTGTAAGTTATACAGCTTACAGCCAAGTTACATATACAGTAATTACTGTACAACCATAATCATCGGTACTAGAAAAAGAAAAAAAAAAGAAAATAAATAGAGAGTGTAATATTGTTAAAATACAATGTTTGAATTGAAAAACTCTTCAGTATTATAAAAAGGGGTTTCCAGCAGCCAACTATAGAATTTATTTTAAAATATTTTTCAGAATATTTATTTGAGGTAAAATAACATTGTACACTTTTAATAATAACACCATGTGACTATTTACATATTTACAATGGGATAAGGGTAAATCTGTACACGCATGCGGACTGATAGTCCACTATCATTATTTTCCATTGTACATGAATTATTTTTCATTTTTAAGCTTTAATACATAATGCTCCATTAAGTTAGAGATTTTAAGTTAGTTTATTTTTCAAGAAATGGCTTTTCTCTATGATAGCCTATGTTTACTTTTAAAAAAGGTATACTTTTAAAGTATTTAAGTTTTATATCATAAAATATCCTTATCCTTCATTACACAAGGTAATAAAAAGCTTCAGTATTCTGTATTTCTTCATATAAATTTATTTACAGTGTATTTTCAAAGTTCTGAGGCTCTGTGCACTGAATAACACAAGTGGTAGTAATAATTTCATGAATTATTCAAACTCTTCGTCATCATTATCTGCTTGGGTTACTCACTATTAATTAACATGTAATTGCACTGAAATCTGTGCAAAATTGCATTGAAATCTGGTATACCTATTCTTCTGTCACAATAAGAGTTTCTTAGCCATCACTTTATAAAATAAATTGTTACTTGGTCTCTCAGCACGTGTTTTAGTTGAACAAGATTCACCATCTCTTGAACTTGTGTTGGACTAATATGGCTGTATTCATCATGTTCAGGAAAAAGCTTTCTTCTGTGTTGAGGTCACTCTCACTGACTATTTGTAAAAAAGTGTCTATGTCATCCCTAGCATCAAGTTCATCTTCCACCATTCGGCGTAATTTTTCATCTTCATTATACTCTATCTTACTGAAAACAAAATTTTCATATAGAATTAATGATTGCAATATAAATAAAATTAAATTCCAATAGTTGATAATTACTTGGAATAAGATCAAAAAAAAAAAAAAAATGTTGTATGAGGATTTCAATACAAATATTTAATAAAATTTATGATAGTTATTAAAAAATTGTACAGTGTCTATATTCATCAGCGTTGTAGCTTCAAATAAGTAGAAAAACATCTTTTTATAAAATAGTAAATCAAGACAGTTGCAATTCATGGACAACAAATGAACGCGGACTCACAATTCAAATAACACAAATACCAACAAACACACAGGGCCACAAAGTCCACTGCTATTTTTGTGTAATCACAGTGGCTCTCAGACAGATTATCAATTGGAATTTACATTTTAAATCAGTTTAGGAAGCAGTGATGGAAAGGTATTTATTGGACAGAAGGAGTATGTGCAATTTTGTTTGCATAAATAATAGAAAACGCAAATAATAAATAAACATAAATAAAAAAACATTCTAGTGTGCGGTATGTTTACTAATGAGTTAGTCACAAATATTTATATAATCTTACTTTTTTACTTGATTTATTATACAACACAACTGTGGATGATCTTACAAAATTGAAATTGCTTTTGTAATTAAATCAATTGAGATTATTAAGCGTCTACTTTTCTTTACCATTAAAATAAATCGAGCAATCTATGTGCAAAAATGTTCAACAATACAGTGCAAGCTTAATAACTCGATACTCAATAAATAAAAATCTTTGACAAGTACAATTTTTTTAAATCTCCTTAAACTTCTCTTAGGAGTCAATGTTAATTTCACCTCCATAATTCAAATTGTTCATATTAAAGCCTTGATAAGGCAAATTTTCCATTCTCTGGAATGGTACATTATTGAGTTATATCCATATAACTCAATGCAAACTTCTACAAGTCGATATTTCGATCACTTAACCTTTATAACTTGAAGCATATGATGGAAAACCTTAATTAATCGATATTAAACAACTCTGCTAACTAATAAGGGAGCAAAATTTTCGTGTTGTGACATGAATCGCCCCTAGCCTGATGAAACCGAGGGACTGCGACTCGACTGGACGAATTACCGCAAGGTGAAAACTAAGACTGACCAAAGCTGCTAGCCAAACTGTAAGCTGACTTCGTTTACATTTATTATTTACACTATTTATTCTTTATCCTAAACTTGCTTACAACTAACAAATTAAAAAACTGAATTATGTATTTACTTTTTTGCTGTTAGGAATTATAATAAGTTGGTCATATTCAACATTTAATAGCATACATATTTGTTATTGGTTTAGTAATTTAAATTTTGTAAATAAAGAAATTATATATTAGACTCTATTATGTAATATGGGAAAATATCCATATTTATAAAAATTTTATAATTTAATTTTTATAAAGTAATGTTTGGGTTAGTTTATTTTTTATTTTTTATAATTACAACAGTTGTTGCAGATAATTAAAAAAAAAAAAATTAATGTCAGTTGCATATTATTTTGTGTGCTATGACTAAATTTTAAAGATATGAAACTACAGTATGTTCGTTATAATACAAAAACATATACCAGAATTAATCTAAATGTGAAAGAGGTTTTTATTATTTTTTTAATTACTTATCAAGAACTCATAAAAATTTTAAAATACTTACTTACATTATTTTGTTCTTAAAATATGCGTACTTTTATTTCAAATTTCTTTTCAAATTGTTTAAACCGTGATTTGATGGATCCAATTTCCAATGTTTGTTAATCTATTAATCATATATCATTAAATTGTTAGGTGTGCTTGCCCTCATTCTTGAATTTAAGTACCAAAACAAATAAATATAGCTTAAATAATTTAACAGGACCAATTGTGAAAATTATAAATATTTGGAGCTGACAGAAAATTACGTGTTATGGAAAGAAAATATGAGTCAAATAACAAATTTAAAGCTAAATACATTGTTATTTTGTTTCAAATTTCAATATTGTAAAAACGTTTATCTGAATGTGTGTGTGAATGTGTTTGCTATCTTCTTTGTTCTGGCGGGGTGCCGGGTCCGGAGCGGGCGGGGCGGATCAGCTGATCCAGGATAGCACAGCACAACAAGGACAACCACAATACCGGCCGGCAGCTCTCCCTCCCCGCGCCATCCTCACCTTCACCTCTGCCCACAGCTGATATCTTATCTCACTCCTTATCTCCCTACCATAAACATCTCAAATTCGCACATATTAACGCTCAGTCATTAATGGGTCATATTTTTTAGATCAAAGAAATATTTAAAAATCGCAGCTTTGACTTGATAGGTGTTTCGAATCCTGGCTTAAGCCGAGTATTCAGTCAACGGAAGTGGCCTTGCCTGGTTATACTATTTTTAGGAATGATAGGCTAAATAAAATTGGTGGGGGAGTGGCCGTATACGTAAGAGAAGATCTCAAGACGAAGTTGGTCTGCACTTCGCCATCTGAATACTCGGCAAAGCCTGAATTTTTATTCATTGAAGTTAAACTATCGGGTGTAGATGTACTGTTACTAGGGGTGTGCTACCGCCCACCCAAGGTTGGTCACCTGGCTGATTTTGAAAACATTCTTGTTCGGTTAATGCCAGGATATAGTCGAGTTTTGCTCATGGGTGACTACAACATTGACTTACTTAAGGACAAACAACGATATGACTACAGACTACTCACTACTATGTTCGAATCATGCAACCTGACTATACTGCCACTAGAACCTACACACCACACCGCCGAGGCTGACACACTGATTGATCTTATTGTTGTTTCTGACCCACAAGACATCGTCCACCATGGGCAGCTTCCAGTCCCGTCCGTGTCAAAACACGACATTACTGTGTGTCTTCTGTCAAAGTTCCTAAGGCTGCTACTAAGTTCATCAGCTACAGAGATTTCAATAAATTGAATGAGGTTGCCTTCATGGCAGATGTTCTAAATAGCCCATGGCATGACATGGAAGCTTTTCCAAATGTTGAAGACATGGTTGAAGAATTAAATCGCATTATTCTATCGTTATATAACAAACACGCACCTGTTGTCACAAAGCGAATCTCAAAAAAACACCCTGTGCCCTGGATCAACGCAGAAATACGCTGTCTTATGGCCCAACGTGATTCCTTGTTCAGAAAAGCAAAAAAATCTAACAATAATGAAGTTATGACACAATATCGCCTTCTGAGAAATAGAGTCAAACAGCTTCTGAGAAATTCTCGTTTACAATTCACTTACAGACTTTTTCAAACACAAAAGCAATCCTCCCAAGATATGTGGCGTAAAATCAAAGGTCTTGGCTTAGGAAAACAGAGAGAATCTCATTCAGTTAATGTGCCATTAAATGATTTAAATAGGTTTTTCACTTCGTGTGGTCAAACGAATAGCCAAGATGCAGTAGATAAACACATCCAAGAGTTTTCGTATGCTCCAAGAGTTATGCAAGCGGGGTTCTGTGAATTTGCTTTCAAACCTGTTATTCAAATTGATGTTTTGAGAGCTATTCGTCGTATAACCAGTAATGCTGTAGGTTCAGATAGTATTCCCATCCGTTTTGTAAAAGATATCTTGTTTGTCACATTACCTATAATCACAACTATTTTTAATAGATCCCTCAGAAATTGCATTTTTCCTTGTCAGTGGAAGTCTGCCCTTGTTCGTCCTTTGCAAAAGACCTCAACTCCTTCTAATTGCCAAGACTTCAGGCCAATCAGTATCTTGCCCGCTTTATCTAAAGGTCTTGAAAGAGTAGTTCACTGTCAAATTATTGAATACTTAACAAACCAGAATATTTTTAATGATTTCCAGTCGGGCTTCCGCACTACTACCAGTACCGAAACAGCTCTTCTTCGAATTACTGATGACATACGTAAAGCGATGGATTCTAGTCAGGGAACTATTCTTCCTCTCTTTGATTTCTCAAAAGCTTTCGATTGTGTAAATCATCAACTTCTTCTTTTAAAATTGAAGGCATTAGGGTTTTCTGACCAAGTAGTTTCCTGGCTAAGGTCATATCTTTCCAGCAGGCGGCAGTGTGTACAGATCGGTGACGAGACATCTGACTGGGAACATGTTACTTGTGGTGTGCCCCAAGGCTCTATACTGGGCCCTTTGTTGTTTGTCCTCTATGTCAATGACATAACTTCAAGCATCACTAATTGTAAATATCACATGTACGCCGACGATCTCCAAAAATACCTGCATTTTTGTCCAAACATGGTAAACTACTCTATTCAAATTCCATTTATTTGTCATACAACTATTATAGCATTGACAAAGTCATATGTACAGCACATATATGCTAGTCAATAGATTCTTAAGAATATAAATTCAAAACATGAATAGATAGAAATAATAATAATAAGTAGTTAAGTGATTATGAGCAATTACATACCTTTACAGTTTATTTAACAGTACAAGTAAACGTCACACAACACAAATTTATTACAATATAAGCACAAAATGCACAAATATACTACAATACAAGCACAAAATGCACAAATATTATGGTGATCGATTTCGGTGAACCACGCTCACCTTCCTCAGACCAGAGGGATTCACAAAAGAAGGATTCTTTTGTGAATCCCTCTGGTATTATGGTGATCGATTTCGGTGAACCACGCTCACCTTCCTCAGACCAGAGGGATTCACAATCCTTCTTTTGTGAATCCCTCTGGTCTGAGGAAGGTGAGCGTGGTTCACCGAAATCGATCACCATAATATTTGTGCATTTTGTGCTTGTATTGTAGTATATTTGTGCATTTTGTGCTTATATTGTAATAAATTTGTGTTGTGTGACGTTTACTTGTACTGTATATGTACCAACACGTATTATGCTAATTAAAAAACTAGTTTATTTAATTAATTAAATAACAAATAGGTATAAATAAAAAGTTGATTAAATGAAAAGGCTGCTTTAGGAGCTAATTATATAAGTTTATTAAGTGGAATGAATCAAAAATCAATATTAGGAATATTAAAAAATTCGTCAATAGAATAAAATGGGTTCTTCAGGAGCCAGTTAAAAAATTTATTACAGAAAGATTTTTCTGAATACTTGTCAATCAAGTTGGTTAATTTATTGTAAACTCTAAGTGAAACTATATTATGGCTGTTTGAAGTTTTATGTAATCTAACAAAATTAATAGTAGCTTGATCTTTAATCCTAGTTTTATACTGATGAGCACTTTTTTTAATTATACCAGGAGTTCTTAAAACATATAAAATCAAATCAAAGATGTAAATATTTATGACAGTTAGAATATTCAATTTAACAAATAGGGGTTTACAATGTTCTATAGGACCTACATTTGAGATTGCTCTTATAGCCCTTTTCTGCAGAAGTAAGATTTTCTCTATCCTACTGCAATTCCCATAAAAGATTATTCCATATCTAAATATTGACTGAAAGTAAGCAAAATAAGCCGATCTAATATAATTTTGATGCACACAGTAAGTTAATCGTTTTAATAAATGAATTACTCTGGATAATTTTTCACTAATATAATCTACATGTGGTCCCCAAGACAGAGTTTTGTCTATAAAAATTCCTAAAAATTTAACACTGTCAGTTGAATTATCACTTAAATTGTTTTCACTGACCGGTCTTAAAGAAAATGTTACTTCTTTAGTTTTATCTTCATTTAGAAGAAATCCATTTGATTTGAACCATTCAGATGCTTTCTTTAGTGTTCTTTCACCTAGTGATTTAAGTTGTTCAAAGTTTGAATTTGAATTAAAAAAGGTTGAATCGTCTGCATAAAGATAAGTTTTACTATTTACAAAATTTGGAAGGTCATTTATGCTAATTAAAAACAATAGGGGTCCCAGGACCGATCCCTGAGGAACACCATTTGTGACTTCTATCTCCTGGGACCACTCACCGTCTACGAAAACTTTTTGTTTACGATTAAAGAAATAAGATTTAAAAAACTTGAGTTAAGTATTTTTAATACCGTAGTAGTTCAATTTCATTAATAATTCAGAATGATTTACGCAGTCAAAAGCTTTGCTCAGGTCACAGAAGGTTGCCTGGGCGAAAGCTTTTCCTTCAAAAGCTGATAGCACTTCGTGCACCAGCATATCTACAGCATCAATTGTGCATTTTCCCTTTCTAAATCCGAATTGTGAATCACTTAAAAACTTATTATTTTCTAAATAGGCACTTAGTTGTTCACAGATTAAAATTTCAAATAATTTTGATAATGATGGAATAATAGAAATTGGACGATAGCTCTGCGGCTTGTCCCTTGAGCCTTTTTTAAGAATTGGGCATATTCGCGACACCTTTAACTCATTAGGAAATACTCCCTCCATGAGACAGAGATTAAAGCAGTAGGATAGAGGAGTGGCAATAGATATTATTATTTTTGTTAATAAATTATTAGAAATAAGGTAAACATCGCAACTATCAGAATTTTTAAGTTTGCCGGTTGTAGTAACTATATCTTCTGGAGTTATTTGTTTCCATGAAAATCTTGAGAAATAACTTAAACAAGTTGAATGAGCTCCTCTGAACTATATCTAGGATTACCTACTTTAGTTTTAATTTCATTAACAGAGTTTACAAAAAAATTATTAAATGTGTCAGGTGAAATTCCAGGGTTTATTTTACTCGATGTACTTTGTTTACTACAACATTTTATCACTTTCCAAGCAGTTTTACACTTATTACTACTCCTTTCAATCAGATTAGTATTATGTAATATTTTAGCATCTTTAATCGATTTCCTATATTGGTTTTTTAAGTTTAAAAATTGTTGCCTAATTTTTTATGTGTCTGTTTTGTTTTTTTTTTGATAATATTATCCAATAATAATAATTTGTTTTTCATATTAGCCAGATCATTAGAATACCAATCATGTTTCAATTTTGTGCAATGATTTGTTTTGACTCTTTTTATTTTTGCATAAAAGTTTATGTTATCAACTAATTTTTGAAAAAAATTTTGAAAGGTATTACTAGCAGTGGAATTTGTTGAGTTCAGTATATTATTCCATTGATAGCAGCTCAGTT